>CAJHNH020005235.1:477043-622043 GCA_905116865.2 Candidula unifasciata
TAAAGAAGAAGAATCGTTAGGCCAAAGACAGAACCCTTTAGAAATTGATGTCTAAAAAGGGTGCAAAGGATAGTAAGTCAGAGTAGCGTCCTTGCAAAAACCTTGCTAAACAACCTGCGGAAATTCTCTATCACAAGCAAGATGCCCGCCTTAATACCCCCATCGGGATTCATCCGCCACATTCTGCGCACATTTTTCTCTTGGGCCTTCATCCTCCGCTCTCCCCAGTCATACACGCTCTCCATTAATTGTTCTCTGTAAACTTGTGTGACGTTTCCCAGTGACCAGACGAAGTAAAATCAGGAATTCAAGTCTGAAGAGAGCAAACGGCACGAGAACCTGGTGCTAACTTGCAGGCAATGATAGCAGATGACAACAGTGGCCGCCCCCTAGAGAGAAAGCGTGAACGGACCAAGAGGCACGCTGGGCAGGATAGGAAAACAAACTATACAGTAGACACCAGTGGTCTATGGACCAAGGCAGGCCAACACAGCTAAAGACCTATCTCTATCCACATCAGGGGCGGGCTGCAGACTCAGCGGAAGCAGAACGAACAACGTTCTTGGTCTCGTTGCTGAATCCTGTCTACCAGGGTTCTTTTAATTTTTTTTAATGAAAAAGGTCTGACTGGTTACTCCGCCAGGACCAAAGACCTGGTTTTAAATGGCATGCCTAATCTCCTTATACCAAGTATGTGAGGGGCGGGGGGGGGGGGGGGGGGGGTGGTCAAATGACTGCAGCCTCATATTCCGGTGGCCCTGATGTGTAAAAATTACCGGTTAACAAATTGAGTGGATGTACCGGTTGTGTAAACAGTGGCGGTGTTTTCATTTTTGAGGGGGGGGTGGAGGCTACCCTTGTCTCGGGAAATGGTTGTCCGCCCTTAAGAGGCTAGAGGTTTCGGGTTCAATCCCATCGTAAGGGGCGGGGATTTGTTCAGTAGACTGGACTTTCCTCGAGTAATACGGATTTGTTCACGTAGACTTGGACTTCCAGTAACTAGGATTTGTTCACGTACAGACTTGCACT
The DNA here is from genome assembly GCA_905116865.2 of Candidula unifasciata. Classification (NCBI taxonomy): domain Eukaryota; kingdom Metazoa; phylum Mollusca; class Gastropoda; order Stylommatophora; family Geomitridae; genus Candidula; species Candidula unifasciata. The sequence continues at coordinate 478,073 of CAJHNH020005235.1, forward strand.
TCTAGTACTAGGGATTTGTTCACGTAGACCGGGACTTTCTAGTACTAGGATTTGTTCACGTGAAGACTTGGACTTCCAGTAATAGGAATTTGTTCACGTAGACTTGTGGACTTCTCGTACTACTCGATTTGTTCACGTAGAATTGGACTTCTAGTACTAGGATTTGTCACGTTAGACTGGAATGCCAGTACTAGGATTTTGTTCACGTAGCACTTGGAACTTCTAGTACTAGAACTTTTGGTTCACGTAGACTTGGACTTATAGTACTACGATGTGTTCACGTTAGACTTGGACTTCTAGTACTAGGATTTGTTCACGTAGACGTGGACTTCTAGTAAATTCCCCTGGTCTTCTGGTAAGGAGATCGGACGGCCGTGTGCATTGCTGTGGCGGGTAACTTCGCTTTAAACGCCACTAGCGAATGCAACTATGTGCACTTTACAGAGGGAATTACAAAAACAGTGAGTCATTCATAAAACGTCTATAGTAACCCCAGCCTTGCTGGTTAAATGAGAGGATTCGGGGTTTGCCCACATCTTATTCCCTGCGTAATTAAGATTGTACTATTTAAATGTTTCTCTTAAGTTCACTGACAATGTTACAGTTAAAATGAAACTTCATAAAACTGTAGGAACATTAAAACTAACATTTATTCAGAATTGGATATCAAAATAATAAACAAAATGGCTGTGGATATAAAAATCTGTTATACAAGGTTAGTGAAACTGTCTTAGCTGTAGCTAGGTTTCTGTTGTCAGCTTCTACTAAGCTCGGAAACACATCAGGCAGGCCGAATCTTCCGGTCCAGTCCAGACAATCGGGCATCTGCAGCTAAGCTTAGGATCTACTTCTGGACTCCACCTGGACTTACCATCTGGAATACAATCTGGAACTAGAACAATAGAACAGTCCTTATTACAAACAGTCAGGAAGGTTCTAACTGGAGACAACAATACCTCCAGTCTTTAAAACTGTTACACTACACACATATATATGGAGTAGGATAGTAAACAGGTGTTCACATTCTACTGGTATAGAATGGGAATGTGTACAGAACAAGGTCCATAATCACCTGATGGGGAAATATATTTCGGAAAACCAGTTTCATGAATACTCTCAAGAACAAAGAGTTTACATCACACAAAAAAGAAAGGGGCATTCCTCAGTGTAAATTGTTCTGATGTCTGCCACACATAGTACTCCTTTAAAGGGTTAACATGCTTACACACACCGACATATACAGTCATATTTCACAATATTCTCATTTTAACCACATGGGTTCACATCTCAAAGAATGAGAAACAGGGAGTGAGTTTACCAAGACCAGGAACTCATAACAGGTGCTTTGCACTGTTTGAAAAACAAATGGGATTGACATATCTCCATCAATATAACGGGGCTGCTGGGATAGATGTCAAAATACAATCATAGATGACAATGGGCTTTCCATCTGTCACAGTATTAACATAAAATATACCACACTCACTCCAGTTTAAATCTAAATCCACACATGTGCTAATCTTATTCAGCAGAGTTTAGAAGTGGTGAGGGGTGAAATATAATTATTACATTTGTAAGGCCACCTGCTGTAGAACTGAAAGTGTATTCCTAGTAATAGGGAAATATATCTACAACAATAATAATTACAAGCATGGGCCATACATCTCTTTTCTGCTTCTTCTTCTCTGACAGTGTGAATATTAAATTCAGCCTCACTGTGTTATTCACTTTCCAAGCTCTTAAACTAGTCTCAGAATTATCTGGACTAAATCTAAATTAAAGCAAGACAGTGATTTATTAAGCTAATATCACCATGAGGTAAAATCAACTTAGAAGGGATTAGGTATAATGAATATACACTTCATTCCTATTTTTAATTGTCTAAGCTGGAAACAGGAACTGGCTGAGATTTCACATGAGGACATAATTATCACTTAATTAAATAAAGTATAATTATTAAAAAATACCAATGCACGTTTCTAGTAGCAAATAAACATTAATTCAATCATCAAATAGATAATATGTTTGCATACATGTACATACTAGATCATAAACGTGGTTAGTGAGGATAAAGAAATTTATCATAGTTTTTGAGCCATGTGGGCATTAAATTTCAGAATTTAACCTGTGGAATTTAATTCAGAGGAATAAAGCAGCAATACATCAAATTAAACTTATTCTTTTAAACTCACCCCTGGCAGGGAATTCAAACAGAAAATTGGACCACAGGCGGACTAAGAACTTTAGTCTGAACCGGTCAATTTCTGAATTGAAAATGGAACAGGAAGTCTTTAAAAAGGAGGAAGTTACTCTTCAGTTCCCCTTGACTAATCATCTCATTCGCCTTTATTACCTTTCACCTCTTTAATTATAATTTTGCTACAATAAAGCATTAAGAAAGGGGTAAGAAATTTCTTAATTAGTCCAGTGTTATTATGCTAATTAAAAGCAATAGGAAAATGTTTAGAACTTTGGTAATAAAATTATCTAAACAAAGCACTTTTTAAAAGGACAGAAACAGCTGTCCAGACCAGCTCGTCACAATTGCTGCGCACGTAAAAAAAAGAAAAATCCTTTGGCAGTTGGAAATCGAAAAGAGTAGCCTAACGGCGCTGCTCGCGCAAATTTTGGAGTTAAAAATCTACCCAAAGTATTTCAGGATCCTCGCCAGTGCTACAGAGCCTGTGCACTGTGCTTAGCTTCTTCGGACTTATACTTGAGTTAGAAGAAGGGCGGAGCACTAATGGGTTACTACCCGTGTGCCACGATGTTGATCTGTTGTTCAAACTTCAGACTTCATTTTTGAGTTGCGTAGACTGAACACAGATAACAAACATCCGACATTAGATAACAGATGACGGACATCCGATATTAGACAACAGATAACTCAGCCGCAAAGTTCATTCAACCCTAGGATACTTTTATACAATTTATTATATATACTACTCGTCTTATTTCAACTGTCCCCTCTAGGATTGCAGTGTGAACAGTTAATACCCATCGACTCAAAGAGCCACTATGCGAATGAGATTCTGGTAATCTGGTAATCCTAGTTTCAGCATCATAGCAAACGGGTCACCCCATTTTTGCTCCGCTCCTGTGCCAACGAAAAACACTCGTAGCTCACAGTGTCACACCATGCACTCAACTCAGAAGCTGGGTGACGAAACTATAATATATTGGGTGAGGTGAGAGAGGGGGAAGGTGGCGTGCAGTGGGTATTTGCCTTTCACAAGAGGGCTTCGGAATTAACCTGAGGATGACACGAGATTCAACACTCAACACTTTGATACACGCCTGACATTTTCCACAGTCACAACTCTACCTACTCTTCAGCCGGTCCCTATTCTTTTTCTTCTTCTTCTTCTTTGTGTGCCCTTAATATGGCGGTTACATGTTGTCTTTCGATTTAAGCTAGGCTGCGATATCTGCACCTTTCGTCCTAACACATCCTGTTTAAGCAAATACCTAATTGGTCGCCTTTTACGAAACGAATGTTAATGGACGTTGGTCCTCTCTCTATTTTGTCTCTCTCTCTCTCTCTCTCTCTCTCTCTCTCTCTGTCTCTCTTTATCTCTATCTTTATCTCTTTCTCTATCTTTCTCGCTGTCTTTTCATCTATCTCTGCCTATCTCTATGTCCCTCTCTCTGTCTATCTTTGTGTGTGTGTGTCTTTCTTTCTCTGTCTTTCTCTTTCCCCATAGTTGAGCCCAGGAACCCACAAACTGGCCCGAGTTGTCAGACACGGACCGTTATCACTCTTTTTCGTTATCAGTATTTTGAAAAGTTGTTTGCCTGGTGACTGAGAATATAGAAATAACACTTAACGTGCACACATGGGCACACTTTAAACACTTAGGTACACGCACACATCACGCACGTAGGTACACACCACACACTAACAATGTTTCAGTTAATGTATTGACAAAATGAATGCAAGAAAAGGCTATCCATATTGACACTGCGGGCTGTCACCTATAGGTTTGGCCACCATTATGACTAAAATATATCCTGGCTGGAAAAACTCGACAAGGAAATGACCAAATAACTGTTCAAACTCCCAGCAAGTTGTAGTCAGCACAAACCGTAACGGCTACTGTGAATATTACTCCTGTGTACCCTGCAGTCCAAGGCATGCCATTTTTGTGAATGAATGGATGAATCAAGTATTGGCTTTACTGCATTCCCATTCGTATTTATTTTAATGTCAAGAAAATTCCCCTTCTAGCATCACCAACAAAACAGTTGACAGTTTCTATTTCCAATGTTTCTCTGCAGTGATCCCGTAGAATTATAACTGCCGAAAAAAAAAAAAAAATGGACTATTCTTTCTATTACTAATCTGTTTGGCTAGCTGTAAAATTATTCACGAGTTGATGGGACCACTGTTTCCCCATTCCTTCCACACCTTGTTATACCATTTCCAAAGCAGACGTGTGGCGGCACAGATGCACAGTGCTGCAGTATGTGTTTTTGGATTTGAACTCCGATTGCACAAGATCGTCAAATCTAAAGGGAATACTTTGGACAATCTATCTCTGCAATTGTGTCCTTGTTATACTAATAGCTTGACTACTAAAGTGTTTATGTGTACTTTCATCGAGGACCGCCTTAACAGCATTAGGGGATCCCGGACATGCGCCCTGTCACAAGGAAATCGTTGTTAGGTGTGTGTTGGGGGGGGGGGGGGGAAGGGTGCACAGACCCTCATAATTTTCTATGGTGTAGAAGGGCCTTAAACACATAAACCTTGTCTGAGTGCGCAATAACAATAATTTTTATTATTACATGTGACAAATAAGTATACTATAATTGAATTACAGTAAAACCTTCTTAACACGAATTCGTTTAAGAAGAACACTCGATGAAAATGATAAAGATTTGAGTGCTAACAGAGATATATTATACGGTACTTCAATTTCAGTTCACCGCGAACAAAGAAAAACCTGGAAAGTTCAGACACATCACGTGACAGCAAGGTGTTTTCTCTGCCGTTTATTTCTGTTTTCTTTATATAATGTGTGTTTTGATAACCGTAGCTTAACCCTAAACCCTAACTGCTGCTAAATATAGCTACCAGGTTTGTTTGGGTGAATTAAAATTGAAATACCCAAATTCTACGTAATTAAAAAAGTAAATTATTCAAATTTCACACCTTAGGATTCAACCAGTCAACTAATTATTTTTTTCCGTCTTGGTCATCGACAGTTTTTAGGCGTATGGCTAAGAAAACGCACCAATGGATAATGTGCTTTTAAGTTTTTCACAGTATACTACTAGTGCTCGTTTGGGAAGATTTTTAGCACGAACTAGATTTTCGACCCCGTGGAATTGGCGTTAACGAGGTTGACTGTAATGTGAAATGTCAAAACAAATATGTGCATACATGGTTGGGAAGGGGCAAGGGTTACTTGCATATACTCCAGGAGGGTAAATGTGCATGCGCTGCTCTGTTCTGAGGTTGGTTCGGGGGGACATGGACCACGTTCAGCCAGCTCTGCTTGCCATCAAGTAACCATAAAACGGGCTCTTGCAGTGTTGGTGTGATGACTGCCACCACTTTCCGGCCGCTAACTGTCGCCCAATGGCGGACCAATAAGCCAGCCAGTCATCGTTGAGTCCTGCAGTCATCTGTGTGGACCATTGTAGATGATCTTGACATCTTGCGTCGCTACAATGGTACCTTTGACCTTTCACAGGAAAGCCGCTAGCCACTATCTGTCATGGCGCCTGGATGTTGTGCTCGGCCAAGATCATCAAAGGGAGACGACTCACCTGTTTCACTGCTGTCAAAGACGATGTGGAAAATGCCGGGTTAGTGTTCCTTGATCTTACGTGCCTTAAGTATTTTAGTTAGTACCGCCCATTATTTCTGCAGTCTCTTCTTCTTCTTCTTCTCTTCCACCTTTTACCTCATCGAAGTGTCGGGGGGAGATGTAATGTTCGTTGATGAGCTCTGTCAAGAGCACTATTAAGACTGATGTTCATTTCTGTAAGGCTGTTCTTAATGCCATCACTCCATATTTTCCGGGGTCTTCCACTCGCTTTATACCCGTTGTAACGTTTTAGTGTGGCTCGCTGTGGCGGATAGTACCAGGGCATTCTTGTTAGGTGTCCAAACCACTTTATCTGTTGTTCTTTGATGACCTCTAAGACTGGCTTTATTCCTAGCATTCGTCTGATTTCATGATTTCGTATTCTGTCTTTCCTTGAAACTCCTGCAGCTCTTCTAAGGCATTTCATCTCTGTTGTCACAATTTTACGTTCATTGGAGAATTTAAGTGTTCACGTTTGGCATTGATAACATAGTGTTGGCCAAAAAATAGTTCTGATAAGATTCACTTTAGTACTCCGAGGTATCTGCTTGTGTGTCAACAGGGGAGATAGTTGCCCCATTACTTAATTAGCTTTGGCACATCTGGAGCACATTTCTCTGTCCAGTTTTTCGTCGGGTGTAAAAATTGCTCCCAAATAGTCAAACAAAGAATATTAACACTACAGCGTGTTGAAAAGGGCGATTAAGTATAGTTCTCATGAGATTGCTACCTCATGAGATTGGCCACTTCTTTCTGTAGAAAATATTAGCTACAAAATCTAGCAGAATTATCTGTAGTGATCCTTACCTGCATAGAGAGGCAGCGAGTCGAAGGGAGAGAGAGAGAGAGGAGGTGGTAGGGGGAAAAACCTAGTAAGGCACGGAGGGAGAGAAATCTTGTGTTTTTCATACGTGTATGTCCTGTGTTTAGAAAGCCATCGATGTATTTAGATTTAAGTTTAAACAACGGATCAGTACCATGGCAGGAGGGCGGTAACCCATAAGTGCTCCGTTCTACTTCTAAGTTAGTCCTGAATCCAAAGAATTTTGATATATTATTCACCATAATTTTGCAGTTTTAGCATGTATAGCTGAATGATTCTTTAATTGAAATAAAAGTTGTGGAAAAGATATAATGCCATGTATAAGTATGTGTATGTATGTCTTTGGAGGTAGAAAGCGGTATCTGGGATTTGGTCTGTTATCTACACTGCCAGTTTTGTAACATCAGGGCGGTGAAACTCTCGGGTAGCACTCGGTGGGGGAGGGGGGAGGAAAGAGGCTGTAGCTTTTTTATACAGACGGTGGTGACGGAGGGAACCTCACACAGAACCCATCAGTGGCTTGGTGGGAATTGGTTGATGACCGCTGCTCCTTTGGGAGAATAGTTTGTTTATTCATACTTTGATACGAACAAAAGTAGCTCTAGTGCAAATTATTTTAACGCAAACAGTAATACAAGACAAGTTGTATTTACGGGAAACACAGTACAGTCATAAGTGGAATTCTCAAGAACATGCCTCTGACATGACAGGGGACGATGATTTAAGGATGTCTGTTTTCTTGTAATCCATTCGTATTGTGAAATGTAGTTTCACCACAGTTGAATGTGTCTTTTTGTGCCTACTAATTCTAGTGGCATTTACGAGGACAAAGCTGTGGTCGTGGACAAGAATCTGATCAGCTCACGGGTGCCCGGAGACCTTCCAGACTTTTGTAGGGCAATCTTGGCCCAGTTGCAGGCATAGTCCTTTCCCTGGCTCACTAGCACGGATAAGGTGCCCTGTTCTTCTTCTCCGATCTTGGCGGGAACATGGTATATTTAGAAGTGATTTATATCTCCATTTTGCTGATTATTTTTGTATAAGATATTGAATTCATTTGATTGAGCAGAGGTAATATACATTTTACAATATAAATACATGATGTTTTAAATTCATAAAATAATGCAAAATGTAAACAGAGCTGACAGGCAGGGGACATGCATCTTATCTGTTGTTATTTGGAGAGATATGATGGCAACAAATGGCAGCAGTAGAGACAAGGTTGCAGACAGATTATATCTAAATCACATTGAAAGGCAGAGTATGAAGTTGCTTGGCTATCTAGTTTGAATGTAACCAGATAAACATGAAGCAGGACATCTTGGCGGGAGGTGACATGCAGGAGATGGATATCGGAGCAGTTGAAACCTGCAGCAAACATGAACACATCCATCACTAGCCACTTGAGAAGCACTAGACAAACACAAAACCATGATACTGGGCTACAACCTGGTGTCAGTGTGACTGCAAACAGAAGAAGAAGAAACATCATATTAGTTTACAAGAAACAGCATGAAGTTTAAGGAAAGGATCTGCTGCATGTTAAGAGAAAATGGCAACTCATTGATGTATTTATTTTGCTCAAGATAAGACCTTGATTGTTGAAGAATGAGTAGAAGGCACCATGCTTGCACTGTCAATGCCCTTAGAGAGATATGATGAGGATTTTGGGAGTTAATGCCCTTAGAGAAATCGGATGATCTGGGGATATTGAGATTTAATGCTTTTAGAGATATAGAAGCATCGTAGGATGGGGGGAGCAGTGTTTTCACATCACCGCTAACGTAGGATGGTGGGAGCAGTGTTTTCACATCACCGCTAACGTAGGATGGTGGGAGCAGTGTTTTCACATCACCGCTAACGTAGGATGGTGGGAGCAGTGTTTTCACATCACCGCTAACGTAGGATGGTGGGAGCAGTGTTTTCACATCACCGCTAACGTAGGATGGTGGGGAGCAGTGTTTTCACATCACCGCTAACGTAGGATGGTGGGAGCAGTGTTTTCACATCACCGCTAACGTAGGATGGTGGGGAGCAGTGTTTTCACATCACCGCTAACGTAGGATGGTGGGGAGCAGTGTTTTCACATCACCGCGAACGTAGGATGGTGGGAGCAGTGTTTTCACATCACCGCTAACGTAGGATGGTGGGGAGCAGTGTTTTCACATCACCGCTAACGTAGGATGGTGGGAGCAGTGTTTTCACATCACCGCTAACGTAGGATGGTGGGAGCAGTGTTTTCACATCACCGCTAACGTAGGATGGTGGGAGCAGTGTTTTCACATCACCGCTAATGTAGGATGGTGGGAGCAGTGTTTTCACATCACCGCTAATGTAGGATGGTGGGAGCAGTGTTTTCACATCACCGCTAACGTAGGATGGGGGGAGCAGTGTTTTCACATCACCGCTAACGTAGGATGGGGGGAGCAGTGTTTTCACATCACCGCTAATGTAGGATGGGGGGGAGCAGTGTTTTCACATCACCGCTAATGTAGGATGGGGGGAGCAGTGTTTTCACATCACCGCTAACATAGGATGGTGGGAGCAGTGTTTTCACATCACCGCTAACGTAGGATGGGGGGGGGGGTGGAGCAGTGTTTTCACATCACCGCTAACGTAGGATGGTGGGAGCAGTGTTTTTCACATCACCGCTAACGTAGGATGGGGGGGGAGCAGTCTTTTCACATCACCGCTAATGTAGGATGGGGGGAGCAGCAGTGTTTTCACATCACCGCTAATGTAGGATGGGGGGAGCAGTGTTTTCACATCACCGCTAACATAGGATGGTGGGAGCAGTGTTTTCACATCACCGCTAACGTAGGATGGTGGGAGCAGTGTTTTCACATCACCGCTAACGTAGGATGGGGGGGAGCAGTCTTTTCACATCACCGCTAACGTAGAATGGGGGGAGCAGTGTTTTCACACCACCGATAAAAATGTGGAATTGCAGTAAACATCTACACAGCCAGGTAGGAGTTTGGGTTTCACGTGAGATATGAGGTTTTCCCTCGTGCACCTGTGGCTGCCTCAATTAAAGACCATGTCTTACTGTTGTAGAGTTTCTTTAACATTGCTATGGTTGAATACCACTTGATCATTCCTCCATTTATATCTCAGTACATGAGCATTCTGTGTGGTGACAACAAATCCATTGCCGATTTGCTAGGCCTGTCACAAACACAATTCTCTGTACACAGCTGTATGAAGATACTGGTTGATTGCAAGAATTCTCTGTTAATGTTCTGTTGATTGGTATAATAAAATAAACAAACTGTTTTTATTGCAAGACAGTCATCGTTATATTTCCCTGCTCTTTCATTTGTTTTTTGAATCACTGTTCAAGAAATTTCTTTTGCCTTCTCACTAATGATATTCTTCTTCTTCATCTATGTGAACACCCTTTTTTGTGTGTGACTGGTTGAGTATCACAAGGTTTTATATGAGATGGCCATATGTATACCATACTACTAGGACAATCTCCATGAGTTTATTGCTTTCGCAGAAGCCAAAAGCTGAGAAAGCCAGATTTCTTTAGTATGTTGTCATCAAATGTACAGAGCTGAGAACACATTCATTTGTATGTAGGATTCACAGAAGAGCTAATCACAAATCACACACTGTTTGGGAATGAATGAGTTTAAGCTGTCAGCTTTGCATAGCTCATAAATTCTTCATTGTCTCTACATCTGTGCATACATATGTACACACAAACCCACCTGTACGCGCACCATACACATAAGTACACATTCCCACTTAAGTCAGTAGCAGCATAGTTTAAACAGACGTGCAAACTACAGTCTTTCCACAACAGTTGCCGCCTTCGTTGTCAGACAGACAAACAGGCTGACACAAGAAGCATGACACACAGACAAGTTGCATACTTGTATTGCTGAAGGAGATTAGAAGGATGTGATAATGATCATAGTGATGTTTTAATGACATATATAAACCATACATACATATTTACATCAATATTCAGATGATACGCCCTTACATATGGACAACTGTCTTTGTACATGCAGGAGTACTGGCGAGGAAGGACGCACTGACCACTGGTCTTTTTGACCTAGAATATGTGAAGCCAAGACAACGCTCAACATCACTATCTGTGGTGGTTCTAGTGTTACCTTGACTTGTGTCTCTTCATCATCTTCTTCTTTTTCTTCACTTCCTCTTTTACTGCTGTGGGTGTCGAGGGAGATATAAGGTTCTGTTTCTAGCTCTTCTGGCCGCCTCGACCATAGGTACATCGTGCTGTTGTAGAGTTTCTCTGATATTATCCTTCCATCTTGTTCTCTCTCTCTCTCTTTTTCTCTCTCTCTCTTTCTCTTTCTCTCTCTTTTTTTCTCTCTCTCTTTCTCTTTCTCTATCTCTCTCTCTCTGTCTCTCTTTCTCTCTCTCTCTTTCTCTCTCTCTCTTTCTCTCTCTCTCTTTCTCTCTCTCTCTCTCTCTCTCTTTTTCTCTCTCTCTTCTCTCTCTCTTTTTCTCTCTCTCTTTCTCTCTCTTTCTCTTTCTCTCTCTCTTTTTCTCTCTCTCTCTCTCTCTTTCTCTGCAAAACAGCTAGCCACTTCTTGAGAGCGTGGCACAAAGCCCCAGCTGTGTAGCCCCAGAGTATTTCAACTGCTGCCTCAACCTTGCCTAGCTGCTTCCTTATACCATGGTGTCGAGTTCGATTCCATCTGTCGGCGATATGGCAGCAGACTACTTTGCTTTGGGGTCACTAGTGGTTTCCAGAGCCTATCTTTCAGTCGTGACAAACTACTGAACATAAATTGCTGAATTAAATCATAAATAGCAACACACACCCGCGCGCGCGCACACACACGCGCCCGCAAACCCGCGCGCTCGCACACACACGCGCGGGCACACACACACGCGCGGGCACACACACACGCGCGGGCACACACACGCGCGCGGGCACACACACACGCGCGGGCACACACACGCGCGCGAGCACACACACACGCGCGGGCACACACACACGCGCGGGCACACACACATATACACATATCATGGTTTCTCGAGGTCTTGTAAAGAATATGCAGTGAACTTTTAGCGGTCATGTCGCTGGCGGTGGTATGGCATGTGTGTTTGCTTCGATGGTCAGCTTGTGTAGGACGTCAGCCAGTACATGTTTTCTTCTGTGATGCAGACACCAAGTTACATTAACAATCGATAATACAGCACTCGGGACAGTTCCATAACTGCCCTTCCCCATCATCAGCAGCCAGCGCTGAGTTCCCATGGCACCAGTAACAGTCTGACTGTATGTCCTTCTCGCCCGTCCCTTGAGTGTTGAGCGTCGGTCAGATCCCCTGGCCACTCCTCGCAGCGCCATTATCCATATCCTGTAATGATCTGTTTATGTCTCCGCTGTGTTCACTCGCTCCCTTAGGGCCCTGACAACATCTAGCTTGTGAAGTAAAGTTTCGGACAAAAATAGTTTCGGACATCTATTATAGTGTAACATCCCAAAGTGTTGATCGGTTCAATAATTATAAATAATAAAGAAAACATAATAAATGACTACAAACTCTACAACATAATAGGGAATAACATGATAACATGAGCGGGTTAGCAGCGGGTAAGGGCGGGATGTTAAACACATCATCTGTGACGGTCGGCTGCTCTATTGAAATATTAGCCTAGCATTTGCACCTAGAATCTTATGCCCGCTGTGCCATTGGCTTAAAAAAGGCTCCTTGACTGTGTCTGTTGCTTACAAGGAGTGGGAAAACATAGACGAGAATACCAAATATGAAATAATATGTGTTTAAAGCTGTACAGTAGTAGCAGGCTGGTATTAATGGGAACAGCTATACAACAAAGGACGTTCAAGTATTGAGTTGGTCAACATAATGAAAGAATAATACAGAGAGGAACGTTCAGGAAAAATAACATTGAGAGGTTTAAACAAACATAAGTAGCAATAGCAAAAATGAAGTAATAAATACAGAAAATTTTATAATAACAATGAAAATATGAGGGGATGGAACCGGATATTGTTCGAATAACTAATGTTGAGGGCTTGGGGGGGGGGGGGGAATTCAAGTGGATCGAGAAGTGAAGAAAAGATGCTGGCTTTGAATACGACACACGTTGAGAAAAGCTGAGAACAATATAACTAGAATATCTTTGCAATTCACATTACAACCCACAGGGGCAGAAATCAGAAACAAGAACAGACCAGATCAAACACACACGCAGAAGAGAGCTGGAGAGTGAAGTTTACACGGTGGTTAAGACACGGGTTCGGCTGCTTTTACTAGCACGGGGAAAGGACTACTTGACGAGCTTTTGTTGAGGGCCTATGCTCCACTGGGAGATAAAGAGCAGAAGAAACACAAGAAGTAATAATCAACAGAGGGATATTCAGAAATAATGAAAGGATACAAATCATAAGTTCAACAATAACGAAGTAATAAATACAGAAACATATATATTAAAAAATGCAGTTATGGGTACAACTGTAAATACTAGTTCAGCAACAGTCTGTGTGTACAACTATACGAATAATGGGATTTAAATAAATAATGGATACAAACAATTGAAACGGCGGAAGAGATCAGCGGCCGAGGGAAACAGAAGCAGAGATAGAGAGCTCCGGGGGTGGGGAGGGGTGGCAGAGGGGGCCTCGCGGTCAGATACAGAGGAGTCCAGGGGCAGAGACGCGGAGGGGCAAGGGACCCGAGGCAGATGATGTCAGTGAACAGACAGATAGGACTCGAAGCGGCCCAAGCCAGTGATCTGGACCAGTATCAATGGAACTACTTCAGTACGCCATGAGATGGGTACATTTTCTGCATTCGTCCCCGATACGGCGGCTGGCACGTTGTGTTGTGATTTACAGCTAAGCAGCGGTATCTGCACCTTTAAGCTCAACGCATCCGATTTCAGCTAACTCCCTAATTAGTCCTTTTTACGACATGCTTGTAAGGGACCAGGGAGTCTACACTCATCTTCTCCTGACATATAGCCAGAGAACAGGGTCCGTAATTAATCATGTCAAAAACTATTTATACACAAACAAAGAGAAAGAAATACATTTATCATAAACCACACTGTACCAGTAACAAGAATAATAACATTAAAGCACTGTACGACATAGTTAACGCCACAGAGCGGCTGTTGGCTTCTCTCAGATCACCTCTACTTCTCAATGTTCCCACTCGCAGGCGAATAGCGTTTGGCACCGCAAGGTCCACAGATGTAGAATTTCCAACAAAGCTGGGTACACGATTTGAAGTAATGGAGTCCACCAGTGTCTTGTGCTCATGGAAGAATCCAGCAGACCCTTCATCTGTGGAGATTTCTGAATGTTGTATTGCATTCTCTATCGTAAGTTCGCCGCTGCTTTCTTTGACGCGCATTTTATTTTCTGATACAGTACTTTTATTTCTGTAATATTTCCGACCAAATCGGTCAGTTTTGGCTTCTTTCCTGATTTCTTTAAAATAGTTGCCAGATTTATGGTCAAGATTGACATTGTTGTGGTTGAAACGATGGTCAGAGGTGTCATTGAATGATGGCGACTGTTGCTGGCGGGAGAATGGAGACGCCTGGCTGAGGTAGAGAGTGTCGTTCTCTGATGGCTTGTTGCAGAACTCTCCAGTACAGAAACACATCTGGGTGTCTCCGTTTCTGAGGCAGGTGTCCGTCTTGGTGACCATGTCGTAGGCGCAGTCGTAGACTGCAATAGATCCTGTGGGAGGGAGAATAGGATAATTAGTACCTTTAGTAAGTGTTAGTCAGCAGTAGCATGTTCAGCATTATCAGTAAGGTTTGGACAAAAAAGTGTCAAAGCATCCATACAGATTATTGAACTTGGTCATTGGTGTTTTTGTTTGTTTGGTTTATATATATATATATATATATATATATATATATATATATATATATATATATATATATATATATATATATATATATATATATATATCATAGGATGAAGAACGACAAAGACTGCTGTTCAGCAGCTTGACGATCTTGATTTAGTCTGGTTTAAAAATGACCAAGAGGCCACAGAAAAAGCTTTTAGTTTTAGACAGAAAAGTGGAAAAGTCTGGCCACTGGATATAAAGAGCCCAACTCACTCGCTATTAAGTTCTATTTGGCTGTCGCTCTGTGGTCGGCTCGCTATAGTCAGACTCACTGTCTGCCGTTGTTTTACTGCACCTAATCTCAACGCACAGGAGTGTCAGATCGGACCGTTCGAGCGACGCTAGACTGGCTCATGTTCGTGATGATGGTACGTTTCATTTGTTTAGGTGGTGTTAGAGTTGATTTCCATTGTGTTTTCTCGCTAGGATGGAAGGTAGCTATAAGTGATTTGTTGGTTTGGTGGCATATTGAAGCTTAACGTACGAGTTAAATATGTTTCGGTTTTTGCCATTGTTGAGGTAATCTCGCTGAGCGTATGGTGCCATTATCATATTTCCTTGTTAGCTGATGATCGCTTTAGATTCTGGTCGAGCACGTTGGTTGTTGTTAATGTTATTTGTAGACCACGCTGATTCTATGTTAAGTGAAATAAACAGTTGTTCAATGTAGTAATCATAGTTCCAGTTGTTTTTCGTTCTGATTAGGACCTGTAGTTAGTGTGCCCAGTTAAGTATTTATTGCTTGGCTGATCTGGACGTTACATTCAAGATTTCCTCTCAGGGTGAGATACTTTTGATCTTACCTGATTGCATTTCTGCCCTAAACGAATTTTTTTGTTTTTGTTTTTGTTTTTTGTGTTTGTTTGTTACTGAGGCAGCTAAAGGTTGGGCTTTGGCTCCCACTCGCCAAGAAACATTGTTAGAACTCTTGTAGGTTCGGAGTCGAGGAGATTTCAAGCAGTAGATTTCCAAATTATCCTTTATAGTTATCTCTTCTCTTACCTCCATTACAAATTACCCCCTCTGCTTTGCTTCTAGTACATATATATATATATATGTGTGTGTGTCTGTATGTGTGAGTGTGTGTGTGTGTGTATATGCGTCCGTGTGTGTGAGCGCGCGTGTGTGTGAGTCCTATGCAAATACCAAAGACAAATAGCTTAACTGGCTGTCTGCTTCAATTTGTCTTTTTGAAAATGACAGTAATCCCTACCCCCTCCTCTCTCTCTCTCTCTCTCTCTCTCTCTCTCTCTCTCTCTCTCTCTCTCTCTCTCTCTCTCTCTCTCTCTCTCTCTCTCTCTTTCTTTCTTTCTTTCTTTCTGCTCCCCTTTTTTCTCTCTTTTCTCAACTCTCTTTCGTATTTCTTTATTCCAAATTCGTCACTTTTTTCTGACGCCGCCTCCATATCTCTCCATCTGAACCTCCCTCTTCTGCCCTCTCTTCCCTCCCTCTGTCTTTCCCTCCCACTGTCTTTCCCTCCCTTTTCTGCCCTCTCTTCCCCCCCCTCCTCTGTCTTTTCCTCCCACTGTCTTTCCCTCCCTCTTCTGCCCTCTCTTCCCTCCCTCTGTCTTTTCCTTCCACTGTCTTTCCCTCCCTCTTCTGCCCTCTCTTCCCTCCCTCTGTCTTTCCCTCCCTCTGTCTCCCTCTCTGACACTCGCGCTGCCTCGGTTAAACAACATTGGTTACTACCTGAAGAAAGGTTCAGACATTTACCGAAACATCTGATAGAGTAGGTCTGGACGTTATGAAGCATCGTCTCTACGTCACATCCGTTGATCCCGTCACCATGACAATGAAAGCACGTGATTTTGAGATTGTCTGAAACATGCAGTGACTAATTGTTAACATTTGTGTCACCAACGAATTAAATAGGTCATGCAACAATCAATCATTAAATATTTAATTAACTCCTGCGTTCCCGGAAGTTTTTCTGTTTAACTCATTCTAACTGAAGCAGTTTGTATTTTTATCAAACGAGTTCAAACCACAACCTTATGGAACAAAAGGAGTTAAGATTTAATTGAAATAATGTCTGATAATGTAACTGGGTGACACATCTAGAGTCAAGCCAAGCATACCAAGCAACAACTTACTAAAGAATATGAGTCGGTTAGTAATCAATGAGTTAACAGTATTGTTCAGAATTGTCATTGTGACGTCAGAAGTAATGATGGTAACATGAGGTTGCCTCAGCGGCGACAGTAAGTCCACGCTTGTACACTCGGTGATTCACTGTGTGGATGCTAACAGTTGAGAACAAGATTCAGGCAAGTTCAATTCTGTAGAGGTTCGTAATTTTAACGATATGCTCTTCTTAATACCACACTATGCAGGTGGTGTGAGCAACGAAGGAGTAGTTAGACTGGCTGGCACCGAGACTGTATCAGAACGTCACTTGGTGAACCGGCAAACATAATCATACTTTAGAGACGTCTTGTGAAACTGATTTACTTCAGCTGAATATAGCGGCATCCATAGTTAGAGTGTATAGGCGTTTCAGAATATGCGTGGTTAAGAAAAAGCAGCATTCCAAGTCTCAGAGGCCGCAGAACAACAACATCAGCAGCAATAATAATAGTAATAATAATGATAATTAGAAGAAGAAGAAGAAGAAGAAGAAGAAGAAGAAGAAGAAGAAGAAGAAGAAGAAGAAGAAGAAGAAGAAGAAGAAGAAGAAGAAGAAGAAGAAGAAGAAGAAGAAGAAGAAGAAGAAGAAGAAGGAGGAGAAGAGGAAGAAGAAGGAAGAAGAAGAAGAAGAAGAAGAAGAAGAAGAAGAAGAAGAAGAAGAAGAAGAGAAGAAGAAGAAGAAGAAGAAGAAGAAGAAGAAAAGGATAAGAAGAAGAAGAAGAAGAAGGAAGAAAGAAAAAAAGAATAAAGAAGAAGAAGAAGAAGAAGAAGGAAGAAGAAGAAGAAGAAGAAGAAGAAGAAGAAGAAGAAGAAGAAGAAGAAGAAGAAGAAGAAGAAGAAAAAGAAGAAGAAGAAGAAAAGGATAAAGAAGAAGAAGAAGAAAAGGATAAAGAAGAAGAAGAAGAAGAAGAAGAAGAAGAAGAAGAAGAAGAAGAAGAAGAAGAAGAAGAAGAAGAAGAAGAAGAAGAAGAAGAAGAAGAAGAAGAAGAAGAAGAAGAAGAAAAGAAGAAGAAGAAGAAGAAAAGAAGAAGAAGAAGAAGAAGAAGAAGAAAAAGAAGAAGAAGAAGAAGAAGAAGAAGAAGAAGAAGAAGAAGAAGAAGAAGAAGAAGAAGAAGAAGAAAAGGATAAAGAAGAAGAGGAAAAAAGAAAAAGAAGAAGAGGATAAAATAGAAAAAGAAGAAGAAAAAGAAAAAAAAGAAGAGGATAAAATAGAAAAAGAAGAAGAGGATAAAATAGAAAAAGATGAAGAAGATAAAGGAAAGAAAGAAAGAAAATAAGGGAGAAAGAAATAAACAAACATAGAAAAAGAGGGGGAGTCGTAATAGCAACAACAGTATTACTGAATTAACTGAGTACACAATCTACAGGACTTCATAATGACACAATCTACAAAGCTTCCCGACCTAATCCCGCTGTAGAATCTTCAGCAGCCACTGGTGGTAGGCGGGCGTTTCGCTCGTTACCTCTGCCACCACCGCCATCGTCGTCATCAACTCCGGCTGCATACTCAGCGTCGTAGTAGTAGCTCCAGACGGCGTTGTTGTAGTCTAGGTCAGACGTGTCTTCGTCATCGGTCCTTGCCAACACATCTTGACCCGAGCCCTCGGTGACAGCAGGTGACAAGTCCATCTCTGGAGCTTTGTGTAGTGGACCTGTCGACAAAGTAGGCAAGAACATGACTGACTGATTGATTCACTGATTGACTGATTGATTCACTAATTGACTGATGTGGTAACTGAAGTAATAATTGATTGTTTGGTTTTTACTTCCGCGGATCGACATCTAACCTTTCCAGATAAGTGCGAAGAAGTCAGAGACCGTTAAAAACACGCCGGCCTTTAAAAACTGAGAACCAGTGATCAAGGCGAAGTTTGGAGCTGGAAAAAAGTTTTTTAAATTTTTTTTTATTATCAAGTTTTCTCTGTGTTTGTCCTTTCCAGTGTCTTCGTCTTCCCTAGAATTTGCTTCATGCCAATGCTTGTTTCCTAAAATCTTTTCTATTTCTGGGGTCAAGGTAATAGATATTTGCTATTTTTTAGTCGTGGGTTCGCTGTATTCATATGAGCTCATCCAACACTGATTTCATGCAAGAGTTTAATTGTGTAAGTTTGGTAATAGACTAAATTATGTTTTGATACTAGATTTATTTTCTGATGACCCCCACACGTCCCTTGATACATAACACATATCGCTTACTCAGCGGCCTGGCAAGGACAGGTGGCTTCAGATGTGTTACATTTTTTGTTTGTCAACAAACGTCTTCCCCCTTTTGTGAAATCTTAAAAAGAAGGGAAACAATATTTACATTTATCTAAGGTATATTTACTCAACGCCGTAAGCATAGGCGCTTTAAACACCCCCCCCCCCCACTCCCCCCACACACACACTTTATTCTCTGCTAATTTTGAAATCACATCATCCAAATCTATTTCAGTCGCTACTGTGTTTTTAACTGACAAGATGGCTAACAAAGGTTGATTCTTATGGGTCCTAACATAACTTTTTATTAAGTCAATTCTGAAAATTGTTCTCAGCTATGATGCTACTCAAACATATACCGTTAGCAAGAATCTTGAGGTTAGAGTCAGTTCCAATGCTAACCCCTCCCAAATGTTGTCAGTCCAAATTATTTTAAATTTTATCTTAAACACATATTTTCGCCATTCTGTCATCCTCCTCATTTATGACACCCGGGGCACGCCCCCTCCCACCACTTTTTCCGTTTGTCTGCGCCACTGCGCTTACTAAATAACAAACCACGCCCAAAGAAAATAACACTCACGCGGACCAACCTGGTTTTGTTTCAGGGGACACCCCCCAAGCGTCTTGCTTTAATAATAAAAATAGACACAACATGGGCGATCATTGGTTCCAGACTTCAGCTGATGGTGGGGAATCTCCAGGGAGATGTTCTTGAACTTTCGCACCGGCACAAACCAATGACGTCACGCCGATGGTGTTAATAAACCTGATTTTATCTGGGTTAACGGAACAGCGTGTCTCCAGTCAGAGGTTCTCAACCTGGGATACATGATCCCTGGAATTTTCCCGCGTATCCAGGGTTGTGAGAAACTAGTTTAATGGGTTTGGAATATCATTTAACGAAATAAAACTAGACTTAAGAATGCAGTTCCCCTCATTTTTTATGTGATTCTTCTTCTTCTGCTTCTTCTTCTTCTTCTTCTTCTTTTTTTCTTCTTCTTCTTCTTCTTCTTCTGCTTCTTCTTCTTCTTTTTTTTCTTCTTCTTCTTCTTCTTCTTCTTCTTCTTCTTCTTTTCTTCTTCTTCTTCTTCTTCTTCTTCTTCTTCTTCTTCTTCTTCTTCTTCTTCTTCTTCTTCTTCTTCTTCTTCTTCTACTACTTTTTCTCCTCCTCCTTCTCCTTGTATGTACACAGTTCCGGATGCCTAGGTCAGATTGTCAGGTGCGCTGCCTCTATAAATTCGCATGCCAGTTTCCCGTCCCTCTTGGTTCTCCATAGCTTGCTCTACAAACTTTGCTTTTGAGGCCAGATTTCTCTTGCACTGACCACTGACCCCAGAAACAATTATGTTATCATATCCGTTAGTTCCTCCCTGAGATTCTACTGTGGTGAGTCAAAGATATCTGATGCTTGTAGGGACCAGTGGCAATGACAAGATTGGAAGCCTTGTTTTAGATAACCGGAATATGAATAGTTTTGTGCATGATGGTATATTTATATGGCAGGCAAACAAAGTCGTCCAGATGTTTCATCATTATCAGCGGCTCCAGCAATTGTGGCAAAAATATTGCGCCACAGTTCATCAGTCTGTTTTTTTTTTTTTTTTAGTTTTATTGGGCAAAGCTTCTTCTTCCTCCTTTCCTCTATCCTCTTCTTCCTTCTTCTTCTTCTTCTTTCTTCTTCTTCTTCTTCTTCTTCTTCTTCTTATCCTCTTCTTCTTCTTAATCATCATTCTTCTTCTTCTCTTCTCCTATCTTCTTCCTTCTCTTAATCATCATCATCTTCTTCTTCTTCTTCTTCTTCTTCTTCTTCTCTTCTTCTTCTTCTTCTTACTTCTTCAGCTTCTTCTTCTTCTCTTCTTCTTCTTCTTCTTCTTCTTCTTCTTCTTCTTCTTCTTCTTACTTCTTTCTTCTTCTTCTTCTTTCTTTTCTTCTTCTTCTTCTTCTTCTTCTTATCTATCTTCTTTCTTCTTCTTCTTTCTTCTTTCTCTTCTTCTTCTTCTTCTTCTTCTTCTTCTTCTTCTTCTTTTCTTCTTCTTCTTCTTATTCTTCTTCTTCTTCTTCTTCTTTATTCTTCTTCTCTCTTCTTCTCTTCTTCTTCTTCTTCTTCTTCTTCTTCTTCTTCTTCTTCGTCTTCTTCTTCTTCTCTTCTTCTTCTTTCTTTTTCTTCTTCTCTTCTTTTTCTTTCTTCTTCTTTCTATGTGAGACAGACCTTTCTTGCCTTCAACACAAGCCACAAAATGCAAGAAACGTAATAAATTTTGGCTGCTGTCGTCTAATCGGGCAGGTCAAAAGTCTTTATAGCTCTGGCTCCGGACGTTTGCGAGTCGAGAGGGCATGCCAAATATTTGCCCGGGAAATCAGAACGTCTGGACTGAGTCTTTGAAGTTTAATAACGATCAAGACAGGCCGGGGATAAAACGGGCGATTGTTGGAGAGGGAATTGGAGAAATTGGACTCCCTAACGATGCAGGGATAATGCCGCTGTTAGCTAGCGTCCAAGCGTCTCTGTTTTACAGATGCTCGTCAAGCAAGCATCCATGATTGGTTCACAGACCCGTGATGGAGGAAGGGGGAAGTGCCTTGGAAGAATAGGTTAGTTGCGTATCCTTTACAGTTTTTAAAGAGGGTAGAAAATTATAGGAAAGAGAAAAAGTGGGTAAGAAAAAAACAAATAGTTTATGTTAGCTTTACAAAATCGATCACAATAAACAAACAAAGAACGTTGCGGCGATTAGCCTTCATCAGCACATAAAGAACAACACAGTACACCTACACAAATATGCTCTAACTACGAAGTGACTACATAGGACTCTATTGTACAAACTAAATGATACTCACCTGTGTCCCTGGCGAAAAACTTAGTTCAGTAGGATGAATGGGACAGGTACTAACCTATATATCACCAACACGTGGACGAGAAGCGAAAAACGGGGTCAGTATACCTGGAATGCCAACAGACACAACAGCGTACACTGAACCAGCCCTAGGCTGTTGTGTTGCAAGAATAGAGTCACTGAAATTTAACGAACGTTTGGTCAAATACGAATAATGAGCGACTTGTTGAACTCATATACGTTGGGACGGAAATGGGAAAACATCTAAGAGCGAGCGACGAAGAAGAGGACAAGCTAAGGATAGGAACAATGTCGCCTAGCGTGCATGCCGCAAAAGGCTGCTAATGACGTCTGGCATGAGCCTCTTTATGACTGTCATCGCAAAGCTGGAAAGGTTCATTTGTTTCAAATTTATAATTGTTCTTGAAGGTTACACTCTGTGGCTTCATTCTTGTTGGTACATTTTTTTTTAAAGGGACCCGTTTTACATCATAGTACCAACTGGAAACATATATTTCAAGACCAACATTTTAAGGTCCATGGACACTATAGACCGCCACCTTATCTTTCTAGAACATATTCTGATATAAATTTATTCTAGATATCTCTACCATACCGTTCCCAAACCCCGATGAGAAAGGAGGAGGGCTGGGTCTGGACCATACCCTGTAAACAAATACATTTTCTACAGAAACTCACAGGAAAGGAAGTCATTCCCGCTAACTATAACATGGTGTGTGGTGCACAAAGATCATACATGAGCAGGCTCTGAACGGGAACAGAAATGGATTCAGGAATGAAAAGCGTGATAGAGAAAGCCTAAAACATATCTTGTTTTTATGAATCGTATGTGTGTCATGTAACTGGAATCAGCTAACACTGAATGAGCGACTGACGTTCAATCCCCACCAGGACCTCACAACGAGTGATTAACATTTGGTGACACAAAGTGCCATCACACGGATGAGACTCCCCCTGGCAAGTCCCAGAAACCCCGTTCAACCTTTAGGTTATATTAGGACTCTAGACGACGCCCGAGGTGGGGCTTTGAAATAATAAAAAGTAGGGTAATGTTGGGGCGGAAATAAGCCCACACTAGCTGGAGTTTTCATGCCAAATTGGTAGCTAGAGCAAAACAAGGCTACCCTAAATATTGATTTAGCCAGATTTGATTTGTACGTTTAGACCAAACATTAAAAAAAAAATACAGTTGATTGTTTGATATAGGCGAATAATAGCTGATGATTGATGAAACGTTGTCTAGAGCTAGAAGTGTCGATTTACTTTATCATCATTACTAGTTTTCATGGACATTCTCTCCCTCAACAACAAAGCACGCTCGGGTCAAGGGCCTCAACCTGATAGTCATGTGAAAGCCACCGGCCTCTGTCTGGCTGGTTGATCATGGAAGTTTCTGGGTCATCCATCGTCAGATTTCCCCTTGTAACAGAGGATGAGGAGTCTCGGTGGAGTGGCAAGAGTATCCAGCTTCAGTTTGAAGGGTTAACATAATAGTGGCAAATGTTTGTCGGACTGGTGGTCGCAAACAGACAAATCAAGCTCGCAGCTGGTCATCGGCACTTGTGGAGTCTCTCGAGACGGGAGCAAACATTCCTATAATTGTCCAAAGTTGTGTGCGCTGGGACGGATGCCTGGAGAGAGTGATTTCAAAGGCTTTTGTGTTTCCTCTCCAGCACTAGGCCTATGTGAAGCCTTGTCACGTGATCCGGTACAAGTACTATCGTGTGGCTGTGAGATTCGAGGTTTTTACAGTCTATCATTATCATGTGACATACTGAAAAGCATCGTTGGCCACCGTGCACCTTTACCAGTCTGGCATCATTCCCTGGTTCTTGACCCTGGAGTGCTTGTAGATTTTTTAAACATTGCGCCGTCTCCATCAGAGAGGTTGGCAACAGTTAAACCCACTGCTGTCTTTGTCAGTATTATATGGTGAAGTTCCAGTCTTTTCCATTGGTTATAACCCAGAATGATTGAACAAGATAATGAAGTTTAAAATACCACTACTGCTATTGTGACCAAGCCATCTATGTATTTTTTTTCCATAAGGTTTCACTGAGTTTCAACTGTATTGCTCTGCATGTGGCCCAAATGTTGGCTACGTGTTACACAGGGAGATATGACAGGACACGGACTGACACACTCTAGCTGATGGTATTATATCGACTTTGTCGATTGTTGGTGTAGACAGATGTGATTCTAGTTCCCACTTTGAACTGCCTCCCGCCGATTTTAGACTGGACCTTAAGCTCATTTTAGTCTAAGTCTATTGCTCATTTTAGACTGGGTCAATCACTAATTTTAGACTGTCTAGCGCTCATTTCACACTAAGTCAATAACTCATTTTAGGCTCAGCCTGGCGTTAATTTTGGACTGGGTCTAGCGCTAATTTTAGACTGGGTCTAGGGCACATTATAGACTGGGTCTAACGCTCATTTTAGGCTGAGTAGAGCTCGTTTTAGACTGGGTCAGTCACTTATTTTAGACGGCCAAGCACTAATTTTGGACTGGGTCAGGCCCTCATTTTAGACTGGGTCTAGCGCTAATTTTAGACTGGGTCAGGCCCTCATTTTAGACTGGGTCTAGCGCTAATTTTAGACTGGGTCAGTCACTCATTTTAGACTCGGTCAAGGGTTATTTTTGGGCTGGGTCAGGCCCTCATTTTAGACTGGGTCTAGCGCTAATTTTAGACTGGGTCAGTCGCTCATTTTAGAATGGTTAGATCTGGAAGTCCTAGGGCAATTATCAGAATGTGCTATGGTGCTCACTGGAACTCAGCCTAATTTTTGTAACCCGAATTTTGGTAACCCGAATTTTGGTAACCCTAATTTTTGTAACCCTAATTTTTGTAACCCTAATTTTTGTAACCCTAATTTTTGTAACCCTAATTTTTGTAACTCTAAATTTTGTAACCCTAATTTTTGTAACCCTAATTTTTGTAACCCTAATTTTTGTAACCCTTATTTTTGTAACCCTTATTTTTTGTAACCCTAATTTTTTGTAACCCTAATTTTTGTAACCCTAATTTTTGTAACCCTAATTTTTGTAACCCTAACTTTTGTTACCCTAATTTTTGTTACCCTAATTTTTGCAACCCTAATTTTTGTAACCCTAATTTTTGTAATCCTTATTTTTGTAACCCTAATTTTTGTAAAACTAATTTTTGTAACCCTAATTTTTTTAAATAAAGTTCGTTCGTTCAGCAGCATGGGACGGGTAGGTTTGCACCCAAACACCGCACCACCACAGACTCCTGGCTGCCTCTGACCCTAGCTTATATTCTCAGACCAGCTGATACTAAATGGCTGATGCAGCCAAATAACTGTCTTTACAGAGTCAGGTCAACAGGCTGCAGACAGACTAACAAATAAACAGAGATCCAAACACAGTACGCTAGTCGTGCTGGTTGATAAACAACAAGACAGTAGCAGACAGAGATAGACTGTTGGTCTCTAGTAGACAGACAATTACTGACAGCCAGAGAATTGTACCCAAACAGTGGTAAGCAGACAAACAGTGGTAGACAGACTTTATTAGACACACAGAAAAACAAACAGACACATTGGGAGAACGGACGTAGCGACAGGCAGATATATCGTCGTACAGACATTCATAGTTTTATTTCCTTCACAGTCACACAGATCGACGAATAGTTAGATGGAAGCGCGGGCGGACGAAAGACAGACAGAGAAAAATACTGACAGACAGACAACACGTAAACAAATTTTCCCGTTCAGAGTAACATACACTGCAAACGCACCGGATTCAATAGAAGCATGACATCTCCAGTAACATCAAATTAGCAGCCCCTAGCTCCTACAGATAACACGATTTAACAGCACCCATTTTAAACATCAGCTCTACCCCTCCATTAACTTCACTAAATGTGGATATTAACCCTCGACATTCCTAAGTAATTCACCGTAACGAGTGTAACAATGTGCTGTAACTTACAGCGGGTGAACAGCTCTGCCACAAAGTTACACTTTGCTGTTCGAGGATCAGTTGGGAGGCTTTGGCATCCATGAGAGGGGCCGTTTAGAAAATTTCTGACATCGGGTTATGTGAGCCGGGGCTGGAGGTGTCGGTTTTCAAAATAGGCTGCCAATTAAAATCCCATATTCCACAAATAATTGAGCAGAGTTATTATCTCCGCTTGAATATTATCATATTATCTATCTACTTGTCGGTCTGCTTTTTTGTCTGTCTGCCCGTCTGTCTGTCTACCTGTCTGTCCGTCTGTGCTTTTGTGTGTTTTTTCTCTCTTTTTTGATATTCATAATATGCATATTATCATATAAATATTACATGCTTATTGATAAAATACAGCTGCAGTGTGAAAGACGGGTGTTTGGAAGGGCCGAATGTAAGACGGGCCTGCGTGCCCAATTTGTAACCCTTTAAAAATAAAGTTCGTTCGTTCGTTCGTTCTGTCAGTCTAACTGCCTGTCTGTATTTCTACATATCTCCCTTTTTTGGGACTGTCTGTCTGCCTGCTTCCACGTCTGCCCGCTGGCCAAATGTCCATTGGTCTTTGCCTGTCTATCTACCTATTTGGCGTGTCTTCCAGCTCCTCTAAATGTATTTCTGTGAGTCAATATTTTATCACACTTCCTGTCTGCCAACACTTTTACCTACCTTGATTCTCGATTGTCTCCCTGTCTGCCAGCCCGTTTCCCTATCTAGATTCTCTATTGTCTCCCTGTCTGCCAACCTCTTTCCTGCCTAGATCCTCGATTGTCTCCCAGTCTGCCATCCTGTTTCTATACCCAGATCCCCGATTGTCTCCCTGTCTGCCAACCTGTTTCCCTTTCTAGATCCCCGATTGTCTCCCTGTCTGCCAACCTGTTTCTCTACCTAGATCCCTGATTGTCTCCCTGTCTGCCAACCTGTTTCCCGAACTAGATCCTCAATTGTCTCTCTGCCTGTCAACCCGTTTCCTTACTGAGAGACAGAAACACTAACACAAGAAAACTCACCCTAAGAGAGATAGAAACACTACAGAAGAAAACTAACCCTAACAGAGAGACAGAAACACTACAGAAGAAAACTAACCCTAACAGAGAGATAGAAACACTAACACAGGAAAACTAACCCTAACAGAAAGATAGAAACACTAACACAAGAAACCTAACCCTAACAGAGAGATAGAAACACTAACACAAGAAAATTAACCCTAACAGAAAGATAGAAACACTAACACAAGAAACCTAACCCTAACAGAGAGATAGAAACACTAACACAAGAAAACTCACCCTAAGAGAGAAAGAAACACTGCAGAAGAAAACTAACCCTAACAGAGAGATAGAAACACTAACACAAGAAAACTAACCCTAACAGAGAGATAGAAACACTACAGAAGAAAACTAACCCTAACAAAGAGATAGAAACACTAACACAAGAAAACTCACCCTAAGAGAGATAGAAACACTACAGAAGAAAACAAACCCTAACAGAGAGATAGAAACACTAAAACAAGAAAACTAACCATAACAGAGAGATAGAAACACTACAGGAGAAAATTAACCCTAACAGAGAGACAGAAACACACACAAGAAAACTAACCCTAACAGAGAGATAGAAACACTACAGAAGAAACCTAACCCTAACAGAGAGATAGAAACACTACAGAAGAAAACTAACCCTAACAGAGAGATAGAAACACTACAGAAGAAACCTAACCCTAACAGAAAGATAGAAACACTACCCAAGAAACCTAACCCTAACAGAAAGATAGAAACATTACTTCTTTCTATGAGTGCCGTTCACAATACTTTCTGTTACTTCTTTAATCCCGTGTGTTACGTTCCCATCTTTTTTTTTTTTTTTTTGCAACTCGTCAGTATGAGGTTAACCCTTCACCTTTTGCCAGCTCACCCACCCACCTTGCCACAACCCACAACCCACGATCCATCAATCATCTCCAGGACAAAGTGACCCCAAAGTGGATCCCGTGAAACTATTGAGCAGACGCGGAAACAAGGCATTATGGGAAAGTCATTCAACCCCCCTGGTTTTTTCATTTACAGTTCCTAATTACCAGTTTATGTCTCCCAGATTTTGTGATTCTCAGAATGAGTTTGTATACGTGGAGGCTTGTTTGGTGTCTTTGTTAATCTCGTTCGCACTAAAGAGCAGGGAAAGAGGCATCAGTCTTTACATCTGGTAGTTGGAGCCTGCCGCTTGTGTTTTGTAACTGCGTCTTTGGCTCGTCTCGGTGCCTGTATCGGTTTATTTGGGTCGTCTCGGTGCCTGTATCGGTTTATTTGGGTCGTCTCGGTGCCTGTATCGGTTTATTTGGGTCGTCTCGGTGCCTGTATTGGTTTATTTGGGTCGTCTCGGTGCCTGTATCGGTTTATTTGGGTCGTCTCGGTGCCTGTATCGGTTTATTTGGGTCGTCTCGGTGCCTGTATCGGTTTATTTGGGTCGTCTCGGTGCCTGTATCGGTTTATTTGGGTCGTCTCGGTGCCTGTATCGGTTTATTTGGGTCGTCTCGGTGCCTGTATCGGTTTATTTGGGTCGTCTCGGTGCCTGTATCGGTTTATTTGGGTCGTCTCGGTGCCTGTATCGGTTTATTTGGCTCGTCTCGGTGCCTGTATTGGTTTATTTGGGTCGTCTCGGTGCCTATATCGGTTTATTTAGCTCGTCTCAGTGCCTGTATTGGTTTATTTGGGTCGTCTCAGTGCCTCTATGGGTTTATTTGGGTCGTCTCAGTGCCTGTATCGGTTTATTTGGCTCGTCTCGGTGCCTGTATCGGTTTATTTGGGTCGTCTCAGTGCCTGTATCGGTTTATTTGGCTCGTCTCAGTGCCTCTATGGGTTTATTTGGGTCGTCTCAGTGCCTCTATGGGTTTATTTGGGTCGTCTCAGTGCCTCTATGGGTTTATTTGGCTCGTCTCAGTGCCTCTATGGGTTTATTTGGGTCGTCTCAGTGCCTCTATGGGTTTATTTGGGTCGTCTCAGTGCCTCTATGGGTTTATTTGGGTCGTCTCAGTGCCTGTATCGGTTTATTTGGGTCGTCTCAGTGCCTGTATCGGTTTATTTGGGTCGTCTCAGTGCCTGTATCGGTTTATTTGGGTCGTCTCAGTGCCTGTATCGGTTTATTTGGGTCGTCTCAGTGCTTCTATGGGTTTATTTGGGTCGTCTCAGTGCCTCTATGGGTTTATTTGGGTCGTCTCAGTGCCTCTATGGGTTTATTTGGGTCGTCTCAGTGCCTCTATGGGTTTATTTGGATCGTCTCAGTGCCTGTATTGGTTTATTTGGGTCGTCTCGGTGCCTGTATCGGTTTATTTGGGTCGTCTCGGTGCCTGTATCGGTTTATTTGGCTCGTCTCAGTGCCTGTATCGGTTTATTTGGCTCGTCTCAGTGCCTGTATCGGTTTATTTGGCTCGTCTCAGTGCCTGTATCGGTTTATTTGGCTCGTCTCAGTGCCTGTATCGGTTTATTTGGCTCGTCTCAGTGCCTGTATCGGTTTATTTGGCTCGTCTCAGTGCCTCTATGGGTTTATTTGGGTCGTCTCAGTGCCTGTATCGGTTTATTTGGCTCGTCTCAGTGCCTCTATGGGTTTATTTGGGTCGTCTCAGTGCCTCTATGGGTTTATTTGGGTCGTCTCAGTGCCTCTATGGGTTTATTTGGGTCGTCTCAGTGCCTGTATCGGTTTATTTGGGTCGGCATCATTTTGCTTCTTGTCTTTGAAGTTATGTATTCGTTTTGTTGGGTAGAAGATTGGATGGGTGAATGGATAGGCAAATGGATGGATGGATGGGTGAATGGATAGGTGGATAATAGAATGAGTGAATAAATGGATGGGTGGATGGATGGATGGAAGCGTGGATGGGTCGAGGGGTCGATGGATGGATCGATGTATGGGTGGATGAATAGGTGGATGAAGGAATAGGTGGATTGGTAAATGAATGAATGTGTGGATGGATGATGGATGGATGGATGGGTGGATGAATAGGTGGATGAAGGGATGGATGGATTGATAGATGGATGGATGGATCTGTGGATATGAATGGATGGGTGGATGGATAGATAGATGGATGAATGGATCGGTGGATGGGCGGATGAATGGATGGGTGGATGGACAGACAGACAGACAGACAGACAGACAGACAGACAGACAGACAGACAGACAGACAGACAGACAGACAGACAGACAGACAGACAGACAGACAGATAGACATAGACAGACAGACAGACAGACAGACAGACAGACAGACAGACAGACAGACAGACAGACAGACAGACAGACAGACAGACAGACAGACAGACAGACAGACAGACAGACAGACAGACAGACAGACAGACAGACAGACAGACAGACAGACAGACAGACAGACAGACAGACAGACAGACAGACAGACAGACAGACAGACAGACAGACAGACAGACAGACAGACAGACAGACAGACAGACAGACAGACAGACAGACAGACAGACAGACAGACAGACAGACAGACAGACAGACAGACAGACAGACAGACAGACAGACAGACAGACAGACAGACAGACAGACAGATAGATAGATAGATAGATAGATAGATAGATAGATAGATAGATAGATAGATAGATAGATAGATAGATAGATAGATAGATAGATAGATAGATAGATAGATAGATAGATAGATAGATAGATAGATAGATATGTGGGTGGGTCTGTATGGACTTATGTTGGGATGGATGAATGGGTGGATGGATAGATAGATGGTTGGGTGGAAGTTTGGATGGATGGATGTTTGGATGGATGGATGGGTGGATGGATGGATAGATGGGTGGATGTATAGGTAGATTAAGGGATTAGTGGACGGGAGAATGGATGGGTGAATAGATAGATGGATGGATGACCGGGTGTATGGATTAGTGGATGCATGGGTAGGTGGATAGGTGAATGGCTGGGTGGATGTGTGGATAGATGGGTAGATGTATAGGTAGATAAAGGGATTAGTGGATGGGTGAATAGATAGGTAAATGGATTGGTATATGGATGAATGGAATAATGGATATATGGATGAGTGAATGGATAGATGGGAAGAAAGATCTAGTTAACCAGCCTACCATCCAGATATCCAATCAACCAAATTACCAACCAACTATCTAGTTTTCCAGTTTAAAAACCAGCTATCCAATCAGCCAGCCCAACCACTAGCTAAGATGTCAACACAGAGATCATAGCTAAACAACCAGTCCTCGGTCGATGCCCAATCTATCAACAGAACACAAAAATATCGCAGCCATCTTGCAAACAAGTGCAACGTAGAACAAAACCTTAAAAACTTATATTAAAGAGAGAGAGAGAGAGAGAGAGAGAGAGAGAGAGAGAGAGAGAGAGGGGGGGGGCAGGAACAAAGCAACAGATAATTGCTTCTTTTGCAAGTGTATACTTTTAACACATTTGCCTCTTCAATAAGTTCACGCGGCTTTCTATTTGTTCTTGATTCACATCCGTGTGTTAAAATTGATTCTTTCCATCATGCAGAGATTACTTTCTCAGCCTTCCAACAAGGAGCTCATATTTCTGAAGACATTTGACATTTTATCCCGTTTATAGAACACACATCAAGCTGACTTTGTTCAGTAAATGTCTGGTTCCAATCACAAAACAGAAATACAGACATTGGTAGGTATTGTTGTTTGGTCATGATATACAGACATTGGTAGGTATTGTTGTTTGGTCATGATATACAGACATTGCTAGGTATTGTTGTTTGGTCAAGATCCTTTTCTATCATTTTATTTGTTTGTGGTGTCGGTATGCCACTCTTTTAGACAACAGATAGATAGATAGATAGATAGATAGATAGATAGATAGATAGATAGATAGATAGATAGATAGATAGATAGATAGATAGATAGATGATAGATAGATAGATAGATAGATAGATAGATAGATAGATAGATAGATAGATAGAGATAGATAGATAGATAGATAGATAGATAGATAGATAGATAGATAGATAGATAGATAGATAGATAGATAGATAGATAGATAGATAGATAGATAGATAGATAGATAGATAGATAGATAGATAGATAGATAGATAGATAGATAGATAGATAGATAGATAGATAGATAGATAGATAGATAGATAGATAGATAGATAGATAGAACTTTATTTTCAAAGGGTTTCACATTAGGCACGCAGGCCTGTCTTACATTCGGCCCTTCCAAACTTCCATCTTTCACACAGCAGTTGTATTTCATCAATGAAGCATGTTATATTCATGAAATGATATGCATATTATGGATATGAAGTCAAAAACAAAAGCATGGGTGGTAAAATATGTGCGCACGCTCACGCGCGAACACACGCACCCTCATACACACACAAGCCCAATCACTCACTTACACACAAACACATAGGCACCTGTCACGAAACGATCTCAGTGGTTCCAGAAGTTAGTACTTGTAATAAGTTCTTCTGGTTCTAAAGAGAGAGGATTATATTTACTCTGCCCTTTACCCTAATATTACTTTAAACCAAATTGATTTAAATGTTTCCAGTCCTACTCCGAGACAAAGCCACTGCGCTTTGTTTAAAATTACATAACACTACGTAATACAGCCCGCTGGTTCAGACTAGGGATGTTAGGTTTGATTCTCACGCCAGTGTCAGAATGTTATCTCCTGACCAGACTGTAGAGACTGAGTGGGGCCTTTTTGAACAGGGGAATTGAGTGGACTCTAGACATTGTGGCGACGGGAGGTTGGAGTTTCGCAAGTCAGTGTAATTCTTGGCAGAACAGGTGTTTGGCAATTAGGAATGTTTGATCTTGGTCAAATAGGAAACACAATGGCTTCACTGAACGTCTTTTCACACCGGCTAGTTAGATTCGTTGTAAACTAGATTGGGTCACTTAAGAATGTTTGCTCTAGGGATGTCAGTCCAGAATTGACTGACAGGCCACTTGTTAGCTAATTTGATCTGATAGGTACTTCAGGGGCGTGGCTTAAGTCATCGTCTTGAGGGTTGGGTAGAACCGAGAAAAGGGAGGAGTTTAATTCGGACAATAGATAGTATACTCCGAACCTTTGGAATATCCGTCACATCGCAGCTAGCAAGCAACAAACACAGGTCGACGTAAAGGTATTTTACGGTCGCATTCTGGTTTGGCGATTGATGGAAAGTTCCCAGCGCCCATGTGACGATCAGTCCAGGAAAGAGACTACTTTGTGTTAGACTCGGCCAGCTGGGAACGAGGTGGGGACGAGCAGGGACCGAGGTGGAGGACCAGGAGAACTGGGAGGAAAAGGTGGAAGAACTTGACAGTACCCACGGCTGTCAGAGGTTCTATGATAATTAAGTTACGTCTCACCATGTGTTATGGATGTAAACTTATCACCACCATTATCCATTCACTCTAACCTTAGGTGCTCAGTTATCTAGCTGAAGCCCCTCATTATCACCATACCATCACTATCTATTATAACAATAATGATGACTAATGTCATACTCTGATTGCTAGGTTAATAAATCAAATATATGGTCTTATCCTGCATCAGTTTTTGTAATTCCAAATGTCTGTTCTTACATGTTTAATTAAACTGTTAAGATAGAATACCATTTGGTGGGTGCTCAAATAATAATGATAATAATTCCTTAATTATTAATAATAACACCGGGAGAAGGTAGATGACGGAGGAATCATTTGGCCTGTCTAATAATTCATTAAGTATAATGCTATAGACATCTAAAATTCCTTGCCTTCTCTTGTGGGTACCAAGTGCAGCTAATGTTAAAGTACTTAACGAGCCAATATGGCTGTTTTCTTGGGTATCCAGGACTTTGTCTGAGAGCAACATAGCTCAGATTTTAGTTCGGTACATTTGGTGGAGGGAATGTGTTGAAAGGAAAATCCCTACTCAACATTATAAAACATTTTATCCACCGCGTCACGTCACAGCACCCAGTACACACATACATCCACATACACACGAACATGCACACACATACATACATACATACATACATACATACATACATACTTACATACATACATACATACACATACATACATACGTACGTACATACATACATACAAACTCACATACATACAAACCCACATACATACATACAAAAATACATACATATATACATACATACACATACACACGCTCTAAAACACACACACGTATACAACCCAGACACATACAGACACACACACATGCAGTCACGGGCACACACAAACACACACACACACACAAGCAGGGAAACAGACACACACATAGACATACGCAACACCCATGCATACACAGATATACACACACAGACACGCACAGTCACACATACGCACACAGACATACACGCAGACGCATAACCCGACACAAGCAGAGACACGCAGACATTATATAATAGACACACCGATAGAGACTCACACAGATACACACAAAGCCACGCACAGCCACAGACAGACACATATACACATGCAGTCATACACACCTACAGACACATAATGACACACACACACACACTGACACACAGAGACATACACAAACACATACTAACAAACCCACAGACGCACAAATACTCGCACAGACACACACATGCAGACGCGCACACACACACACACATTATCAAAAAGATGAACATACAAAGACACACGAAACAACACACAGAGAAACACACAGCCACAGACACACGCAGGCATAGACACACACGCAGAAACACCTACAGACACAGCATAGATACACACAAACAGACAGACACACACACACGGACAAACATGCAGCCAAGCCACACCCACACATATCCACATACAATCATACACACAGACACACACGCAGCCACACATACAGATAGACATTTTAAAAAAAAAACACACACAGACATGCAACACAGACTGACACTCACACTGACACGCAGACAGACACACACAGACACGCTTACAGACACACATACATATGCACATAAAAACACGCATATGGACGAGCCAACACAGAGACACAAAAACAGACACACTCACAGACACACATACAGACAAGCAACCAGACACCATACACACAGACACACTCACAGACACACGCCTACACACATATACTTACACACAAACAGTTACCCATGCATACACAGAATCATACATACACACATACGCCTACACACGCCAGCATGTCACACATATACGCATACAAACATATTATACGTACTGCAATTAATTATAACTAGTAATGCATTGTGGATCATTAACTACATTTAAGGTGGCATGTAATCACTGATAATCATGAAATGAAAGAGTTTGCGGTTAAATGAGTAGGGACTTTTTGTAGTTTTCAGATCGAGTGGAAGATGGTTCCATAAATGAGCAGCAGAATATGCTAGACTTGTTTTAAATAAATCAATTCTGGGTTTAGGCAAATGTAATAAACCTAGTCGCTGGCTATTCTTAGGATTAGATTGAATAAATCGGTCGATGTAATTTGGAGTATCTTTAGATAGGATTTTGTGAATAAATTTGGCCTTATTAAAAATTAAACGTTTACTAAATGGCAGAAGCCTTAGATGTCCATATAAAAGATTTTTCTCGACGTAGTTTCTATCCGAAACTAGGCGTAAGGCCCTATTTTGTAGAGAACTCAACCGTTTGACATTAGATTTGGAGCAGCCATCCCAAATTGTGGAACAATAGTCAATATGCGTCTGAATGTAGGAGACGTAACATATTTTACGTGTATTTTCGTCCAGAATGTGCTGAATTTTTCCAAGTTGATATACTTGTTGTGCTACTTTTTTGATCATGGCATGAACATGGGAACTCCAAGTTAGATGGCTGTCAATTAAAACACCTAATGTTTTGTGTTCAACTACATTAACAATAGGTAGCTTGTCGATGAAAAGCTCAAGCGGTGGCTTGTGTACAGCTAATGTTTGTAGCTTTTGCCTAGTTGTTATCACCATAGACAGACAGACAGACAGACAGACAGACAGACAGACAGACAGACAGACAGACAGACAGACAGACAGACAGACAGACAGACAGACAGACAGACACAGACAGACAGACAGACAGACAGGTAAGTAGAAAGGTATTTAAGTTAGTAGCCAGGTTGTCGTGCAAACAGGCAGACAGATGCTAATATCCACAGACAAACAGATGTTAATATCCCCAGACAAACAGATGGTAATATCCCCAGACAAACACATGTTAATATCCCCAGACAAACAGGTGCTAACTCCCCAGACAAACAGATGCTAACTCCCCAGGCAAACAGATGCTAATATCCCCAGACAAGCAGATGCTAACTCCCCAGACAAAAAAATTCTAATATCCCAGGACAAACAGATACTACTATTCCCAGACAAACAGATGCTAACTCCCCAGACAAACAGATGCGAATATCCCCAGACAAGCGACTACACCTGAAGTGATAGCTACACGTTCCCCAGACACTGGCTGTCAAACTGCCTTTGTCCTGCCCCGATACATTAACTCAAGACTACTGAATTACAAACTCGCTGACGAATATTATACGATACTGCTTTGATACCTCATTCTCTAGATAGTCCCCCGCTAGGCGTCCAATTCCCTCTTCAACAAACGGAATCTTTTAGTGGGTCAAATTTGTGAATTCAGATGATCTCAGATCGTCAGCTTGACAGTTAGGACGTTTACAGTTGTATTTGGCCTAATCTCTACCTATACAGAGGGGGTTATATGTGACGCCTTGACAGGGAGATGGTTTACAGAATAAATGTTACTTGGATTATTAGTTTTAAAAAGCCTGGACAAAGGGTTCTATTTGCTTCCTATTTGAATGAAAAGTATCCCTTCTGTTACCAGATTATCAGCCACGTTGTAAGGGTAGTATTTAGCCAGCTTGTCTAGTACTTCTCCTTCTGCGTTCTCCTTTCAAAGGGCACCTGGCAGGGTGAGCTGTGGGTTATAACTAGGCTGCGATATCTGCACCTTTCGACTCAAACTTTATATTTCAGACAACTTCTTATTTCAAATTTCACGACATGCTTGAGAGAGGGATGGGTGTATGTTTTCTTGTTCCGCCAACTGATGAGCCTTGGATGCTCTACATGGTGAAAGAAAGACGTTTGTTACTACTGTGAGATTGTCCTCCCAATCATTTAGGCTGTCCAGTACTTTCCCAGGCAGAGTCATCAGTCGTATTTATGCCTCAGTGTTCATGCTACACATCTGGGGCAAGTAGACACCAGGCTAGCACATCTGGGGCAAGTAGACACCAGGCTAGCACATCTGGGGCAAGTAGACACCAGGCTAGCACATCTGGGGCAAGTAGACACCAGGCTAGCACATCTGGGGCAAGTAGACACCAGGCTAGCAAATCTGGGGCAAGTAGACACCAGGCTAGCACATCTGGGGGCAAGTAGACACCAGGCTAGCACATCTGGGGCAAGTAGACACCAGGCTAGCACATCTGGGGCAAGTAGACATCAGGCTAGCACATCTGGGGCAAGTAGACACCAGGCTAGCACATCTGGGGCAAGTAGACACCAGGCTAGCACATCTGGGGCAAGTAGACACCAGGCTAGCACATCTGGGGCAAGTAGACACCAGGCTAGCAAATCTGGGGCAAGTAGACACCAGGCTAGCACATCTGGGGGCAAGTAGACACCAGGCTAGCACATCTGGGGCAAGTAGACACCAGGCTAGCACATCTGGGGCAAGTAGACACCAGGCTAGCACATCTGGGGCAAGTAGACATCAGGCTAGCACATCTGGGGCAAGTAGACACCAGGCTAGCACATCTGGGGCAAGTAGACACCAGGCTAGCACATCTGGGGCAAGTAGACACAGGCTAGCACATCTGGGGCAAGTAGACACCAGGCTAGCACTGACAACCCCTTCTTCCTGACCAATTTGGTGGACCAGATTTTTTAAACACTTTTACTTTGGTGGATGTGAATCTTTGTTTATCGTATTGATGGGAGCTTCAAGAAGGTGATGATAACTAGTGATGTATGCTCATGGAGATAATTGACATGACAGACTTTTAGGGTTCTCTCATTCATTATTGAAAGAAAGTAAATTGATAGAGAGATAACTGACACAAACGATTGTGTGTGGTTTCTGTAATTAATTCCTGAAAGGAAGTCAATTGCTTGCTGTCATGTGTTTTTGGGAGTGTGGTTTTATTGCACGGAAAAGCATGTGGGTTTATGAATAAAATTCAAACAGGAGTTAATGTATACAGTAAAATAAAAGCATTTCATGTTTAAAAGCGTTCTTTCTCAAATAGGGAAAATCCCCCGGTCACGGGTCAGTCTACTATTTCAGGGGGTGGTAGATGTAGTAATCTCGCATTTCATATTAGGAAAGAGCCAGATCGTGTCATGGGACGACTTTCCAGTTCCTTAGTAAACTTTTCTGTCATTGGCAGCTGTATAATAGTTTGTGAGTCTGTCTAGTAGTTTGTGAGTCTGTCTAGTAGTTTGTGAGTCTGTCTAGTAGTTTGTGAGTCTGTCTAATAGTTTGTGAGTCTGTCTAATAGTTTGTGAGTCTGTCTAATAGTTTGTGAGTCTGTCTAGTAGTTTGTGAGTCTGTCTAGTAGTTTGTGAGTCTGTCTAGTAGTTTGTGAGTCTGTGTCTAATAGTTTGTTTGAGTCTGTCTAGTAGTTTGTGAGTCTGTATAATAGTTTGTGAGTCTGTCTAGTAGTTTGTGAGTCTGTCTAGTAGTTTGTGAGTCTGTCTAGTAGTTTGTGAGTCTGTCTAATAGTTTGTGAGTCTGTATAATAGTTTGTGAGTCTGTCTAGTAGTTTGTGAGTCTGTCTAGTAGTTTGTGAGTCTGTCTAGTAGTTTGTGAGTCTGTCTAATAGTTTGTGAGTCTGTCTAATAGTTTGTGAGTCTGTCTAATAGTTTGTGAGTCTGTCTAATAGTTTGTGAGTCTGTCTAGTAGTTTGTGAGTCTGTCTAGTAGTTTGTGAGTCTGTATAATAGTTTGTGAGTCTGTCTAGTAGTTTGTGAGTCTGTATAATAGTTTGTGAGTCTGTCTAATAGTTTGTGAGTCTGTCTAATAGTTTGTGAGTCTGTCTAGTAGTTTGTGAGTCTGTCTAGTAGTTTGTGAGTCTGTCTAGTAGTTTGTGAGTCTGTATAATAGTTTGTGAGTCTGTCTAGTAGTTTGTGAGTCTGTCTAGTAGTTTGTGAGTCTGTCTAGTAGTTTGTGAGTCTGTCTAATAGTTTGTGAGTCTGTCTAGTAGTTTGTGAGTCTGTATAATAGTTTGTGAGTCTGTCTAGTAGTTTGTGAGTCTGTCTAGTAGTTTGTGAGACTGTCTAGTAGTTTGTGAGTCTGTCTAATAGTTTGTGAGTCTGTCTAATAGTTTGTGAGTCTGTCTAGTAGTTTGTGAGTCTGTCTAGTAGTTTGTGAGTCTGTCTAATAGTTTGTGAGTCTGTCTAATAGTTTGTGAGTCTGTCTAATAGTTTGTGAGTCTGTCTAATAGTTTGTGAGTCTGTCTAGTAGTTTGTGAGTCTGTCTAGTAGTGAGTCTGTCTAATAGTCTGTCTAATAGTTTGTGAGTCTGTCTAATAGTTTGTGAGTCTGTCTAATAGTTTGTGAGTCTGTCTAGTAGTTTGTGAGTCTGTCTAGTAGTTTGTGAGTCTGTCTAGTAGTTTGTGAGTCTGTCTAATAGTTTGTGAGTCTGTCTAGTAGTTTGTGAGTCTGTCTAGTAGTTTGTGAGTCTGTCTAGTAGTTTGTGAGTCTGTCTAGTAGTTTGTGAGTCTGTCTAGTAGTTTGTGAGTCTGTCTAGTAGCTTGTGAGTCTGTCTAGTAGCTTGTGAGTCTGTCTAGTAGCTTGTGAGTCTGTCTAGTAGTTTGTGAGTCTGTCTAGTAGTTTGTGAGTCTGTCTAGTAGTTTGTGAGTCTGTCTAGTAGCTTGTGAGTCTGTCTAGTAGTTTGTGAGTCTGTCTAGTAGCTTTTGAGTCTGTCTAGTAGTTTGTGAGTCTGTCTAGTAGCTTGTGAGTCTGTCTAGTAGTTTGTGAGTCTGTCTAGTAGTTTGTGAGTCTGTCTAGTAGTTTGTGAGTCTGTCTAGTAGTTTGTGAGTCTGTCTAATAGTTTGCGAGTCTGTCTAGTAGTTTGTGAGTCTGTCTAGTCGTTTGTGAGTCTGTATAATAGTTTGTGAGTCTGTCTAGTAGTTTGTGAGTCTGTCTAGTAGCTTGTGAGTCTGTCTAGTAGTTTGTGAGTCTGTCTAGTAGTTTGTGAGTCTGTCTAGTAGCTTGTGAGTCTGTCTAGTAGTTTGTGAGTCTGTGAGTGTCAAGTAGTTTGTGAGTCTGTGAGTGTCAAGTAGTTTGTGAGTCTGTCTAGTAGCTTGTGAGTCTGTCTAGTAGTTTGTGAGTCTGTCTAGTAGCTTGTGAGTCTGTCTAGTAGTTTGTGAGTCTGTCTAGTAGTTTGTGAGTCTGTCTAGTAGTCTGTGAGTCTGTCTAGTAGTTTGTGAGTCTGTCTAGTAGTTTGTGAGTCTGTCTAGTAGTTTGTGAGTCTGACTAGGTGTTACGAGAGGCTTTAGTTCTTTGCTAGACTGCCTATTATTCCGAGGCTGT
This sequence comes from Candidula unifasciata, assembly GCA_905116865.2. Lineage (NCBI taxonomy): Eukaryota > Metazoa > Mollusca > Gastropoda > Stylommatophora > Geomitridae > Candidula > Candidula unifasciata. Next base: position 518,265 of record CAJHNH020005235.1, read on the forward strand.
CTCGTACTTTGTGAGACACTCTAGTTCTTTGTGGGGATGACTGTTAGGATGTAAGGCTGTCTTGTTCTTCGTGAGGAATTTTAGAACTCTACGAGGCTCTCTAGTGCTTTTTGTTAGTCAAACTTTTTGAGGCTGTTTACGGTGTGAGACTGTTGAATACTTTGCAAAGTACACTATTACTTTCTGAGACACTCTAGTACTATGTGAGACACTCTGGTACTTTCTGAGACACTCTAGTACCATATGAGACACTCTAGTACTCTGTGAGGCACTCTAGTACTCTGTGAGACACTCTAGTACTATGTGAGGCACTCTAGTACTCTGTGAGACACTTTAGGCCTATTTCAAGCACTCTAGTACTCTGTGAGACACTCTAGTACTGTCAGGCACTCTAGTATTCTATGAGACACTCTGGTACTCTGTGAGGCACTCTAGTACTCTGTGAGGTTCTCTATTACTCTGTGAGATACTCTAGTACTATATGAGACACTCTAGTACTCTGCCAGGCACTCTATTATTTTTTTTCAGTCTCTTTTTGCAGAGCAATTGCCACCAAAGTTGGTTCCATCGGTCCCAGTGTGAGGATCAGCTTCCGCAGAGTCTGTCCATGGATGGGTCGGGGATTCCCGTTCTGAAAGTCTCATCACCAACAGTCTGCAGGTCCTTCACACACTCCACAGAAGGTCATCCTTGTCATAGCACGCCTGAAAGTCTTGTTTTCCTTACTCTCCAGCCCTATGTGCTTTTATAGCCAATGCGTGTTCAATATCTTGTGTTCACCTTCTTGTAGGTCTGCCTCTGCCTCGTTTTCAGTTAACTGTACATAAATATAAATAGAGATGAACGAATAGAAAGAATTACAGACAGGAGAGATGCAGATAAGTGAAAGGCACATAGGGGGATGCATAGATGGGTGGGTGGGTAATTGGTTGGGTTAGGGTTAGGCGGGGGAATGTCTGCGTAAATGGATAGACGGATGAATGGATGAATGAATGGGTGGTGGATAGATGGGTTGTTAATAAATGAATGGATATATGGATATATGGATATATAGATGAATGGGTGAGTGGATGGATGGGTTATGAATGAATGAATGAATATATAGATCTGTGGATGAATGGGTGGATGGATGTGATATGAATAAATGTTTGGATATATAGATGTATGGATGAATGGTAGGTGGGTGGATGTATAGATAAATGGATGGGTATGTGGGTGGTCGTGCGGATGGATGTGTGGATGAATGTATGTGTGGATGGATGGATGGATGTGTGGATGGATGGATGAGTGGATGGACGGATGAATGGGTAGAAATGGTGAATGGGTATGTGTACATGGATAGATGGGTGGAATAATGGATGGAATAATGGATGTAGTTGTATGTGTAGATTGATATATGTCTGTAAGCATGGGTGGATGGCTAGATCGTGATTTGATAGATTACTGAGTGATAGATTGCTTAAAGGATGGGTGCGTGGATATATGCACAGAATAATGGAAGAAAGGATGGATGGATCGTTAGGTGCATGGATAAACTAATCGATAGATGGATGACAAGGCAGGTGGCTGGTGAAGCAGGGAAGGACAGACAGAAAGACACATAGATTCACAGATCACTCCCCATTTCCCATTAACATAAAAACGTTTAACATTCCTGGCCAAATATTCTCCGCTCGGATTTCATTTACTTGCTCAAAGGAAGCCTCGAGGTGTCAGGTGATTGCTTTCAGGGCCACACATTCACAAAGAGACCTACAAAACGATTTAACAATGACAAAAAGCTACTTCCAAACTCCCCTTCGTGTCTCAGATTAGACTCAAATCCCCTCTTTGAAATATAAATCTGTTTCATCCCAGATTAACCTACTATATATTAGTAATAACTAATAAAGAACGAAAGATTAAATTAACGAGTCAATGCTTGTAGATATTTAAAACTCGCATCTACACCTCATGTGTAGCCATACAGAAACGAAACAAGAAATTTTTAAAGTTCTAAAATCTGCGCGCCTTAAGCGCTTTCGGGCAATTCAAGGGAAACAAATTTACCGGTGAACGCTATGAAATGTTACCCGTGAAAGTTAATCACGCAGCAAAGAAATGGTATGTGACATTTGACGAGAAATGAAAAGGGAATTATAGCAACCCGACAGATAATAATGATAAGAAAGGGATGCTTTGCCAAGCGGGGGAGGGGAAATAAGCAGCAAGGCGGCGCGGAAGGATTTACAATCGCTGACAGTAATGTGGGGTAAATGAAGTACAGTAGAGAATAGACTGTGACCGGTGCGCGCCTTTGAAAGTCTACTTACTTTGATATATGTAACTGGATACTTGAGTTCTCTCTCTCTTATCTTTATCTACGTTTATAACTGCCTTTTGCGCCATCGCTTACGTTTATATTACTGTTCTTTGTGTGACGAACTAAACGTTTGTGACTATACGGTTTTCCACCAGTTTATATACCTACTTATGGATGCAGCCAACTACCTAGATTCTAGATCACTTTCTGCTTTAACAAAATTGTTTGTTTCGTTTCTGTTTGACTACATTGGAGGTGAAGATGCAGGTTTTAAATACCTAATATCGTTGATTCGTTAATTTAATCTTTCATTTTTTATTTTATTTAATTCTTTTTAACTGTCTACGTTGTTAAATGAGTGTTTGCCTCTATATCATACATGTCTGTCTGTCTGTCTGTCTGTCTGTCTGTCTGTCTGTCTGTCTGTCTGTCTGTCTGTCTGTCTGTCTGTCTGTCTGTCTGTCTGTCTGTCTGTCTGTCCATTCTCAATGTAACTATGCAGTGATCTATCCACACAGTACTACTTTCCTAAACTCTTTTCAATTTAAAAGCTTTAAACTTGAGACGACCAACGTCCAAATGACCTACTTGATCCCAAATGGCTTGATGTATCTCCACCAAACAGTTAGCCACCTGCCGAAAGTGTTGCACAAAACACGAACTCCATAGCACCAGCGACAAACCCAGAGGGATCTCCATTAAAAGTGCACGTGTTAACCGAAAGAATTTGCGACCTTCAGGGGGCGAGGCAAACGGCTTGACCTATTAGTCAAGCCAAAAACAAATTCAGAATGCAACTCTTCGGGTCGGTGGAGCTCGCAAACCTGCAGGGAGCAGCTGGGAGCGGGAAAACAATCAATGAGCAGATTAAAACTGCATAATTCCCAGGATAATAAGATGCGTCCCTCTCGACCAATTATCAGTGGGGGAAAATATTCTTATCAAAACAACAAAGATTGCTTCTGGGGGAGACAGTCACGCATACTCAGCGAGAACTTCTGTACAAACAGATTGTTTATACTCATAAAGATTTGATGTCCTGTTAAATATAAACATCAACTAACAATAATGTAATATTATTTATAGAAACAAGCACCCACTAGGGTCCTGACGTGAAGGAGTTCGACGTGACCCAATTACCAGGGAGTGCTCAGTGTCGAGATAATTTGAACATAATTGGAAGATCCGTGGGGTTGTTTTGTTTTGAGCTGCAGACACCAGAACATTGTTGTCTCGGCGCCGTGCGACCCCATTGTGTGATAGATGAGTGTGTGTGTGTAAACTTTCGGTACACATTATCTGTACTTAATATTATCTTACTGCTGCAATTTTCAATGTACAACTTGGCTTCGTCTTCTTCTTTACGTTTATCAGCTCCAAACTCCAGCGAAAAGTTCTGGTTGTTATTCCACATCTAGACTGTAGTGCTTTTCTAGAGTGTTTTTTTTTTTTTACAGATCTGACTGACTTATATGCAGACTGTTGGTTTCATGCCTCTCAGGCAGATGCACTCCGACTTCGAAGGAAACCACCAGTTAGTCGACTCTAATGACATGTCAGCGGAAGGCGGCACTCAGGTTGTGAAATAAGGCAAACGTCTTGAGGTATCCAAACAACCAGGGCTTTACGCATGAGTTTACAGCTGGGCTACGTAAAGAAGAAGAAGAAGAAGAAGAAGAAGAAGAAGAAGAAGAAGAAGAAGAAGAAGAAAGAAGAAGAAGAAGAAGAAGAAGAAGAAGAAGAAGAAGAAGAAGAAGAAGAAGAAGAAGAAGAAGAAGAAAAAAGAAAAGAAGAAGAAGAAGAAGAAGAAGAAAGAAGAAGAAGAAGAAGAAGAAGAAGAAGAAGAAGAAGAAGAAGAAGAAGAAGAAGAAGAAGAAGAAGAAGAAGAAGAAGAAGAAGAAGAAGAAGAAGAAGAAGAAGAAGAAGAAGAAGAAGAAGAAGAAGAAGAAGAAGAAGAAGAAATTTAAGTGGTGTGAATTGTGTGGAGGAGCGCCAGGAGGCATCAGTTAAAGAAAAAGAAAGGAAGGTAGAAGGAAATAAGGAATGGAGGAAATGGAAGAAAAGAATTCAGAAAAATAAAGTAGTCAATGAATGAAAAAATAGTGATCCTTAGGCTGAAAAAGAGGATGAAAAAAAGGCTAACAAATTATCAGACTATGTATCAAAAAAAAAAAAAATAATAATAATAATTCAAATATAAGATGCAAAGAACCTGCGAAGCGCATGTATCAAGGGCTGATATTGATACATCTGGCCAGGCCCTTCTAAGCCAAGTTACGCCTTTGAACCAAGCGATCGTATTCTAATTTCGCCCACGGAAAGAATCAAAAGCCACCAAGTCCCACCACTACGATAGCCTAACATGTTTTTTCCAGAGTTATCTCCGCTGATTTCAACGTCCTTGACTACGAGATATTGCCCGGTTGTGTGCTCTCCTGGTTCTAAGCAAATTTCAGAAACTGCAACAAGACTGGGGAGTGGAGAGTCAGAGAGAGAACCTAAGTCCAAGTGAACGTTTGTCATTGGAAATCGATGGACAATCAAGGGGACGTGTGACAGGTGGATACAATAATAGAAGCTTCATGGAAGACAGGGATTTGCAACTATAGGGCACTTGAGTGGCTGAAGGTCGGAGAAAATGTCGGTTAGTAAAGCTGGTTATAGCTAAGACAGACAAGCAGACAGACTGTCAGCTACATAGAGACAAACATGTTAATATTTAGGAAGGCAGACACTTGTGTAAACTTGCTGATTGATAGACACGTGTGCTGATATACACATGCAAAACAGAAAGAACGGTAGACAAACGGACTGACGAACGCACAGAGAGAGAGAGTGTGTGTGTATATGTCGGAGAGAGAGAATGAGAGAGACGGAATGTTGGGGGGGGGGGGGGGGGCAGCCAGCAGACAGAACCAGCCTATGATTCTTTGTTGCTTACTGAAGAGGGTCTTATTGCCGGTACATTGATGTCCTTTCGTTTATTCATTCAATTATTCATTTATCAGTTCATTTTTTTATTCATCATTTGAGTCTGTGTAAAGGTGAGATTTTCCATCTCATCGCCCGAGTATTATTCCACTTTGCTCGGTCTGTTTACACGAAATGTCTGTTCTCCCGTGGACATAACACAAAGCACAAACTTCTGTGGCTCTAGCAACAAACCTTAGGTAATACTAAAATACTCCGAAATACTGGAAGAAGCGAGATCAAAGAAGTGAGGCGAAATCAAACCCTGTGTATTCAAAGCGTGAGGCAAACAGCTTACCCACTTGGCCACGGAGCCTCGTGGGTTGTAAAATTAGAACACAAATTGCACTTTGTCCTGTGTGGAATGAAGCACCTCATTGTGGCAAGCACGTCTGTATTCTAAAAATATGCAACCTCTGACTTTATATCTTGCACTTGTCATTTGTTCCGCTCCTACCCCCGCATGTACATAAAACGTTAAACATAAGAAAGGCACACACACTCTAGTGAAAGAGATATCAACAATGAACATCTATCTTTGAAATGTATCGGAAGCGACTTCCGCTCTATTAGTGAACCGTGACTGCAGGAAAGTGTCGGAGTTTTGTGGGGCCGTTTTAACGGGTTTGTATTTGCTTCATGTTGTTGTTCAAGTTCTGACCGAGACATCGAATAAACCTAAATATATCCTGGAATCCTGGCAAGAAAGCGACAAACAGATCGAAGCAGACATTTTGATCAAAGTCTTTATCAGCGAACACCTAACAAGAAAACTTGAAAATAACATTCAGAAAAAAAGGTTACCTTATGTCTACACGAATTTACAGATTTCATATCCTTTAATGGACGATCAAAACCAACCCCAGCGTTGTGTGTGTGTGTGTGTGTACGTGCGTGCGTGCGTGCGCGCGTGTGGGTGTGTGTGTGGCTGTGTGGCTGTCTGTGACTTCAGTAGCAAATTTTACGTTCAGTAGTTTGCCATTGTGTATACAGTTGGCTCCCGATACAACTCGATACCACTGTCGAGACCAGCGCAAGGCGGTCTGCTACCAAACCGCCAACCCGTCACTTAGGAATGACAAAGTGAGTAGATGAGGCAATAAATACAAGTGTGAGTTCGTGGAAACTACAGGAGACAGGAAAAAGGGCACGACTATGGGCAGGCAGAAAGAGAAACGTGACCAGCCGTGGCATAGTGGCTGGACGTTAGCCTGTCAGCCTGGCTTCTTAAGTTTGAATCCGCATCCATCAAGTTTTAATAGTTGACCTTGGGATCCTGATCAAACTAGGGTAAAACGAGTGTGAGGAAATGTCGTGGGAAGTAAAAGCGACCGGCGTGGTGTTGACTACAACACTCACCCAGTACCGACTTAGCTATACAATATATACAGGCCTAGGAATATATGCTCAATACGCCTGATGGCGTAGAAACGTGTTCTTTATTTTACTTTTACTAGCAAATAAGTACTTGTGGAATGTCTTCTGCAAGTAACCACATGTCTTTGTAAGTTCATGCCCTTCCAATCGGCCTTTTCTCTGCCCATGATGCTGATATAATCCGTCTATAAAACCACATCTGCAGCTCCCACATCACTTCTCATTATTCTGTTGCTGTCTATCAACTACATCCCAACATTATGTTGGCGCTGCGAAGATGTGATTTGATAGACGAATGATGGACCACCCTGGGGAGAGAAAAGAGCAATAAAGACGTCTTGAAAGAAACTGACTCATGAAGAGAACTGATTGCCCACGTCAGATAGAGACAATCTGCATTCTTTGGTCGTGTGATGTGAAGGATAAAACTGGAGTACATCGTGACAGTAGGGGAGCTGGAGGGGAGGAGAGGCAGAGGGAGACCGAGAGAAAGGATGCTGGACAGTTTGACATCACGGCATGGAGGATCATCGGTGTCGGAGTCGACTCAAAGTACGCGAGACAGAAGGTTGTGGACAGACACGACTATCATCTCCACACGGCATGGAAGATCATAGGTGTCGGAGTCGACTCAAAGTACGCGAGACAGAAGGTTGTGGATAGACACGACTATTATCTCCACATGGCATGGAAGATCATCGGTGTCGGAGTCGACTCAAAGTACGCAAGACAGAAGGTTGTGGATAGACACGACTATCATCTCTATACGGCATGGAAGATCATCGGTGTCGGAGTCGACTCAAAGTACGCGAGACAGAAGGTTGTGGATAGACACGACTATCATCTCCACACGGCATGGAAGATCATCGGTGTCGGAGTCGACTCAAAATACGCGAGACAGAAGGTTGTGGATAGACACGACTATCATCTCCACACGGCATGGAAGATCATCGGTGTCGGAGTCGACTCAAAGTACGCGAGACAGAAGGTTGTGGATAGACACGACTATCATCTCCACACGGCATGGAAGATCATCGGTGTCGGAGTCGACTCAAAGTACGCGAGACAGAAGGTTGTGGATAGACACGACTATCATCTCCACACGGCATGGAAGATCATCGGTGTCGGAGTCGACTCAAAGTACGCGAGACAGAAGGTTGTGGATAGACACGACTATCATCTCCACACGGCATGGAAGATCATCGGTGTCGGAGTCGACTCAAAGTACGCGAGACAGAAGGTTGTGGATAGACACGACTATCATCTCCACACGGCATGGAAGATCATCGGTGTCGGAGTCGACTCAAAGTACGCAAGACAGAAGGTTGTGGATAGACACGACTATCATCTCTATACGGCATGGAAGATCATCGGTGTCGGAGTCGACTCAAAGTACGCAGACAGAAGGTTGTGGATAGACACGACTATCATCTCTATACGGCATGGACTAAGAAAAAGACATACCAGGTATTTCCATCTTTTTCTTCTCTCTGGTGCAAAGTTCTGGTCTTGTTCCAGCACTTGAGGTTTGCGTGCACGTCTGTTTCACAGTTTGGCTTATTTGTATGCAGACTGTTGTTTTCTCGCCTGTCAGGAACATGCGCTATGACTTAACTTTTTCTGCGTCCTGAATGTTTTTATGTCGAATCTTTACCTTAAGAAAAATTCTCTCTCTGTCTCTCTCATATATATATATATATATATATATATATATATATATATATATATATATATATATATATATATATATATATATATATATATATACATAAATAAAACCAAGTCAATAAATTCAAATATCTGGGAACAATCATATCATCAGATGGAAAATATGTGACAGCGATTACAATCAGAATAGGTAAAGGTTCAGAAAATGAAAAATATCTTATGCAATAAATCGCTCTCATTTCATGTCAGAAAGAGGCTGCTAAAATGTTACATAGAACCTGTTCTGCTGTATGGCAGCGAATCTTGGAATGTCAGTGAACAAATTAAGAAAAATTTGGAAGCAACAGGGATGTGGTTTCTGAAACGATTGTTACGAATGCCTTGGACGGTCAGCGTAACTAGCAACGATTGACTGAAAGAAACTATTACAAGTAGATGTCTATATACAACAATAACAAAGAGACAAACACTTTTCTTTGGCCACATAAGAGAAGAGAACATTGGAGAACATCGTGACAACTGGAAAGTTCAGTGGAAAAAGGGATTGAAGCAGACCAAGAGAGATGATGCCGGATGGGCTGAAACGCTGGCATGGAGGGATATTATCGAGAGAGATGTTCCAGGCAACCAGGGACGCATGAGCGCCTACGCCAGTTTGCAAAGCACATGATGATGATTATGATATGTATGTGTGCGTGTGTGTGTCTGTGTTAGAGAGAATTTCTTTTGGGGGTAAAGGGAGGAAGGGTGGAGGTGAGAAGGGGGAGAGGGGCTTCATAGCTGCCGTCACCTTCTACACTTTACTCAAATGACAACAATAAACGTTTTCGAATATGGCGAATCGACCAACTTCAGTCTAGGAAGAAGAAGAAAACTATCGGACAGCCCTGAACTTGAAGCTAATTACTGTTGTTGTTGGAACCATTGAAATAAAATCGAAGTAACTGTACACGGGAGAAGAGGTGGGGGTGAAGGTGGTGGGGGGTACTGAATCTGACAATAAGCGAGAAATAAAAACGAAATCTCAGAAAAAACGAGAAAGAAGTAAAGGAAAACAGAATGATCTGGCGAGAAATAAAAAACTATATCGAAATCTCATAAAATCAACAATTACGGAAAGCCAGATCTCACGTGAACCTCCTGTAAACAACGAGGCGATGACTGATTTGTGGAGATTATGTTACTCAACCCATACCGTAAATTAACTCTCGACGGGAGTTAAGTTAACAACATGTTATGTATTTATCATTTATCTAGCAGCGATTCTCAGGGTGTCAATGCTAACTGAATACTTTAAAAAAAAAAAAAACATTTCAGTGAATCGAGAGATGAGGAACAGATGCTGGTTTCTCATTGAGAAAGCATGGCAGAAACTATAGTGTTCTTACACTAGAACCCACATAGTCACAGAAATAAAGGGAGCCACACAGCCACCAAGAAATGAATGTAAGGGAGGGGAGATCATGGGGTGAGCTGCACGAGATGATTGAGGTTCGGACAACTGGCTGAGAGCCACTGGTCCATTAGAGTTTGAAAGGGACAGGAGAAACTGGAAAAGGAGGAGGTGAGGGAGGAGAAGGAGACAGATGCGGAGGCTGTAGAATGACTATCAAGATTGGTGAATCGGTTAACTAGTAAGGAGGTAAGTTATAGCTTACAGGTGTTATATAACTGCTGAAAAAGGTAAGTAGATGTAAGTTTTGTGGAAGTGCATATATAAGTAGGTAGATACAGGTGTTAGAAAAGTGTAGAGAAAGGTAAGTAGATACAGGTGTTAGAAAAGTGTAGAGAAAGGTAAGTAGGTGCAGGTGTTATGTAAGTGTAGAGAAAGATAAGTAGATCCAGGTGTTATGTAAGTGTAGGGAAAGGTAAGTAGGTGCAGGTGTTAGAAAAGTGTAGAGAAAGATAAGTAGATGCAGGTGTTAAATAAGTGTAGAGAAAGGTAAGTAGATGCAGGTGTTATGTAAGTGTAGAGAAAGATAAGTAGATGCAGGTGTTATGTAAGTGTAGGGAAAGGTAAGTAGATGCAGGTTTTAAATAAGTGTAGAGAAAGTTAAGTAGATGCAAGTGTTATGTAAGTGTAGAGAAAGATAAGTAGGTGCAGGTGTTATGTAAGTGTAGGGAAAGGTAAGTAGATGCAGGTGTTATGTAAGTGTAGGGAAAGGTAAGTAGGTGCAGGTGTTATGTAAGTGTAGGGAAAGGTAAGTAGATGCAGGTGTTATGTAAGTGTAAAGAGGTAAGTAGGTGCAGATGTTATGTAAGTGTAGGGAAAGGTAAGTAGATGCAGGTGTTATGTAAGTGTAGGGAAAGGTAAGTAGATGCAGGTGTTATGTAAGTGTAGAGAAAGGTAAGTAGATGCAGGTTTTATGTAAGTGTAGAGTAAGGTAAGTAGATGCAGGTGTTATGTAAGTGTAGGGAAAGGTAAGTAGGTGCAGGTGTTATGTAAGTGTAGAGAAAGGTAAGTAGATGCAGGTGTTATGTAAGTGTAGAGAAAGGTAAGTAGATGCAGGTGTCATCTCTCCTCTTCAACCCTGTGATTGATTGGATACCAAAGAACACGGTAGACAGGACATTAAGAGGCATACGATGGACTCCATTCACTTTGCTTGAGGACCTTGATTTTGCAGATGATATAGCACTCCTATCACATAATCATGAACATATACAAGAGAAAAGTAACAGACTACACTGCACAGCAGAAATGGTGGGACTGAGAATAAATACAAAGAAAACTAAGATCATGACAAACAGTCCAAACCAACAACCAGTGACCATAAGTAACCAATCACTTGAAAATGTAGAACGTGTTATGTAAGTGTAGAGGTAGGTAAATAGATACAAAAACTCAGATTGGATAATGCTAATGAATCAGGTTAGTGCAACTCCCCTAAATACTGGATACGGTTGAAAAGTCCCATAAATGCAACCCCAACATTACTGGATAAGGTTAAAATATCGCGTAATTGCAACCCTATGCACACTGGATAAGGTTAAAATATTCAGTTATTGCAACCTCCCGCACAACAATATATAAACTTTCAAGGTTTACAACATTGCTGAGAAAGCTAGCACGTTGTGGGTATCTTTGCTATACAATAGCACACATACAAATTTAATGAAACCTATCTAGCTGTGAACCTCACAAGGAAGCGGGCAGCCATCTTGTAGGGGGAGTATGATCGTCAGATGCAGTTACTAGGTGATAGAAGGACACGTTATCTAAATGTTCGGCTGGTTGGCGAAAGCACGAGCACAGCAGGGAGCAAGGTTTTAGGGACGTTTTGTCTGTGAATATGGCGATACTATCAGCAACAGATGATGGTGATTGTTAGTTTATGAAGAAAGGGTAAATAGTTTAAGTACATAACGTTGTTCTTCTGTCCTTTATCTACTGATGGATCTAGGCTCCCAAGGCTTTTAGTGTTGGTACATCTGACAGCTGCCTTATACATTTTTACTTTGCATGTGCCAGCTTCAAGAATAGCAAGTTCTTTCCTAGCTTGCATAATGGGACAATGAATGGTGTTTTGTTTGATTTGCACTGGAACATGAACTAAAACAGTTATAGGGGGTGGGGGATTGGGAGGGGGGGGGAGACTCTTTGTAATAGGCATGGAAGCGCGACTAAGTAACAGTTACTGAACCGCTGCAGTTGACTTACATAGAATCCACACCATACAGAGACGATCCTACATCAGACAGGGTTAATCCAAAACATTCGAAGGCAACATTACATCAGACGGGACGAACTGACAAAGATTGTTCCCTGCAGGAAGAATACAGAACGTCTCGGCAGCAATAGAGACAAGCGGGTTTCCGGTGGCGGCATTTAACTCCACAAACAGACACGGAAAACAAGGGCAGATAATGGCGAAACGAAAGGCTATGAGAACAGACAAGACGACGGGTCTCCGAGTTTGTTGTGTTTATTTAACCTAGCTGGGGTTTTAAGACTTGTGTATTCTTGTGATATAGAAAGAGATAGATTGTTGCCTGCAACCCGATGATCATTGAAGATTACAGCAAACAGGCATCTGCCCACGTACCTGCCCACGTTGGTAAATTAGGTTCTGTGAACGTGGCTAATTTACTTATGGGTATTAATAGACACTTGTCTAAGAAGATTGGTGCGAACACATTGCCCAGACAAGATCACAGATGACGAATCAGAAAAGTAAACAAAAGGTGCAACTCATATACTTTTTCTTCTCCGGAAACCACAAGTTTGTTTTTTATTTAAACGTTCTGCTGGAGAAATCGCACCTTAGTATTCGACAATCATGAACTTGTTTAACGCATTCACTATCCCCCAAACTACACATTCGTCAGTGAGAAAACCTAACCATAGTTTAACATTTACAGCCCAAGTGCTTGTGGCACACTTACATGGGGACGTTAAAGCAGTGTTGTATGCAACACTCACTTTGTGGTTCAGTTGTACTACAATTGAAGGGGCTTGATCGCCTACGTCGGGCATGAATGCGCTGGATGATGATGATGGTAGAGTGCCCAAAGGTGCACACGGTTAAAGTGAGAGACGGGTGTTTCTCGAGTTTAGCGAGACTCATGCCTGGCCGGACGTTTGGCTAGAAGGTATCACTGGGTGTCTAGTCAATGTCCCGCAGTTTGTGAGAGAGTTAAGACGTGCTTTTGACTTTTAGTTGTAATCATGTGTGTTGTCGGCTCTGTGGCTAAGTCGATGCGAACGCTTCGTAATGCCGGGAGCCGTGTTCGATCCCAGCTGTGGGCCATGCGCCTTGCGTTGGTTTCGACGGAGGTATCAAGAAAGCCAACCGTCCAGAAAACAATAGCAAACTACTGGACGTAAATTTGCCTAGAAAAACCAGACAACACCCAGGGGCTGTTGGGGTTGGCTCTGCAAAGTCCTATAAAGGATATGTAACTAACCATGTGTGTTATATTCTGGGGAGGGGTTAGACTGTTCATTAGAATTGGGTGTATATTTGGAAATGTTCAAGTTGAGTGTATTTAATGGAGACAAGGCGTTAAGGGCCCAACATCTCTTTTTGATCCAACTGCGATGGATGTGTTCCTGATGGCATTGGAGGCTGATGGCGACTGTGGGACGGGTGGCGTAGAGCCATGGGCATGGCCAGCTCTAGTCAGCTATACTGTTTTAAAAAAACGCATAGTTACTGAAAGGAACAAAATTACTCACAATTTTGACATTATTCATCTTTGTAATGCAGTAAGTGAAATTACACTAATGTCACACAATAATACCTTAGGGTTCCACCAATTAATTGACACCTTTTTTTCGCATCTGGGTCACGATAGTTTTTAAGAGAAAGCCCTTCTCGTTAGTATGGTGTGTGTATCAGTGACTGGCATCTCCTGGGCATGGATGCGATTAGATGTCTGATGTGGGCCTGTGGGATGGCTGCCCACTCTTCCTGGAGTGTCTGGAACAGATCACGACCATTGGCTGGAGCAATGTTTTTGCGACAAACAAGTCTCTGCAGCTCATCTCACAGGTGCTCAACCGGACTCATGTCTGCAGACAGGGATGGCCAGGGAAGAGTTTGAATGTTATTGGCAGTCGGGAATTGCGTGGTCTACTGTGCAGAATAGGGTCTGGCGTTGTCCTGTTGGAAAATGTATATGCTGGCATCCGAAAATGGAAGGATAAGTGGACGTATCGTTGCGCATTCAAGCTTCCTTCAGTGTGCACCAATTGACCCCTTCCCTTGTAACTGATCATTCCCCACACTATTGCACCTCCATCACCGTGCAGCAGAGCTTCATCAACACAATGTTTGGCTAAACCTTTATTTTGTCTACGGTAGACCCTACACCGTCTGTCATGACGCTGCAACAAAAAGAAAGATTCGTCATTAAACCAGACACGTCTCCACTGATTGTCACTTGCCCAGGGACGATGTTGGTTGGCCTAAAGAAGTCGACTTTGGCGGTGGCGACGCTTAAGGACAGGTCCTCGGTGTGGTCGTCAAGCCCAAAGTCCAACATCATGCAGTCTGCTCCGAACAGTTTGATCAGACACAGGACGTCCTGGGGGCAATGCCTGTGCAGTTGAGGAAGCTGTTGTAAGCCTGTCTCTGAGGTGACGAATCCGAATAAAGCGATTCTCCTCTGCTGTTGTCACTCTGGGTTGTCCACTGCGATGTCGGTCTTCAACTAAACCATTGGTTTGGAACTGGTGCCAAAGTCGACTGATGGTACTTTGAGGAACGTTTAGATGCCTAGCAAACTGACTTTGACTTTCTCCTGCCTGCAATCGGCCAATAGCAACATTCCTTAAATTAATCGATAGAGGCACCATTCGTAACTGCTTGAAAATGAACTGATCGTTTTTGTGTAGCGTTATCCTTTTATAGGGTTTTAATTGCGTAGGCAGTGAATAGTGTTTACCGCAAACTGTGTTGCTTTCTCGTGAGCTCTGCTCAGAAATATGGTCTTAAACACATTTGACCACTGCGTTGTAACAATTACAAAATCCCACACAATGCACGCCCCCATGTCCACTGGACACGGTAAAAAACATTTGAGTCTGCTTTTCATATACTCGAGTACGATATTTTATTTACAAACTAATAAAAACGCGCGATCGGATAACTATGCGTTTCTTTTGAACAGTATATTGTGTACAGGTTATTGGTGACCCAAAGTGTGTGCACATAACCGAAGCGTTCATTAAAGGCTACTGGTGACCCCAGGAGGGATGCTTGAAGACCGAAAGGTGTTAATGTTGTGGACTCGGGTCAAGAAGAGGCTAGGTGTCGCCCTTCGAGGTGATACTGTCTTAGAAGTATACCAGTGGGTATCGGAGAGCATTAGATGGACAGTAGTTCGGCAATCACCATTTTCATCGTCACACTGTTTCGTCCCAATAAATAGACGGATGTACGATTATAGAGATGACTTTTCCAGTATTGTTGGTGTTGTTGGCTGTTGACTGTTATCGATGTTAGTTGTGTGGTGTGACTGTCAACTTTGTTAGTTAAGCACTCTCCGGTAAGGAGCCCAATAGATCGCCAAAAGGTCCACTAAGGAACTTTTAAATATATTGTTGAAGCGTTAATCCTTCATCTCTAGACACTTCGCCAGGTATGCTGTCCATAAACGCGAACAGCATCCATCAAGCAGCACAGCCCAATCTGTGGTCATTGTAACGGACACACAGCGCAAGCTTCAGAAAATAGAAACTGGCGTCCTACGAGAAGAGTGACTTGCTTCGCTTGATATGACTGATCAAGAGTATGTCCTGGATCTTCTTTGCAGGGTAATTGGGTGTGCGGGGTAATGAGCAGCCTGATAGACTGGCTGCTGCCGCTCCTCTGGGTAGTGAGCTACGTTTGATAAAGCCGAAGTGGTGAAGGCTCTCTGTGATCAAATGGACAGCACAACAGAACAGACCAAGTTTTTATACAATTGTAGACTAACTCAGCGAGGGTGTCAGCAGAGGGCTCCGGGAGATATTCAAAACTGGGGAAAACAAAGGGTGACTTTCAATCGGGTTGCAGCTGGTACTATTAGCACTTCGACTTTCTGTTGGCTACTGGAGAAGGAGACGGAGCACGTGTGATAATGTCTCAAGTGCAGGAATGTCAATTCTTATTTCATTTATTCATTCATTAATTCACATGGGGATTTTCGTCGGTGCGACGGAGCTGGGGCAGTGGGCTGAGTGCGTGATCTAATCGAGGAGTCTGAATCATTTATAGAGAGAGCTGTGTCCAATGAATGAGATCCTATCCAGCAGAAGAACAGTCCGTTGATGCGAAGATGTATTTGTGGATGTTTATTTGAAATTCCTGCAGTTCTGTTTGTGTTTTAATCTACGATTCCGTGAACGGCTGCCTTTGTACGGCTCTCGTTTCCCATCTCACATTTTTTAGGATGCCAGAACAGCCGGGACGAACAACAAAAACAAATACGCTGCACAAGATGAATGAATCAGGTTTGTAACACAAGATGAATGAATCAGGTTTGTAACACTAGATTACAAGTAACTCTGTTGGAATGTTATTTCTCTGGAATTTTCCACGCAAGAGAAATGTGCAGAGATCACAAAAAACACAAGGGATGGCGCAAAGAAAGTTAAAGGTGGGTTTGAGAATTATTTGTGCCGCAGCTAAAGCTCTCAAGAAGCTATACATAGGCAATTCTGTGGTGACCGCGGGAGGTGTCGATAAGGAGCAGACAAGCTGAGGATAATTTAAGGGTGGGGAAAACGGTCGCATCTAAAAAATACTACCAATACCTTAGTTGGAAAGAAAAATGTATGAGAAGATTTTTTAAAAAGTAGATGACACCGAATAAAATTAACTGTAGTTCTTCTTCTTCTTCTTCTTCTTCTTCTTCTTCTTCTTCTTCTTCTTCTTCTTCTTCTTCTTCTTCTTCTTCTTCTTCTTCTTCTTCTTCTTCTTCTTCTTCTTCTTCTTCTTCTTCTTCTTCTTCTTTAGCTTCTGCTGCTGCCTCTGCTACTACTGCTGCTGCTGATGAATGTCTCGTATCGTTTGATGTCACAAGTCATTCATACTAAGTGGACAAACCATTTGGTTTATTGCCTTTCTATGTCATTTAGGGTTGGTTCTGTGCCGACTTTCTATATCATTTAGAGCTGGTTCTGTGCCGACTTTCTATGTCGTTTAGGGTTGGTTCTGTGCCGACTTTTTCTCACAAGACTTGGTCCCTGATTGTATCTCCTGTGGTCACTCTTGCAACCTTTCTCAGACATTTCCAGGGTCGAGTATTTGGCACATAGGGCTGGCCCAAAATATTTCAGTTTCATATTTGTGCCAGACCAAGTAGGGGTGCAAGGAAATGAGCAGGCTGATCGGCTTGCAGGTGAAGCTACTGTGGAGGGCGGACGAGCCATGGACCAGGCTGATCGGCTTGCAGGTGAAGCTACTGTGGAGGGCGGACGAGCCATGGACCAGGCTGATCGGCTTGCAGGTGAAGCTACTGTGGAGGGCGGACGAGCCATGGACCAGGCTGATCGGCTTGCAGGTGAAGCTACTGTGGAGGGCGATACGAGCCATGGACCAGGCTGATATGCTGAATACTCTTCAAGAAGTTGGACGTTTGCAAGAACCAGGTAATGTCTGAACCTGCAACTGTGAACAGCCTGCAAGAACACCATATTAAAAGGGGTGTGGCCAGACAAGAGCACTTTGCAGGAAGCCAAAGAAGAAGAAAACACCAACACAGAACTAGTGTCGTCAGCCGCTACACGCTGCGAGATTTACTAAGGAGGGGATCCGAGCACATATGGACTGAATGTTTCGATGTGCAGTGAGAATAATCTGTCGACTAACTAATTATTTAACTAACTAACTAACTAACTAACTAACTAACTAACTAACTAACTAACTAACTAACTAACTAACTAACTAACTAACTAACTAACTAACTAACTAACTTACTTACTTACTTACTAACTAAACTAACTAATTTTTTTAACTAACTAACTAACTAACTAACTAACTAACTAACTAACTAACTAACTAACTAACTAACTAACTAACTAACTAACTAACTAACTAACTAACTAACTAACTAACTAACTAACTAACTAACTAACTAACTAACTAACTAACTAACTAACTAACTTACTTACTTACTTACTTACTTACTTACTTACTTACTTACTTACTAACTAACTAACTAACTAACTAATTGTTTAACTAACTAACTAACTAACTAACTAACTAACTAACTAACTAACTAACTAACTAACTAACTAACTAACTAACTAACTAACTAACTTACTTACTTACTAACTAGCTAACTAACTAACTGACTAACTAACTTACTAACTAACTAACTAACTAAATAACTAACTAACTAACTAGCTTACTTACTTACTTACTAACTAACTAGCTAACTTACTAACTAACTAACTGACCAACCAACCGACCAACTAACTAACCAACTAACTAGACCAAAATATATAATATACCAATCGGCAGTCGGTTGATAACGTGGTCAACATCTCGCCGGCTGCCTTTACTTCCTAGCATTTGACCTGTTAGCCAGTTAAGCCTGGATCGACCAGGATGACCAAGTGAAATGCTGAAGATCAGTTCTCCAACCTGCGGGCCTGGCACCACCTCAGGGCGCAAGCAGAGTCTCAAACAGTTTTGAAAGTCAGTGCATTTTTACTTCTTGTAACAATAACCTCAAGCTAACACTGTGTTTTAGTTTCATTAGAAATGCGATTTTTTTTTAAAAACTATTTATGAAACAAAACTCCAAGGACATGTTCATTTTCATAGCAGCAAAATGTTCATCTATATTTTAAAAATCCTAATAATATAGTAACTCAGGCATTTAATTATAGACAAAAACACATTCTGACCAAAACGTGTCTCCATACTTTCTGTTTCACTTGTGGAATCCTCGTCTTTTTTATTTACATTTTGTCATGTTGGGGGGGGGGGGGGGGGGGGGGGGGGGGGGTGAAATGAATAGAGTGAAGACCTTTGTAACTAGTCTACATTTTTGTAAGATCTATTCATCTAGCGGGTCAAATCTGACCAGCAGAGGCAGGCGGCCCGCGGTGACCTGCCCATTGTTTTGCGTTGATGATAATTGTATACTGGGGCGTGAGCCTCTGGCCCGCGACGTTCCGCATTGTGCAACATTGTGGTCCCTGAGCAGACTTGCTTGAATGACCCTGCAGGGTCACTGGGACAGTGTGAGAGTCTGGATTACGTTTGTCATAGACAGGTGTGGAACTGGGTGTGTGGCAGAGAAGTCGTGTGTGTGGGAGGTAGAGACACACAATATTACCAGACCCCATCAGCAGGGCGTGGGAGATTCCACACGGGAGATGACTCCAACAGCTGGGTTCGGAATGTCAGGCGCTCCATGAACAAAAACAGACATAAACCCGACGCGCTCGCATATGTGTACACCCGCGTTCAAACCCCATCCCCCTTTTCTTTTTTCAACAACGCACACACACGAACACACACACACACACACACACTCACACACTCACACACACACACTCACTCACACATATATCACAGTACTGCCGTTTTTCTATGTACCTCAGAACAGGACTCAAGTTTAATGTTTAGTACCCTTAGTGTGCTCTTTATCTTTTTAGCTTGTTTCTGTCTTGTTAGAACTGTGTACTTCTCTCCGTATTTTTGCTCTATCGCTGTTTCATTTATTGTCTCACTTTTCTGTCGTTCTATCTCGCGCTATTCCTGTTTCTCCATTTTCTAACTCCTGGTTTTAAAGTCCCTAGGCAACGATTGGTTAAAATTATATGTGTTTGGCGCAGACATCACAACCTTGCTGTAAACCACAACACAGCGTGCCAACCATCACCTTACAGGAAGAAGGAGGAGGAGGGGAAGAAGAAGAAGAAAAAGAAGAAGAAGAAAAAAAAAGAAGAAGAAGAAGAAGAAGAAGAAGAAGAAGAAGAAGAAAAGAAGAAGAAGAAGAAGAAAGAAGAAGAGAGAAGAAAAGAAGAAGAAGAAAAAGAAGAAGAAGAAGAAGAAGAAGAAGAAGAAGAAGAAGAAGAAGAAGGAGAAGAAGAAAAAGAAAAAAAAGGAGAAGGAGGAGGAGGAGAAGAAGAAGAAGAAGAAGAAGAAGAAGAAGAAGAAGAAGAAGAAGAAGAAGAAGAAGAAGAAGAAGAAGAAGAAGAAGAAGAAGAAGAAGAAGATGATGATGAAGATAAAGAAGAGGAAGAAAAAGAAAAAGAAGAAGAAGACAAAAAAAGAATTACCATTGATGCCATATAGTTTCAAGTGGGTACCAGAACATGATCTGGGAAGTCAAGGCAGACGGTGTGATGTTGCCTTACATCAGCTATCGTTGCTGATTCGTTCAACAGAGTGAGTCGAGCAGCAGGTATCCAGTATTTCAAACAGCAAACCTACCAGAACGGCTCCGGAAACTGTAGTAAGCACAACAAACTTTTCAGAACGGCCTCGAACCTGTTGTAAGGACAGCAAACCTCTCAGAACGGCCTCGAACCTGTTATAAGCACAGCAAACCTTTCAGAACGGCCCCGGAATCTGTTGTAAGGACAGCAAACCTTTCAGAACGGCTCCGGAACCTGTTGTAAGGACAGCAAACCTTTCAGAACGGCTCCGGAAACTGTTGTAAGGACAGCAAACCTTTCAGAACGGCCCCGCAATCTGTTGTAAGGACAGCAAACCTTTCAGAACGGCTCCGGAATCTGTTGTAAGGACAGCAAACCTTTCAGAACGGCTCCGGAAACTGTTGTAAGGACAGCAAACTTTTCAGAACGGCCCCGAACCTGAGAGCCAGCGCTGTAACCTCTTAAAAACGGCGTCGAAAATGAGCCGAGGACCATAGCCTCTGAGGAAGACTTCCCTAACTCTTCAAACACGGCGCCCGAGCCCCGCCCCGCGTCGTTTGCTCGGTACAAAAGTAATTATACATATAATGTCAAACAAGAAGTATAATTGTGGACATCATAGGGAGTCGCCATGGCGTAGCGGCTAGACGCTCACCGCGGATCGGAAGGTCGTGGGTTCGCTCCCTGGCGGAGCTGGACTTTTTCGAAAATGACCCTGGCTCCCAGGTCGACCCAGCCTTGAGTGAGTACCGGGTGCAGTCCCGGGAAGTAAAGGCGGCTGGCGTGATGCTGTCCACATCACCAATCTTGAGCTGATTAGTCTATAAAACATAGGTCTAGCCCTATATGCCCTATACGCTCACCCCATGCGGCGTGGAGGTGTGAAATCATTATAAGACGACTTAGTTCTCGTTAGGGATGTCGTAATCAGCTGAGCAGCCACCTCACTGCGAACTGTTGAGACTCAGCCCTAGACCAGAAGAAGCTTTGTTCGCAGCTTAGACGAGCAACATCGAAAAGGGTCATTTTCTTACTTTACATAATAGGGACGAAAACATCGCCTCTCTCACTCCCCTCTCCTGCTTCCCTCTCTCAGCAGCCACCTCACTCTCGAACTGTTGCTCCCTAAGCCCCTCTAGACCAGAAGAAGATTTGTTCGCAGCTTAGACGAGCAACATCGAAAACTCCCCTCTCCTGTCCCTTTCACTCCCTCTTACTCCCCTCTCTCATAATCCTGACGAAAACTCACTCGCCTCTCTCACTCCCCTCTCCTGCTCCCCTGTGTGATAATATGAACTATTGTTAATCTGGGCTAAGCCCCGGCATAAACTTTTTGTTTATCTTCTGGTTTATTTATAGCCGTCGGCGGCTCGGGGATCGGGTGTGGGTGGGAGGCAGCCAGTTATCATGAGATAAAAGTGACAGCCCTGAAAGTTTTAATTAGATAACAATTTCCAGAATGGCGAGTTGGCGGAAATACTTGAACGATGAATGCATGCACATAACTGTTGGTAGACGGAAGAGACCGCGCTATTCTAGCAGCCGATAAGTGAACTGTTTATGTAAGAACTCATGTACAGACAGTTCGGTAAACATGTAAGGCCTCGCCACACAGTGTACACTGGTCCCCGCTTGTGTTTTGTTGCCCCATTCCTGCATGGGGGGGGGGGGGGTATAGACTTACTACCCCCCCCCCCCCCCCCAACCCCCTCACCTCCACCACCACCCATCAAACATGTTGCAAATGGCGGCTAATTATCTGTTTTCTTAAATTTGATGTGTTCGGCTGAAAGGTGTAGATAGCGCAGCCTAGCTGTAAAATACAGCACAAGATGCCAAACGCTAAGCTAAAACAAAGTGAACACAGAAGAGTAAAAAGAAGAAGAAGAAGAAGAAGAAGAAGAAGAAGAAGAAGAAGAAGAAGAAGAAGAAGAAGAAGAAGAAGAAGAAGAACAACAAGAAGAACAACAACAACAACAACAACAACAACAACAACAACAACAACAAGCAGAAGAAGAAGAATGTACATTTACAGAGCTAGACAAAGAAATTATTTAAGGTTTGAACAACGGATCAACATCATGGCTCACGGCTAGTAACCCATAAGTGCTCCGTTCTTCTTCTAACTCAAGTCTGAGTCCAAAGAAGCTCAGCAAAGTGCATAGGCTCCGTAGCACCGGCGAGGATCCTGAAATACTTTGTGTAGCCCTTACCGAGGATTGAACCCGGAACCTCTAGCACTCGAGGCGGACATCATACTTGGAAACCACGCAGCCCTCCAGAAAAAGAAACACTCAGAGGAAGCTAGCTAGTATGTATGTGGGTGATCAGACAGGTAGACATGAGGTTTGGAGTTTGGACAGGATGGAGGATAGGCAGGTAGGTAATAGCATGACTGTCTTCAGTATAAAAGACAGGTAGGTAATAGCCTGAATGTCTTCAGTATAAAAGAGGTAGGTAGCCATGACTGTCTTCAGTAGCATAGGTACTGTCTTCAGTATAAAAGACAGGTAGGTAATAGCATCACTGTCTTCAGTATAAAAGACAGGTAGGTAACAGCATGACTGTCTTCAGTATAAAAGACAGGTAGGTAATAGCATGAATGTCTTCAGTATAAAAGACAGGTAGGTTATAGCATGAATGTCTTCAGTATAAAAGACAGGTAGGTAATAGCATGAATGTCTTCAGTATAAAAGACAGGCAGTTAATAGCATGACTGTCTTCAGTATAAAAGTCAGGTAGGTAATAGCATGAATGTCTTCAATATAAAAGACAGGTAGGTTATAGCATGACTGTCTTAAGTATAAAAGACAGGTAGTTAATAGCATGAATGTCTTCAGTATAAAAGACAGGTAAGTAATAGCATCACTGTCTTCAGTATAAAAGACAGGTAGGTAATAGCATAAATGTTTTCAGTATAAAAGACAGGTAGGTCATAGCTTGACTGTCTTCAGTATAAAAGACAGGTAGGTAATAGCATCACTGTCTTCAGTATAAAAGACAGGTAGGTAATAGCATCACTGTCTTCAGTATAAAAGACAGGTAGGAAAAAAGCGTTAATGTCTTCTGTATAAAAGACAGGTAGGTAATAACATGACTGTCTTCAGTATAAAAGACAGGTAGGTAATAGCATTACTGTCTTCAGTATAAAAGACAGGTAGGTAATAGCATCACTGTCTTCAGTACAAAAGACAGGTAGGTAATAGCATGACTGTCTTCAGTATAAAAGACAGGTAGGTCATAGCATAACTGTCTTCAGTATTAAAGACAGGTAGGTTATAGCATCACTGTCTTCAGTATAAAAGACAGGTAGGAATAGCATGACTGTCTTCGGTATAAAAGACAGGCAGGTAATAGCATGACTGTCTTCAGTATAAAAGACAGGTAGGTTATAGCATGAATGTCTTCAGTATAAAAGACAGGTAGGTAATAGCATGACTGTCTTTAGTATAAAAGACAGGTAGGTAATAGCATGAATGTCTTCAGTATAAAAGACTGGTAGGTAATAGCATGAATGTCTTCACTATAAAAGACAGGTAGGTAACAGCATGAATGTCTTCAGTATAAAAGACAGGTAGGTAATAGCATGAATGTCTTCAGTATAAAAGACAGGTAGGTTATAGCATGACTGTCTTCAGTATAAAAGACAGGTAGGTCATAGCATGAATGTCTTCAGTATAAAAGACAGGTAGGTTATAGCATGACTGTCTTCAGTATAAAAGACAGGTAGGTTATAGCATGACTGTCTTCAGTATAAAAGACAGGTAGGTTATAGCATGACTGTCTTCAGTATAAAAGACAGGTAGGTAATAGCATGAATGTCTTCAGTATAAAAGACAGGTAGGTAATAGCATGACTGTCTTCAGTATAAAAGACAGGTAGGTTATAGCATGACTGTCTTCAGTATAAAAGACAGGTAGGTAATAGCATCACTGTCTTCAGTATAAAAGACAGGTAGGTAATAGCATCACTGTCTTCAGTATAAAACACTGTCATCGCAATAGATGGGTAAGTTTGCAAAGTAGACCAGCAGAGACGTTCGTGGCTAAATAGATAATACTGGTAGTCTAGTAGTCTTAGTTTCAGCTTCATAGCAAACGGGTTGCCCCATCTTTGCTCCGCTCCTGTGCCAACGAAAAACACACAGAATGTTTATGACAGTCCATTGTGGAAAGATTGACAGACTGCTTTCTCAGCAGATCTACCATACACAGGCATTAAAGCATACGGTAGCCATCCAAAGTACTAATACAAACAGTCCGACATTAGAACTGCAGTTCTTCATTGATGGTAGCAGAAGTCACCAACAGATCAGCAGTTGCCCATGCGATCAATTTTAATCACATAATGGCACCACCAACATTGCGACAACAGGCATCGCGCCATTTTATAAATCTAAAGTTCACACCAACACGTCGATCACAGTAAAAAAAAACACATTTTAAATGAAATCCGCAACTCACAGTGTCACGCCATGTATTCAACTTTGAAGCTGGGCGACGAAACTATATCCAGTCTACAAATGGAGCAAAAATGCATCAGCCCCCGTCCGGCAGAAGCAAAAAATATGCCCCGGCTCCAAACAGTGCCCCTGCCTAGCGTCCATTTTGACCGTAAGAGCCCGGAAGATAATAGATAGTAATAAATAGATAATAATGTCGATAGGTAGGTAAGTAGATGGGCGAATAGTTTGGTAAGCTGGTCGTTATTTCGGTACCTAGGTAAGAAAATATATCAATAAAAGGGCAGACAGAAAAATAAAAGTGGATGGGTAATGACAAATATTTTATGCAATTTTTCTTTGTCAATTGAGACGAGAATGAGAATTCTCAAAAGCTCAATAAACCCTAAATTGATATTCACAAGTGACAAATTATCTGGAAGCTGCGGACTTGCGGTATTATAGACAAATGATGAAAATACCCAGGACAGACAAAAAGAGTAATGAAGACGTCTTGAAAGAAACTGACTCACGAAGAGAACTATTGTCTACATCAGAAAGAGACAATCTACATTCTTTGGTCATGTGATGAGAAGGAGAAAACTGGAGTTCATCGTGACAGTAGGAAAGTTGGAGGGAAGGAGAGGCAGAGAGAGACCGAGAGAACAGAAGCTGGACAGTTTAACATCATGGCATGGAGGATCATCTGTGTCAGAGTTGACTGAAAGTACAGGAGACAGAAGGTTGTGGATTGACATGACTAACAACGCCAGAAGGCATGGATTTTTAAAAGAATATAATTAAAAAGGAAGGTAAGTCAGTAGGTAGATTTATAGATTGAATAGTAGGTAGGCTGATTCATAGATACGTAGGTTTGTAGAGAAGTAGGCTGAAAAATTGGTAGCTTAAAAGGTATGTTGTTAGCTAGATAGTAAAAATGTGTTTTACGTATCATATGTAATTAGGCTGGTAGGCAGGTGTTTTTAAAGAAACACAAAAAACATATTTTTTAATGTCCATATAGATAGACAGACATACAGACAGACTTATCAGCAGACAGTTAAAAGAAAAAAAAAGAAAGAAGTTTATCCGATGCCTTTTCTCACCTGCCAGTGTTAACATGACATATCCCGTCAACAGTATTGGATGAACCAGTCCACTGAACCACACACACAACATATTGGATATTGTAAACCTTTAGCTTCTATCGTCTGCTAAAATATTTCACAGAACACAACCCGCGTCCCCTCAAACATAACTGAACCGTTTCGTGTCCCGCGCCTTTTCCCCCAATAAGAATGATTTAACATCTGGTAAAATGAGAGAGGTCTATGAAAAAGTTCTGTCGCTTAAGACGCCGCAATGACCGAATGACGAAGCGGGTGAAGCTTGTATTACTCCAACTACCGAAACGGAGCAAACAGTGAGCGGTATTTTTAGCGCATGTCGACTGCTAAGGAGATTACCTGATGTAAGAAAAGTGACAGAGCTATCATACTTGAGCTTGCTTGTCTCAATCAAGGTTTTTCACCAGAAATAGATATAATGCCAATTCGCAGAATCTATTTTACATCTAAAATGTCAGACTTCAGCGTGGCTGTTTAGCGCAAATTACAACTGATTACTGTTGCGTTTTAGGATCTTTTGTTGCTAGAAATAACTCCTGTCTGTTGTAGTTGCCAAATGTCTGTCTTGTCGTTCTTTTTGTTTCTTTTTGCTTTGTTTATTATCGTTCAGTTGCATTGGGGTTTAACATTTTGTTAGGACCCCCCCCCCCCCCCCCCCCCCCTCTCCAACTAAGCGTTTAAGTGTGGAGTTCTGGCACTTACATATTAAACAGGCCGACCTAATTTTGTTTTCTTTGGGCGAGTGGGAGTGTTGGAAAGAGGTGAGTAGAGAGGACCAGTAGTACGTTAATCTTCAACGTCAATATTATGACTGCTTGCTATTGTTTCACTGGTGTTGGTGATACGTTGTATTTGGGGTTTTTGCCCTTTCATGTTTCAGATATCGTTATAATTAAACTCATTTAATACTAAGCAACTTAACACGCGTTGATCTGGTAACCCAGTAGAAAACATGCACTTCTCAAGTCTGTCATTCCCGAGTTCTCTGTGTGGGTTCCGGTAGCCGATTGTTTGGGCAAACAACAATAGAGCCACTGCTACTAATGCGCCTGCTGTAAAAGTCGAATATTTAGATTGGTTCACCCCATCCCTCTCCACCTTAGGTACAAATGTAAACTGTGATTAAAAAGTGGAGGACAACAAGAAATATCGCCAGTACTGTTTTTTCTTGACGGCATCTGCTTATTTTGGACAGGGCACAGAAGAAGTCACTCTCCTTGTCAAGCTGGCAGTCCTGTTTGATTTGCAAGTACTAATGCACTCAATTTCTAAATTGTATGACACCCTTGAAACATTGTTGCGTCCCCTTCGATTGAAAACCACCGATTGAGACATTCCAAAAGTATGAAACATTGTTGCGTCCCCTTCGATTGAAAACCACCGATTGGGACATTCAACAAGTATGAAACATTGTTGCGTCCCCTTCGATTGAAAACCACCGATTGGGACATTCCGTAAGTATGAAACATTGTTGCGCCCCCTTCGATTGAAAACCACCGATTGAGACATTCTACAAGCATCACCTGTAATTTTGTCTGTAGCAGGAATTACACACTGACATCCTCTACAAAATATCTGTGTATTTTTAGATGCATGCGACTCTAACACAAACACACACACACACACACACACAGATTGAGAGAGAGAAAGAGAGAAAGCGAGAGAGAGAGAGAGAGAAAGAGAGAGAGTGAAACAAAGAGAGAGAGAGAGAGAGAGAGAGAGAGAGAGAGAGAGAGAGAGAGAGAGAGAGAGAGAGAGAGAGAGAGAGACTACAGTCGTGTGCACTTAATGACAGTATTTCCCCCAAGAGCCGACTCTGTCTATTATACTTATTTTGGCAGTTGCTAAATTACATATTTTAAGTCGCTGCATCCGTCCCAAGACTATTGATTAGTTTTTTTTTTTTTTTAAACTTTACTGCTACCATTGTTTCTGTTGATATGGATAGACCTGGCTCATTCGGGAAACTCTTAAATTCTTATATTTGCCCAACCTAGCTGAGCTGTTGGAAACGGGCAGGCGGGCTGATGGTCCCCATACGGCACTGATGGGTGTATAATGAGAACAATGCATAGTTGTTCACGGCCTGCGGAGAAACACACACTAGCACCATATAGCAGACCTAACACAGCCGTGAACATTCCTATATATATGGTCTTGCAGCAGCGGTTTGACAATCTTCTTCTTCTTCGATCCTTCTGTCAGAAAACTTATATCAGGAGGCCGGTAGCCTTTATGAAAGCTATCGTGCAATCCATATCCTCTCGTGTACCGTATAGTTTTGTCTTCAGTGTGGTTGAAACAGGCCAGATTGCGTCTCTGTTGTCAGCATACAGTTGACAGTGTTGGAGCACATGCTCAGCATTTTCGGGTGCCACGCTGCTGGGACACCTCTCCTTATTTCCTACACCGAAAAATGTGAACATATGTTGACGAAATCTGTTGTGCCCAGTCCTTAGACTGAATATAATACACTGTCCCTCTCTAGAGAGGCGATGAAGTGAGTCTTGGGGAGAAAATCTGGTGTGGGTATCCAGCCACCTTTCTTGGATACTTGGTTGTATTAGTGTTTTCATCTCTTGGTGGGTTAAGTCGCTATTTGGTTGTACCGTGTCACTGCCGCTTCTGGCCAATCTGTCCGCTATTTCATTGCCTTACAAGCCACAGTGACCTGGAATCCACTGCAGTACAGATTGTTCTACTGAAGAGCCTAAGTAAATCAGCTGTTGCGTCAAGTCTACAAACTGAGTGTCTTTTGGGTTAACAATTGCTTGTAGAACTGACATAGCATCAGTCAAAAAGACCACTCTGCTATATTTGGTGTGCTGTTGTCCATTCAAGAAAGAACATGCCGCTAGAAGTGCTTCTGCCTCTGCTCTGTAATTAGAGGAATATGCACCTGTTGGTACAGCCTGGTTGATTTTTAAACCATTTGGGCATTCTATGTATATTCCTCCTCCTTCGTCTCTTACTGCTCTCTTAGCTGAACCATCTGTATACACTCGAATCCAACTCTGGTGTGGATAAAGTCTATTGATCTCTCCTTCTATAGTTGATTTCATATCAGTGCTGCTCATTGATGATTTGGAGGAGATCCCTTTTACAGTGGTTCTGACTGTTGGTAGGCTGTCCCTAAGCCAAAAGGTAGGGGGGGGGGGCAATCGTTGTAAGGTTTAAGTGGAACATTTGGTATTATGGGAGGGAGTTTAAGGACAGCGAGCTTCGCATTTGCGTTCTTAATAAAACAGGTTCTCTTTAGTCTAGCCTTTTGGGGTTTTTGCAGTCGGCTGTGCACGGGTTGTTCTTTAAATTGGTGGTATTTGGAGAGCTGGGTGAGGAGCTTTGTGTCTCTCCTATCTTCCAGATTATGGAGACCAGTAATTGTTTCCATATCTGATATGGGCGTGGAGTGCATTGCCCCTGTCATAATACGGAGAACATGGTTTTGGATCTTTGAGACTTTCTGAAAATTTGATTTAGCTGCTGTGCCCCAAGCAGCTATTCCATATTCTAGTGTTGGCCTCACATAGCTTGTATAGGTCCTCTTAAGGACATTGAGGTTTGCCCCCCAGTCTGTTCCAGCTAACTTCCTCATCAGTTGTGTTCTCTTGAGTCCCTTGCTCTGTGTCTTTTCTATCTGTTTTCTCCATGTGAGTCTTGGGTCAAAGGTTACTCCTAAATATGACGGTGAGTCATCATGCCATATCTAAGTGAAACTTTCTGGGGTTTGGTAGAGAGACTGAAAATGGTGTGTGTGGTTTTGGCCCCATTTACAGGCATGTACCAACTATTGGACCACCTCTCTAGAGCTCCGAGGGATTCTTGAAGCCTTGTCTGTGCTTTTCCAGTGTCCTCCTCTGAACTCAGTAGCGCCAGATCATCGGCATACATAACGGCTTGAACTCCATTACAGAGGTTTGATTTTATGTCGTTAATGTAAACTAGGAAAAGAATTGGGGACAGAACTCCGCCTTGTGGAACTCCATGTTTCATTGAGACTGATCTGCTCCTTGAACCCTGTATCTTTTAGGGTTGGTTGAAATCTTAACTTTTGGCACGTTATTAATGAGCAAGTGCGTAACCAACAGAAAAGTCAAGTCAAAGAAATAGCGACACACACGCACTCAGATACACACGCACACATGCACACACACAAGCACACACACACACAGAGGGGGGAGAGAGAGAGGGGGGGGGGGGGGGGGGGGGGGGGGGGAAGAGATATGCACTCTTCTCTTAGAGCTAGTTGGTAACGTTTCTTCAACGAACTGCTATGAACACAAACGCACAGAAAGGGGATGTATCCATGTTTCAATAGTTTTTGTCTTTTTCTTCCAAATTGTGTCCCTTTAATTACATAAGTGTCCCTCTGCTACTAAAAATGGAAATAAAAAGTCAAGATCCATTTTCACGCCTTTAGGCGCATTGGGCATATGGGAAGGACACCCATATTTTTACAGACCATCAGCACTAGGTGGGTAATCTGGTCAGCATTACGACGGCCGTATTTACTTCCTAATGACAGCCAGCCTGGTACCCATTTTAGGCTGGGTCGACCTGCGACACCCAGTACCATGATAAAAAAACAACGCAGGCAGTAATGGGTTTCGATCGCGGTAGGTTGGAATTACGAGTCGGACTCGCAACACCTAAGCCACGGATGCCCCCCCCCCCTTTTTTTTTTTTTTTTTTTTGTTGTTGTCTGCTACCTATCGTCGGGTTGAATGGTACTTGTCTAAGGCAAGTTAGAGGATTAAATATCTAGGAAGTATATTCTCGGAGGACAGAAGAATAGATCAGGAAATTGAAACAAGATGCCAACGAGTCAGTTCACTTATATACCAATTGAAACCGTTATTAAGACAGCCAAACATAATTATGAGCACCAAGAAACATTGTAAACAACATGTTCATAATGGTGCTCCCAGTGTCAGACTTGGACATTATCAAAGGCTAACCTACGTAAAAAAAAAAAAAAAAACCACACACACATACATGTGAAATTAGATGCATGAGAAAAGCCGCCAACTCAACCATCCGAGACAAAGTTAGAAACGATATTATCAGACAGTTGAAGGAAGAACACCATGCAGCAAATTAATTGAGAAACAGAAGATCAAATGGTTCGGTCATTTAGCAAGAATGCAGATTTAATAACTACCAATGCATGCGCTACATATGAAAAGATCTGAAGGGAAATCAAGAGGCTGACCAATGAGACAATGGACTGATGACATTAAAGAGCTTCTACACCGACATGGAGAGAAATAGCCATTGCTGACCATCGAGCAAGGGGTCGCAAAATGACGATGTTACCCCTTTCAAATAGGTGGCTCAAGTAAAGTTACAACAATTTAACAGGTATACCAATGTAACACTAGATAAACGTCTCTGATAGCAAAATTCAGTCGCATCACACACGCACGCACACATACACACACGCGCGCGCGCACAAGATTAAAACAAGTACTGCACAACAAAGTTGGCAATTATAAACACAGCTCACACAAGTTTAAAGTTGGCAATTATAAACACAGCTCACACAAGTTTAAAGTTGGCAATTATAAACACAGCTCACACAAGTTTAAAGTTGGCAATTATAAACACAGCTCACAGAAGTTTAAAGTTGGCAGTTATAAACACAGCTCACAGAAGTTTAAAGTTGGCAATTATAAACACAGCTCACAGAAGTTTAAAGTTGGCAATTACAAACACAGCTCACAGAAGTTTACAGTTGGCAATTATAAACACAGCTCACACAAGTTTAAAGTTGGCAATTATAAATACAGCTCACACAAGTTTAAAGTTGGCAATTACAAACACAGCTCACAAAAGTTTAAAGTTGGCAATTACAAACACAGCTCACAAAAGTTTAAAGTTGGCAATTACAAACACAGCTCCTGGAAGTTTAAAGTTGGCAATTACAAACACAGCTCCTGGAAGTTTAAAGTTGGCAATTACAAACACAGCTCACAAAAGTTTAAAGTTGGCAATTACAAACACAGCTCACAGAAGTTTAAAGTTGGCAATTACAAACACAGCTCACAGAAGTTTAAAGTTGGCAATTACAAACACAGCTCACACAAGTTTAAAGTTGGCAATTATAAACACAGCTCACAGAAGTTTAAAGTTGGCAATTATAAACACAGCTCACACAAGTTTAAAGTTGGCAATTATAAACACAGCTCACAGAAGTTTAAAGTTGGCAATTATAAACACAGCTCACAGAAGTTTAAAGTTGGCAATTACAAACACAGCTCACAGAAGTTTAAAGTTGGCAATTATAAACACAGCTCACAGTTTAAGTTTTACAACACAGTTTTAAAGTTGGCAATTATAAACATTATTTAAAGTTGGCACAACACAGCTCACAGAAGTTTAAAGTTGGCAATTATAAACACAGCTCACAGAAGTTTAAAGTTGGCAATTATAAACACAGCTCACAGAAGTTTAAAGTTGGCAATTATAAACACAGCTCACAGAAGTTTAAAGTTGGCAATTATAAACACAGCTCCTAGAAGTTTAAAGTTGGCAATTATAAACACAGCTCCTAGAAGTTTAAAGTTGGCAATTATAAACACAGCTCACAGAAGTTTAAAGTTGGCAATTATAAACACAGCTCCTGGAAGTTTAAAGTTGGCAATTATAAACACAGCTCACAGAAGTTTAAAGTTGGCAATTATAAACACAGCTCACAGAAGTTTAAAGTTGGCAATTATAAACACAGCTCCTAGAAGTTTAAGTTGGCAATTATAAACACAGCTTCTAGAAGTTTAAAGTTGGCAATTATAAACACAGCTCATAAAAGTTTAAAGTTGGCAATTATAAACACAGCTCACACAAGTTTACAGTTGGCAATTATAAACACAGCTCACAGAAGTTTAAAGTTGGCAATTATAAACACAGCTCACACAAGTTTAAAGTTGGCAATTACAAACACAGCTCACAGAAGTTTACAGTTGGCAATTATAAACACAGCTCACAGAAGTTTAAAGTTGGCAATTACAAACACAGCTCACACAAGTTTAAAGTTGGCAATTATAAACACAGCTCACACAAGTTTAAAGTTGGCAATTACAAACACAGCTCCTGGAAGTTTGAAGTTGGCAATTACAAACACAGCTGGCAATTAATTATAAACACAGCTCACAGAAGTTTAAAGTTGGCAATTATAAACACAGCAGCTCAAAGTTGCAATTATAACAAAGTTTAAAGTTTAAAGTTGGCAATTATAAACACAGCTCATTAAAGTTGGCAATTATAAACACAGCTCAATTATAAAACACAGCTCACAAAAGTTTAAAGTTGGCAATTATAAACACAGCTCCTAAAAGTTTAAAGTTGGCAATTATAAACACAGCTCCTGAAAGTTTAAAGTTGGCAATTATAAACACAGCTCCTGGAAGTTTAAAGTTGGCAATTAAACAAACACAGCTCAAACAGAGGTTTAAAGTTGGCAGTTATAAAACACAGCTCCTGGAAGTTTAAAGTTGGCAATTATAAACACAGAAGTTCCTATAAACACAGCTCTCCCAATTCTTTAAAGTTGGCAATTATAAAAAACACAGCTCCTTATAAAGTTTACAGTGGCAATTATAAAACACAATTTATAAATTATAAAACACAGCTCCTGGAAGTTTAAAGTTGGCAATTATAAACACAGCTTCCTAGAAGTTAATTATAAAGCACCTGCCAAAGTTGGCAATTAAAGTTGGCAATTATAAACACACAGCTCCTCAAAGTTTAAAGTTGGCAATTATAAACACAGCTTCTGAAGTTTAAAGCACTTGGCAATTATAAACACAACTCCTGATATTTGAGATATGAGTTTGCATTATCAACAGCGTCGTAGCGGTTAAAGTTGGCAGTTAAATACAGCTGTGCGTCCGTTGTGTTTCTCATCCTTGGCTGGCCGCTTTTAGCAGTGATGTAGACAATTGCTTCCACAATCTCTTAGAAGTTTCTCTCTAGGGGCAATATAAACACAGTTATAAAGTTGGCAATTCATAAACACAGCTCCTGAAGTTTATCAGTTTAAAGTTCATGCTGCACTAGTTGGCAATATAAACACAGCTCCTGGAAGTTTAAAGTTGGCAATTATAAACACAACTCCTGCCTTAAAGTTGGCAATTATAAACACAGCTTCTAGAAGTTTAAAGTTGGCAATTATAAACACAGCTCCTGAAAGTTTAAAGTTGGCAATTATAAACACAGCTCCTGAAAGTTTAAAGTTGGCAATTATAAACACAACTCCTGGAAGTTTAAAGTTGGCAATTATAAACACAGCTCCTGGAAGTTTAAAGTTGGCAATTATAAACACAGCTCCTGAAAGTTTAAAGTTGGCAATTATAAACACAACTCCTGGAAGTTTAAAGTTGGCAATTATAAACACAGCTCCTGGAAGTTTAAAGTTGGCAATTATAAACACAACTCCTGGAAGTTTAAAGTTGGCAATTATAAACACAGCTCCTGGAAGTTTAAAGTTGGCAATTATAAACACAACTCCTGGAAGTTTAAAGTTGGCAATTATAAACACAGCTCCTGGAAGTTTAAAGTTGGCAATTATAAACACAACTCCTGGAAGTTTAAAGTTGGCAATTATAAACACAGCTCCTGAAAGTTTAAAGTTGGCAATTATAAACACAACTTCTAGAAGTTTAAAGTTGGCAATTATAAACACAGCTTCTAGAAGTTTAAAGTTGGCAATTATAAACACAGCTCCTGGAAGTTTAAAGTTGGCAATTATAAACACAGCTCCTGGAAGTTTAAAGTTGGCAATTATAAACACAGCTCCTGAAGTTTAAAGTTGGCAATTATAAACACAGCTCCTGAAGTTTAAAGTTGGCAATTATAAACACAGCTCCTGAAGTTTAAAGTTGGCAATTATAAACACAGCTCCTGAAGTTTAAAGTTGGCAATTAAACACAGCTCCTGGCAATTAGCTCCTAGTTTTTAGTTGGCAATTATAAACACAGCTCACAGAAGTTTAAAGTTGGCAATTATAAACACAGCTCCTGAAGTTTAAAGTTGGCAATTATAAACACAGCTCCTGAAGTTTAAAGTTGGCAATTATAAACACAGCTCCTGAAGTTTAAAGTTGGCAATTATAAACACAGCTCCTGGAAGTTTAAAGTTGGCAATTATAAACACAGCTCCTGGAAGTTTAAAGTTGGCAATTATAAACACAGCTCCTGGAAGTTTAAAGTTAGCAATTATAAACACAACTACTAGAAGTTTAAAGTTGGCAATTATAAACACAGCTCCTGAAGTTTATAGTTGGCAATTATAAACACAACTCCGTGAAGTTTAAAGTTGGCAATTATAAACACAGCTCCTGAAGTTTAAAGTTGGCAATTATAAACACAGCTCCTGGAAGTTTAAAGTTGGCAATTATAAACACAGCTCCTGGAAGTTTAAAGTTGGCAATTATAAACACAGCTTCTAGAAGTTTAAAGTTGGCAATTATAAACACAGCTTCTAGAAGTTTAAAGTTGGCAATTATAAACACAGCTCCTGGAAGTTTAAAGGCTTGATCGCGATCAAATTATTATTTGTGTTCTACAAAAGACATCACAAGGTGAGGTCAAGTTGAGCAACTTTTGGCGCCGTTGGCAAATTGCAGTCCGCTGCCGCTTCAGTCTCTATAATAAACTGCAATGGAGACTGTTCGACATAAATTAAGAGGAGAATGGCCATAGCAATGCAAAGAGTGAACAGCCTTAAAATTCTATGGTTAAGCACCAGCAAGGAGATACAAATTAGAATTTTGAGATCCCCGTGGGGGGTTCTGGGGCCCTATTTTAGGGAAAACAAGAATAGACTAGAGCAGGACTGCAGTCCAGAGGTGGACGAACAACCAGAACTTTCCACCAGAGTTTACAGCTGGTGAACGCGAAGAAGAAGAAGAATTTTGAGAGCAAGCATCTTCCCTGTGGCTATATACGGATGTGAGTCGTGGACTATCTCTCAGTCCTTAAGAAAGAGAATAGGGGCTTTTGAGCTGAAATGCTATAGAAAGATTCTCAGAATATCTTGGACAAAGAAACGGAGAAATATTGACATCTTGAAAGATCTGAACCTCAAGGAAGATTGGCTAATAAACAGTATCCTTTCTCGGAAGCTGAAATATTTTGGTCATACCAAGCGCCACGACGGATTGGAAACAATTAATAGCACAAGGCATGGTACCAGGAAGGAGGGGCAGGGGCCGACCGACACGAAGATGGGCACAGAATATAAGTGAATCCTTGAGTATGAAGGTACATGAGGCGGGAGAACTGGCGAGCGACCGAGTTTCATTCGGGCAGATTGTGATGAGAGCGACGTTCTGCAAAGGACCTGCAACATGTTGATGACCGCTCCAGTATGGAGCTCAATTTGTATTTATTCTAAAGTCCTACTCTGGCTGTTGTCTGGGGTCCTAATGTAACCTCATGGTTGAACGGGGTTTCTGAGACTTGCGCCCGAGTATTATTCCATCGCCATTTTCGTCGGCCACCGGGTTGCCTTTTGGCTGGCATGTAGACGAATTCGTCGCCAGTCTGCACAGTATTTGGGTCTGTCTCCTTTGATCGCATTTACACTGCAGGAGTTTTTTCAGAGTATTTGGTGGCGTGCACAGTGCTAGGTCATTTCATATGGCGCACATAACCTAGCCACAATTATAACCTAAAGCTCCCCTTTCGTAGATGCTGGTTCAACTTGACGATTGTTTCCCAGAAAATCATCACCAGTGGCATATTGGGTATATGATGCCGGACTCCTTTATTTAGACTAATGTCGTCCAAAGAGGTCGCTACCGTCCTATAGGGGCGCTGGGTAAGTCCAGGGGGCGTTAGCGGCCTCGATCAAATGTGGGGAGCGCTGAGATTCTCTAAGATGGTGGGGCGGGGGTGGGGTTGATCTATCCACTTTTAGGGAGGGAGAGTTATACTAAACACCAGGCGCACACTGAATCCAAACTCTGAAATCAAATCAAAAAGCAAACAAAAACTTGCTGTAATGAAAACAAAAATTGAGTGGAAAATACTGGACAGCAACAACACCAAAACATGACAGCTAGTCTACACTGGATCCCTGTAGCAAGCAGTTATGGAATATGCTCTAAATGACCTGGGCTGAAGCGGTGAAAACGAACTTGTGAAACCTTTGTGAGGTTCAAAATATAGGCTTTCAAATGTCACACATAGCAACGAGAATCACATCCGTAGACAGTACAAATCCCTCGCTTAGTCTCAAGAGTGTCAGAGGTTTTTAGATCATCTGATGAACCATAGATTTTAAGAAAATTAATTTTCAAGAAAAAAAAGTATATGGCAGTTTGCAGAAGAAACTTTGGCACAAGATGTAAATATTAAAACTGGCATTGTGATTTGTGAAGCTCGCACATCAGAACTGTAGATAAACGGTCGACTTTTATCCAGTACAGTTCTATAAGCCATACGAATAATCTTTAAAACGAACAAACAGGGTCAGAACAAAGAGCTTTTAAACTTTATTTACCATTTTCCCTCCAAAATTTGGACACGTATTTATATAGACGATTTTAGTCAAGGAGCCACAAAAAGGAACTGGGTGAATAAGCATTACACACACTAATCGCAACACAGAGAAATACTCAGTATCGATATGGGACACTTAAACAAGGTTCAGAACTGGGGCAGCAATGCT
This sequence comes from Candidula unifasciata, assembly GCA_905116865.2. Classification (NCBI taxonomy): domain Eukaryota; kingdom Metazoa; phylum Mollusca; class Gastropoda; order Stylommatophora; family Geomitridae; genus Candidula; species Candidula unifasciata. The sequence goes on from CAJHNH020005235.1 coordinate 555,644, forward strand.
CCTTTGAAATGTACAAACCCGCAATACTCCAGTTTTACTTACTTAAAAAGCTGTCATATTCCGATAGAAAATCAGTCATCCAAGTCCTTTCACGCTCCAAACAGGACAGCGTCAACTGTGGAGGAAAACAACACAAGAGAAGTCTTTTATAAGAACAGAACAACAGTCAACAATTATTAGATTTTGACTGTGTAGGTAAGTAACTGAACTGAACGCATATAATTGCACATTGAAGGTATTTTTGTTTTAAAACATTTGCAGAAAACTGAAAAGTCGTCACGTTATTGTGTTCTATTGTATTTCAGTAGTAGATTTTGTTTTCAATTGACAGGGGCTGGCTGCGAAGAAGAAGTCGTATCAATTCCTCAAAGCTACAAGTCAGAAGTCGAGTATCGAGTCGCTGAACCCCAAGTCGTGTCGCAAGTCGTTAATTACCCGACTTAAGTCGCGCTCGAGTCCTTGTCGCGTGACTCGAGTTCCGACTTCTGTCAGATAGTGGTCATAAATATCAGAGGAATAGAGATTAGAACATTCGAAAGAGAGATAATGAGGAGATATCAGATGCTGGAACAATTGACAAGCATCTCCAATCTCCAGCTTGAAGAACGGGTGATTGTGGGTGGATGTTCTTCGTGTCGGGTCTGGGGCTCCCATTGTGGGTGGATGTTCTTCGTGTGGGGTCTGGGGCTCCCATTGTGGGTGGATGTTCTTCGTGTGGGGTCTGGGGCTCCCATTGTGGGGACAACAAGAGTCGACCTACTGCCTCCAGAACAAGCATGTCGTAAGATTGGGAGCTTTCTGCGAAGTCAGAGTGCATCTGTCTGAGAGGCTAAGAACCAACAGTCTGCATACAAATGAGTCACATCTGTGAAATGGATGTGCACGCAACACTTTAGGGAGCAGGACCAGAGCAGTGTTTCTCAAATTATAAATACCTGCGACACACACACACACACATACACACATACACAAGGTACATTCTTTCGGGGGTACCAGACAGCCAAATAAAAATAGAAAAACAAAATCTAGGCAGAAGTGAACTTGCTAAATTCCGATGTCGCAGCATTAGACTTCTCAGTCAACATGACTACTGTTGCTGCTTAGATGTTAACAAATGGTTTTTAAAATGGCTAGAGCGTTAATTATAATAGACGAAGCGCTACAACAAGGTTCATTTGATTTCTCTGACCCGTTGTTTATTACGATCATTGCTGAGAAAGTCTTTTCGCAAAACAGGAATCCAAAAAAAAAAAAAAAGCAATAGTATGACATCTATTATACAACGCGAGCTGGAATATTCTATCTCTAGACAACGACGTGTAGTTTGTCTTGATACAACACTCACAACAGGGAGCAATTCGGCCAGCTTGAAACAAAAAGTACTTTTTTTTTTTTTTAATGAAAATCACGTGCGTATGTTTTATGACTTCCGAGATAGGAATTGTGAGAGCTGTGGCGTCTGATCATCCGGTCGCTTTACCAGTATTTGCCCCTTTGTTTAGAGAAATAATTACGATGACTATGGATTACACATCGTAAATGGTGTGCAACCGATCTCCGAGACTCAAAGAGTGTGTATTTACTGTTTTCGTTCCGAGCCTAGTCAATTTATAAACAAAGCCACCTATGTAAACAATCCGGCCTGCGTATATTACGGTGTGTGTTCGTGTGCCACTAAAGACGCGAAGTTCACCATACATTGTATCGTCAAGTATAGAATAGAATGAATAAATGTATAAATGAACAAATGAATTGATGACTGCTTGCACGAATGAACAACTGTACGAAGAAATCAATGAATGACACACATTTCTAGTCTTGGTTTCATAAGCAAAGCTGTGAACTTCGACCCGACACGACCTAGTTATATAACTGTCCTATTTCCAGCGAGCTAGAACCACACACCCGGATTACACACGGCACGGAGAATGGACACGCATGTTTTTGACACAAAACCAGAGATCTGGCGAGAAGTTCAGGAACCAAATTATAGTTTGATCATCATAGTTGTATCTTTAGTGTTGTTCTACATCCTATCGCTGATTGCGGCGTCTGTAACACCGCTGGTAGCCAGAAAGTCTGCATGGAAATGGAAGAATTTCTCGGCGTCTTTCATACATGCTCTGATCAGTAGTGCGTGGGCTATGATCTGGTAAGTTGACTGTTATGTACCCGTAGTTCGGCTATTGTGTCATTGTAGATTCGTGCAGAAATATACAAACCATAACTGTTTTTATTGACTAAAATGATTGTGTGTCTGTTATCATGTACTACGTTTTTAGACAACTATTACCGCTAATATTACAACTATTACAATGCGCAGACTGCTCTTTCTTACTGTTACGGCTACTACTAATACTACCACAACTACTACAACTGCTGCTATATTGCAACAACAGTAACAAAACTACTACTACTACTGCTATAGCAACAACAACAACTACTACTATAGCAACAACAACACCAACTTCTAAAACTATAGCAACAACAACTACTAGTACTGCTACTGCAACACCACCTACAGCTAGAACTACAACTACTAGTACTGCAACAACAACACCTACAACAACACCTACAACAACAACTACGACAACAACGACTACCACTACTGCAACAACAACTACTACTGCTGCATAAACAATAGTGCTACTACTGTAACAACAACTCCTACTACTACTACTACTACTACTACTACTACTACTACTACTACTACACCTACAACAACAACATGTCCTACTACTACTACTACGACTACTACTACTACAATTGCAACTACTACTACTACTGCAGCAACAAGAATAATGAATAACAACTGCTACTATTGCAACAACACCTACAACATCAACTACTTATACTACTACTGCAACAACACCTACTACAACAACAAAAACCACAACAACAACTACAACTACTAATACCACTGCAACAATACCTACAACAACAACTACTGCTGCAAAACAACAACTACTACTACTGTAACAACACCTACAACAACAACTACTTCTATTACAACACTAACAACAACTACTTCTATTACCACACTAACAACAACAACACCTACTACTACTACAACTACTACAACTATTACAACAACTATTACAACAACTATTACAACAACTATTACAACAACTACTACCACGAAACGCTTAGCCTTTACAGATTTTCTCATTAAAAATAGGGTGGGTGTGTGTGGAGAAAAGAGGGGGGGGGGGGGGGGGGGGGGGGGGGGTGTATTGCGGTTTAATTGCACAATAATAATAGTAAATGATAACGTATTCAGTTATATATCTGAAATAATAGTAAATGATAACGTGTTCACTTATATATCTGAAATAATAGTAAATGATAATATATCTGAAATAATAGTAAATGATAACGTATTCAGTTATATATCTGAAATAATAGTAAATGATAACGTGTTCAGTTATATATCTGAAATAATAGTAAATGATAACGTATTCAGTTATATATCTGAAATAATAGTAAATGATAACGTGTTCAGTTATATATCTGAAATAATAGTAAATGATAACGTGTTCAGTTATATATCTGAAATAATAGGATAACGTGTTCAGTTATATATCTGAAATAATAGTGGAGAAAAATAGAGATAACGTGGGAAATAATAGGGGGGGGGTATTCAGTTATATATCTGAAATAATAGTAAATGATAACGTGTTCATGAAATAATAGTAAATGCGGTTTAATCTGCGTGTTCAGTGATATATCAAATAATAATAGTAATATCTGAACGTATTCAGTTATATATCTGAAATAATATCGTGAAATAAAATAGTAAATGATAACGTGTTCAGTGATATATCTGAAATAATAGTAAATGATAACGTATTCAGTGATATATCTGAAATAATAGTAAATGATAACGTATTCAGTGATATATCTGAAATAATATGAAATGTAGAAACAGATCATTGAACAGAAAACTTTTATACAAGTTTTGCTGGAACTGTCTAGCCTCTTGAAAATCGTGGATGGGTGTCGGGGGGGGGGAGGGGTCGGGGGGGGGGGCGAATAGGCACCCCTTTTACCTATGTTTCTGGGGAAAGAGACTTGAGAGGCCAAAATGCCCACATTACGACACTTCTGACTGTAACTAATCCTGCTGCTGCTACTGCTGTTGCTGCTACTGCTGTTTTTGCTACTGCTGCTGCCGCAACTACTACCCCTACGTTACCTCTACTGCTGCTACAACTACTGCTACTTCTTTTGCTGCTGCAACTTCAACTGCTACTGGTACCACTTCTTCTATTACTACTAAAAAGATTTTTGACATCACTGGCGGTAAACGTATTATTCACAACTACATTACACCGAACACTTCAAAGATTGGTCGCAGGTAAAACTGGCGCCTTGAATCCTGTGACGCTGATATATTATTGATCCCGTGGAGTCAACCAGAACGTGGCACAAGTTCCACACACTGGCACCTGACCCCTGACCCCGGCCTAGGCCGCCTGTGTTGGGTGATCTTAAAGGATCAGCAACCTAATTATTTTCTTGTATTCCCAATCATCCACCTCACCCTCCCTCCACCCCGTCACCGGTCCCAACCTCTTCTTCTCCTCCGCCCTCTTATACTTGTTCTTCTTCTCCTTCTCCTCATCATCATCGTCTTCTTCCTCTCCTCCCCCTCTCGCACACACCCCGATCTCAGTCACCGTCTCCACCACTTCATCTTCCTCCTCTTCCTTCTTCTTCGTCTTCATGTTCTTTTTCTTCATTTTCTTCTTCTTCTCCCCCCTCCTCCTTATCCTCCTCCTCCTTCTCTTCTTTCATCTTATATCGTCGTAAAACATTCCAAATAAATAGTTATTGCGATGCTAAAATTCGGAAAACAAATATATAGAATTAAAATACTACCGTTGTAGTGAAGAAAGTGTTTAAATGCTGTATATAACCGGCTATGGGATTTCACGATCGTTGTTGCTGCCACATTTGTTTGATCTACTTGTTCTCAGATGCTCATTCCTTACTCTATGTGCAATTGTTTTCTCCACTATCCCTGTTCCCTTTCTGACTCCTGTATTTTTTAGCTGAAATCCGCGCTGACTGTCTTCTACCCATCTGTCATTCTCTAGAGACTATATTCCTGAAGGGACTCAACTACCATCCATCCGCCAGGTGTCTCCTAGCCGTGTGAAAAAGTGAGCGATCAGTGAAATAAACATCATTTTTCTGTTCTTCGTGGTTTCCATGTGTGACTGTGTCACATCTCTTCAGCGAATTTCATAATAGTCCTATACAGTCAATGGGGTGAGAGGACACACACACACACACACACACACACACACACGGACGCATGCACGCATGCACACACACACACGCGCGCACGCATGCACACACAGATGCACGCATGCATGCACACACATAAAGGTAGAAAGAGAGAGAGAGAGTGGAAGGGAGCGATAGAGACAGACAGGACGAGACAGAGACAGACAGAAGGAAATAGAGCAGAGACAGGGACAGAGACAGACAGACACCAGAAGTAGCCTTACCCGTTCGCTGACCATCTGTTTGAATCAGTTTTGAGGCGGCAAGTTTGGGTCTCTCAATTACCGGGGTTTCTAGAAAGACACGCCCTAAAACCGGTACGATACTAGAAAATGTACCAGGAAGTAAAAGCGGCCGTTCTGATATTTTTCTAACCTTCCATCAAGTGCCTTTTAGCCTGACACATGGGGGCTACCTCACATACCTAGTTCGTCTCACACACGGAAATCTTTGACTCACAAACTTGAATCTTTGACTCACACACGGGATTTTTGGCTCACACACGGGAATCTTTGACTCACACACATGAATCGTTGACTCACACATGGGAATCTTTGACTCACACACGGAAATCTTTGACTCACACACTTGAATCTTTGACTCACACACGGGAATCTTTGACTCACACACGGGCATTTTTGACTCACACACGTGAATCTTTGACTCACACACGTGAATCTTTGACTCGCACACGTGAATCTTTGACTCACACACGGAAATCTTTGACTCACACACTTGAATCTTTGACTCACACACGGGAATCTTTGACTCACACACGGGCATTTTTGACTCACACACGTGAATCTTTGACTCACACACGTGAATCTTTAACTCGCACACCGTAATTTTTGATTCACACACGTGAATCTTTGACCTAGTATTTGTGAATTGTTGTGTTTGTTTGTGTGTGTGTTTGTGGGTGCATGTTTATGTGTATGTGTTTGTTGGTGTTTGTACGTGTGTATGCGTTAGGTGATTTTGCTGGCCAACGCCTGCTTTAGTTAGGTTTGAGGTTTCGAACACCGGATAAACACCATGACACACGGATGTGCTCCTTTCTTCTTCTAACTCAAGTCTGGGTCCGAAGAAGCTCAGCACAGTTCACATGCTCTGTAGCACCAGCTAGGATTCTGAAATACTTTGGATAGATGTTTAACTCCGAATTGTGTCCGGGGTATCGCCGTTGGGCTACTTTTTTTTTATATCCGACTGCCAATAGATTTTTTTGTTGACGTGCTCAACAATGCACACGGGCGTCCGATCTGACTACCCAGAGACCAGAGGAATTACTAGAAGTCCAAGTACACTTGAAAAAATCCGAGCCCTTACTGGGGATTGAACCCGGAACCTCTAGCACTCGAGGCGGACACCATGCCTCTAGACCACGCAGTTCCCTGATGCTTTAGTTATAAACCCGTTACACGGTGTCGTAGACCAACACAGGCTGTCGATGGTGGGTTTGCGTGGCCAGATGATGTTTAATAATTAGACAGTGTTGCTGCAAGGTTGACTTTCATACCCTTGTCTGAATCGAAGCAAACTGCCCTCCTGCCAAAATGCTCCTAGCTGAATCGATCCTGCGATGTTGGAATTATCAATCTGCGTTTAACCCTGTAGCCAAAACCTCTCCCACATTCTTCAGATAGCCTGTGCACTACAGAGCTACAAATGTTTGTTATATGATATGTTTATTGTTTTGCCAGCTTCTTTGAGCGACCAGACATGGCAGAAGATCTGATTACTGTCTACACACCTCTGTCACACAGTCTTGTGTCGTTTTCTGTAGGTAAGTATCCGTTCTCCCGTTCTCGTGTATCTTCTGTATTTACGTTGTCCTCACTCGTACCTTAGTCTTCCTTCTGTGTCAATTTTTGCCATGTCATTACTGGGTTATCTTTGTGTCTGTCTGTCTGTCACTGAGCGTCTCTAGGTCAGTTTTTTTTTTCTTCTTCCTCTAGATGTTTGTCTAACTATTCGGTCATTCTCTGCTCTGTCTCTCGCTCTTCTGTATCCGGTCAATAATTGTCTATTTCTACGTCCCCCGTGTCTTTCTGTCTCTATCCTGTCATGTCCCTTTCTCTCTATCCTGTCATGTCCCTTTCTCTCTGTCCTCTCCATGTATCTCTCTTTCTCTATTTGTCTTTTACTGTTTCTCTATCCCTTTCTGTCTCTCCATATCGCTGTTTCTCTATCTCCATGTTAACAAAGATATCAGTGAGTTATGTATTCATTTTCCATAGCAGCTTGTGTCCATTGGCTGGAAAATAAATGGCAAAAGAAGAAGAAGGGATGGACAAATCTTTCATGACCAACTGTTAACTGTTTTAATCCCCTTTACTCGTAGACGTTTGACTTTAAAGTAGTTGGTGTTTGAGAATGGAGGAGTTGAAATATTACCGCAGAACAGGAAGTTTAAACGACAGCTTGGAATTGCTGGTGTGCTGGGCAATAAACAGGCAGATAGATGTGGGTGCATGACAAGCCAGATGTGGGTGCATGACAAGCTATATGTGGGTGCATGACAAGCTATATGTGGGTACATGACAAGCTATATGTGGGTGCATGACAAGCTATATGTGGGTACATGACAAGCTATATGTGGGTGCATGACAAGCTAGATGTGGTGCTACCCTTTGGAAGCAAGTCAGCAATGCAGAATAGAATTTACAGTGTAGACAGAGTGATGTAGTGGAGGGGGGGGGGGTGGCCAGGGCATCTGACCTACAAACAGAGGAAAGACCAGACGGACAAATAGCAGAATGCCACTGGTGACATCAGCTTAATCACTCGTCCTCGTGTGGGATGTAATTGTTAGATATTTCGAAGCCCCATCCTGGCTTTTTCCAGGGGCCCTAAATATAGCCGGGCTTTAAATGTGGCATAACGGCTGAACGGGGTTTCAAGGGCCTCTTCACGGGTGATCCTCATCCGCATGGGGGCACATTGTGTCACCTGGTGTTTATCGCTTGTGTCATGTCCTGATAGGGTCCAACTTACCTACCTATGTACCATCAGCCCGGGAACTCACTGATGGTTGCCGAGGATGAGGAGAGATCTCTTACGGGAAGTCCTGAGTGCTGTGATGTCAGTTCTTATCTCGACAAGTAAAAAAACAACGGAAAGATCCCTTTTCACGCCTCAGGCGCATCGGCATATGGGAAGAGCACCATAGTTTTTACAGACCAATCGGCGCTAGGTGGGTAATGTGGTCAGCATTACGCGGGGCGTCTTTACTTTTCCAGGTGATACACCCTGGTACCCATTTTAGGCTCGGTCGACCTGCGACGCCCAGTACCATGATAAAAATCCACGCAGCCAGCAGTGGGTTTCGATCACGGTACGTTAAAATTACGAGTCGAACTGGGTGTGCCTAAGCCACGGACGCTGCTAGCTCGACTTAACTTGGATCACATATGTTACTTTCCATTGGCAAACCCATGACGTCATGGCTAGTTGTTAGTTCCCTAAAGAGTCACTGTCGGAGGTTTGAGGTTAAACGAATTCAAAAGTTGATCCTGTAATTGATTCCAGTATAGTTGATTCTGTTGCTGATTCCAGTATAGTTGATTCCACAATAGTTGATTCTGTTGTGTTGTTTTCCAGGTTACTTCATATTTGACGCGATTGCGCTTTTGGGTCAGAGGGACAAGCAAGCTTATGAACTTGTTGGCCATCATGCTGTTGTATGTTTCAGACTTTTCTCTCTGGTTTCTGTTTTATCATTAGAATAATACATATTAGTATTTAATACTGAGTAGCATTTCTCTGCCGCTCCTCCTCCTCCTCCTCCTCCTTCTTCTTCTTCTTCTTTTTTCTTCTTCTTCTTCTTCTTCTTTTTCTTCTTCTTCTTCTTCTTCTTCTTCTTCTTCTTCTTCTTCTTCTTCTTCTTCTTCTTCTTCTTCTTCTTCTTCTTCTTCTTCTTCTTCTTCTTCTTCTCCACCTCCTCCTCCTCTTCCTCCTACTCCTCCTCCTTTTTATTCTTCTTTGTTAACCCAGCAAGGGTGGTTGGCACCTTGCATTGTGGTTTACAGTTAAGCCATGATATCTGTATCTTTTGACCAACACATCCGTTCTCAGCAAATCCATATCTAATCCACTTGTCTGAGAGTGTAGTGAATCTGTCTCTCTCTCTCTCTCTCCCCCCCCCCCCCCCCCCAAAAAAAAAAAAACTCGTGATTTCTTCTTCTTCTTCTCCTTCACCAGCTGTACACTCTGGCGGAAAGTTCTGGTTGCTCGCCCACTACTCCAGAACCTGAGTGTTGCGTGTGCATCAGTTTTACAGATTTCATTGTCTTGAATACAGACTGTTGGCTCCTTGCCTCTCCGGCAGATGCACTCCGACTTCAAAGGAAGCTCCCCTTTTGGGGAGGCAGGGTGTCTATTCTTGTTCTCCCCACAATGGGGCCCTGGAACCCACACGGGGATCTCGGGATTTCATTACCCACAGTATTTTATCCTGGGTAATATTTCCTAATCTTGACAAATGGCAGCCTGAAAACTGAATGCTTTGGCATGGCATCCGAGCCCTTTGCCTTGGTTGGTATCCGAGCCCTTTACCTTGGTTGGCAGCCGAGCCCTTTGCCTTGGTTGGCATCCGAGCCCTTTGCCTTGGTTGGCATTTGAGCCCTTTGCCTTGGTTGGCATCCGAGCCCTTTGCCTTGGTTGGCATCTGAGCCCTTCATCTTTGTTGGCATCCGAGCCCTTTGCCTTGGTTGGCATCCAAGCCCTTTGCCTAGCTTGGCATCCGAGCCCTTTGCCTAGCTTGGCATCCGAGCCCTTTGCCTTGGTTGGTATCCGAGCCCTTTGCCTTGGTTGGCCTCCGAGCCTTTGCCTAGGTTGGCATCCGAGCCCTTTGCCTTGGTTGCCATCCAAGCCTTTTGCCTTGGTTGACAGCTGAGCCCCTCGCCTTGGTTGGCATCCGAGCCCTTTGCCTTGGTTGGCATCCGAGCCCTTTGCCTTGGTTGGCATCCGAGCCCTTTGTCTTGGTTGGCATCCGAGCCCATTGTCTTGGTTGGCATCCGAGCCCTTTGCCCTGGTTGGCATCCGAGCCCTTTGCCTTGGTTGGCACCCGGGCCCTTTGCCTTGGTTGGCACCCGAGCCCTTTGTCTTGGTTGGCATCCGAGCCCTTTGCCTTGGTTGACATCCGAGCCCTTTGCCTTGGTTGGCATCCGAGCCCTTTGCCTAGGTTGGCATCCGAGCCCTTTGCCTTGGTTGTCATCCAAGCCCTTTGCCTTGGTTGGCATCCGAGCCCTTTGCCTTGGTTGGCATCCGAGCCCTTTGCCTAGGTTGGCATCTGAGCCCTTTGCCTAGGTTGGAATCCGAGCCCTCTGCCTTGGTTGGCATCCAAGCCTTTGCCTTGGTTGGCATCCAAGCCCTTTGCCTTGGTTGGAATCCGAGCCCTTTGCCTAGCTTGTCATACGAGCTCTTTGCCTTGGTTGGCATCCGAGCCCTTTGTCTGGGTTGGCATCCGAGCCCTCTGCCTTGGTTGGCATCCAAGCCTTTGCCTTGGTTGGCATCCAAGCCCTTTGCCTTGGTTGGCATCCGAGCCCTTTGTCTTGGTTGGCAGCCGAGCCCTTTGCCTTAATTGGCACATGAGCCCTTTGCTTGGTTGGCATCCGAGTCCTTTGTCTTGGTTGGCATCCAGGCATCCGAGCCCTTTGCCTTGGTTGGCATCCAAGCCCTTTGCCTAGCTTGGCATCCGAGCACTTTGCCTAGCTTGGCATACGAGCCCTTTGCCTTGGTTGGTATCCGAGCCTTTTGTCTTGGTTGGCATTCGAGCCCTTTGCCTTTGTTGGCATCCGAGCCCTTTGCCTAGCTTGGCATACGAGCCCTTTGCCTTGGTTGGTATCTGAGCCCTTTGTCTTGGTTGGCATCCGAGCCCTTTGCCTTGGTTGGCATCTGAGCCTTTGCCCAGGTTGGCATCCAAGCCTTTTGCCTTGGTTGGCATCCACGCCTTTTGCCTAGCTTGGCATCCAAGCCTTTTGCCTTGGTTGGAATCCGAGCCCTTTGCCTTGGTTTGCATCCGAGCCCTTTGTCTAGGTTGGCATACAAGCCCTTTGTCTTGGTTGGCATCCGAGCCCTCTGCCTTGGTTGGCATCCGAGCCCTTTGCCTTGGTTGGCATCCGAGCCCTTTGCCTAGGTTGGCATACAAGCCCTTTGTCTTGGTTGGCATCCGAGCCCTTTGCCTTGGTCGGCATCCGAGCCCTTTGCCTTGGTCGGCATCCAAGCCCTTTGCCTTGGTTGGCATCCGAGCCCTTTGCCTAGGTTGGCATCTGAGCCCTCTGCCTTGGTTGGCATCTAAGCCCTTTGCCTTGGTTGGCATCCAAGCCCTTTGCCTTGGTTGGTATCTGAGCCCTTTGCCTTGGTTGGCATCTGAGCCCTTTGTCTTGGTTGGCATCCGAGCACTTTGCCTTGGTTGGCATCTGATCTAGGAAGGAAGTTCAGACCAGCAAAACCCTGCTCTTATGATCAAGCACTTCTTTTTTGTTCCAAACATCCTGGCATTTCTTTCTGCAAAATACTTTATTATAAATAATTTTGGATAATTATTCTTAATTTATACTATTTCTTCATGGTAAATAAATCTTCATGCCTAACACATCTTGGGGGATAACATTCTGTCATGGATAATTCCACATAGCTCATTTCTTTCATATAAAATAATTCTTCATAAATGATTTTTTTTTTTAATTTGAACAGAGCGTCGTAATTATTTATTATTCATGGATAATACTGGATTTTGGTTATTATTCCATCTTGAATCAAATGTTCTCCTCAACTCAATAATCGCATCAAGAGAAGAAAAACACTGAGGAAGATTTGGAAAGAAAACCCTGAGAAAGAGGAAGAAATTAGATAAATAAGTAAAGAAGATCACGAATTCTCCCGTGACAAGGGAACGAACTGATACTTGATGTTAGAGAGATCCTGAGGGAAAGGAATGATCACCCATGCCAGCTGGCAGTGCACCTGATGATGATCATGAGTGCTTGGACTATAGATGCAAAGTAAACACCCATCTGTTGACAAGGAACCATTTGTGGTCGATGTATTTACTTGTTTATTGTCTGGTCATTTATAACCTTAACCCAGTGATTCTCACAGTGGCAGAAACTCCTGTGTGTTTGTGTACAATTACATGTGTATACGTGTAGAATATATGTGTGTGTCTATGTATGTATGTGTGTGTGCGTGCGTGTGTGTACATGTATGTGTGTGTGTGTGTGAGAATGAACATACATACATGCATATCTCCTTGTGTATGTGTGTGTCTGTGTGTGTGTATATACCTGTGTGTGTATGAATGAATGTACAGAGGTATGAATGTGTGTGTGAGTCTTATGTTTTTATGAAAGTTTATGTATTGGTATGTAAGTTTGTTTGTGGTTATATGTGTGTTTTTATATGTGTATTTGTGTGCCTGTTTATATAACAACCTGTATAAGCATTCTCTGTGCACGTGTTTGCATAACTGCTTATGTTTATTGAAGCAACAAGGATTGCTGCAAGATGCAAAGGCTCAGTAGCCTGTACAGTTTTACAAACAAGGGTGCAGTACCCTGTACAGTACAAAGAAGGGCGCAGTACCCTGTACAGTACAAACAAGGGCGCAGTACCCTGTACAGTGTTAGAATCCCTGATGTGAACACCTCCCAGCTGTGTGGGATACCAGTACCACATGATGACTACAGCATGCTGTCAACTGTTATCCCCAGATCATCTGCTGTTTTATGGTCCCGGTGCTGTCGCATCACTATGTGGGTTATGCCGTTGTTGCACTGATGGTGGAGTGGAACAGCATCTTTCTACACCTGCGTCAGCTGCTGCAAATCTGCGGAGTCTCCAAGCTGAATGCTTGGTACCGACTCAACAGCCTTACAAACTTAGGTATGTATCCTCTTGTCTAACTTCTATTGATGTTAACTTTCATTAGCAGTGCTCAGTCAGCTTTCCATCCACCCCAAGTATCATAGGTTTGAATCCCCATTCACTTGGATTTTTACAAAATACCAGGTCCAAGGTGAACCCAGCTTTGTGTTGGTACCACAGAATATCCTGAGAACTAAAGGCAGCCTGTGTCATACTGTCTGTACCATTACCAGAGTGGCCTGGTCTAATTAACATATCGACCCAGGTGCCACCTGTTGCTGAAACAGGTTGGTAATGCTGAACAGTGCAGAAAGGTGTCTCTAAGAAATTCTGCTAAATTTAGAAATTACCCACAGACACTGTATTTACATAGATAAATAACAGGAGGTGTGTGTGAGTGTATGTGTGTGCGTGCATGCGTGCGTGCCTGTGTGTGTATCTGTTTTGACTAATTTTTGGGGAGTTTTTGTTTGTTGATGAAGACTTGTCACTGAAAAGTTCTCCAGTTCTGTATCATTGTGCTGTTACAGAGTTCACATTCCTGTTATAACCGAAAATATTTTAAGAGATGTTTCTCATCTGCCCCCAGCCACGTTTATCGTATTCCGCATCCTACTGCTGGCTTGGATGACCCGGTGGATCGTCATCAACAAAGACCACGTCCCGCTGGTATTCTACACCATGGGCAGTGTCGGACTGGCCATTATGGTGGTCATGAACATTGTTCTCTTCTACAGGCTACTGCGGTCAGACTTTGTGTCCTTGAGGAACTCACACAGTGACCTTCGAGTGGTCGACAAACCTGCCGATGAATGATGTTAACTATGACCAAAGTTTATACCATTTTTATATTATAAGTTTTTATATATAAATTGTGGCTTGTTGCTGAGAAATTGCTCTATGTTTGTTTTTACAGTTTCAACATTTCCAGTCACATAATCAGCATACTAGTTGATATTCATTGCCACCCGTTCCATACATAAACAACCTATTTCAACAACTTACAATGTCTACAGCATATGTTGCTGTCACCATATATTTATAGATCATTTGGTACTCAGTGCATGTACGTCTGCATTATGCTGCTGCCTATACTTTCCACAACATTTCCTGGTATTTATTTTTGTCTGTATATGTATGGAAACGTAATTTTATAAATTGGCTATACTAAGTTTACTGAACCTATTTTCTCTTAGATAAATTATGCAAAAAGGGGAACTTGGTTGGAAATGAACTTGTCGAAAATAATTCACTACAAAAGTCTGACATTATCATATTCAAAGAAGACATAAATATAATGATCACACCTATTTAGATAGAAAATGTAAAACATTTTATTTGGGGGGTGGGGGAGAACACTTTTAATTGTGCTAATTCAAGTGCTGTAAAAATCATGTGTTTATTATAAGTATGTAGTTAAGCAGTGAACTAAGTGTAGTAATCCTAGTGCACAACAGAATCTAAAAATACAAAGACTGAACAGTTCCGTGAACATTATCCTGTATATAAAATTAATACTAGCATGAACATAACCTGACTGTGTACAATTAGAATGTGCGGCCAGAATTAATTAATTCCAGCAAACTAACATGATTTCTGAGATTTTCTTTTCTTAGTAGCAGTAGTAGGCTCAGCTAACCAGTTTCTTCAGAAGAACAGTCAAAAGGACAGCAAAGTCACCGCAGAAATACCAGCCGACAAAAAGAAAACATCATCAAGAACAGCTTCAACTATTAATTATAATTTTAAATTATTTTTCTGGTGCTTAAATATTCATTTCATTATTATCAATATACTAGCTGTGCCCGGCCACACGTTGCTGTGGCCCAGAATGGTGAAATGGAGAGGAAAGAAAATAGCTCTCAGCTAACAGTGTCTATCATAACCCCCTCCTCTCCCCTCGACGCAGTCATATTTCCCTCTCCGAAGGATTGAAAAATCATCTATGGCGAAATTATTAAAATAGAAATAGTTATGAAATAAGAACTTTAAAAAAATATTTTAAGCTCTCTCAGCTAACTGTATTTGGCATAACCCCCCCACCCCCCCCCCCCCTCCTCCTCTCCCTTCCACCAATCATATTTCCCTCTCTGTAGGATTGAAAAATCATCACCTGGTGAAATTATTAAAATAGAAATAGTTAAGAAATGAGAACATTAAAATAATATTTTAAGCTCTCTCAGCTAACGGTGTCTGGCATAAACCCCCCCCCCCCCCTCCCTCCCCTGCTCCCCCACTCACATCTCCCTCTCCCAAAGATTGAAAAATCATCACCTGGCGAAGTCATATCTCTCTCTCCGAAGGACTGAAAAATTATCCATGGCGAAATTATTAAAATATGAATAGTTAAGAAATGAGAACTTTAAAATAATATTTTAAGCTCTCTCAGCTAACTGTGTCTGGCATAACCCCCCCCCCCCCCCCCCCCAATCATATCATCTTCTCCGAAGGATAGAAAAGTCACTGTGTAATGTAATATTGTAACTAAATTGAACTTTGCATCCGTGTCTACCCAGACTTAAATAGTTAGCATTAACTTGTACAGAGAAGTAAAATTAGCCATTGTAACAGCTACTACATCACCCATCCAGTACCAGTACTACTGCAACCACAACCACCACCACCATCACAACAACAACAATAACAACAAAAACTGTCACTACAGTCTGTGAAGGTCGGTGTAGAAAAGAGGAGTTAGCACTGCATGCTGTCGCCACGGACTATTTAGTTTCATTTTGCACCGGACATAGGAAAAAAAAAACTTAATCACGTAACCAGTGGTGGAACCCACAGTGAAAAGTACACTATACTCACGAATAGTGGAGAAAAATACCCTGCACCCATCATCTTTCCCTCTCCGAGGGAACGATTTTTAACTGACCTTGGCATTCGTGTCCATCCAAACTAAAGATCAAGAAGCGTCGCAGCGAAGCTAATTAGGACTTAACTGAAATCAGATGTCTTTGGTCAGAAGATGCAGATATTGCAGCCTAGCTGTAAACCACAACACAACATGGCAACCACCCTTTTAGGGGGAAAAGAACAATTATCACCCAGTAGGGAATCGAACACCAGTCACCCGAGTGAAGGATGACATACTTACAACTTAACTACTGACGACTGAAGAGTTTAGGTCAGATATCGCAGCCTAGCTGTAAACCACAACACAACGTGCCAACGGTCCTCTCGAGGGTGAACGAAGATTACCCGTGACATGACCATTGAGCATCACATCGCCGCTGTCGCAGGCTAGCTGTAAACCCCAAAACAGAAAAAGGCGTAGATATCGCAGCCTAGCCATAAACCACAACACAACATGCCAGCTGCCCAGTTAAGGGCACCAAAAAAAAAATTACATCACCTAGCAGGGAATCGAACGCGGGTCACCTGCATGATAGGCAGAATAGCTACCAACTACGTTACCAAACACTCAAGCAAATAGTGGAAATGAAATTATATAATAACGCAAAGTTCAATAAGAGCTCAGCAGTCAAATATGGCCGATCACATAAAAACAAATCGGGGCCGGCAACAAAACAAATAATGATTTGAGCATTGCTGGAGCTACATCGTTTGTGGTTTGTGCGATTTTTCTGACAAAAAATCATGCTTGGAGTCAAAGGCAACGTTGTGTGCAAATTTGAAAGCAATCGTGTTCAGTAGTTTCCGAGTTTAGGGCTAAAATAGGAGTTTTTAGCTTACATCGGAAAACAACATTTTTATTAATATAGAATATTATTTATTTATATTTTTCTTCATAACAGCAGTCATTGACAGTCAATTTATTTACTAATAATATTGTTACATTAGTGCATTTATTATTATTTACATTATTTTTTTTACATGAATAGCTTCAAATTAAATCAAAAATAATTTGTCTTTTTGACTAAGAGTGCTTCAAGAATAGCGGGTATTATCATAAAACACAAAATTTAAATAGCATCATCATTGAGTGCCATCATTAGTCATATCTGAATAATACGACCAAAATATTACTTAAAGTTCTATCATCCAGTGTCTGAAATTACTGCTAAGTTTCCCGTATATCCCTTAACAAAATATCAAGTATTAGGTATTTACTTAATATCTATATATATAAAAATCAATGTTTGTGTGTTTGTTTGCCCCTTATTGACTCGGAAACTACTGCACCGATTCAGCTGAAATTTTCAGGATATGTTTGTTTTGATACCGGATGTTGAACCATCATGGTTTGAAATTCACTGTTAGAGATAGGTGACCACAATTTAAGCCATAATATTTATTAAAATATTTATAATTTTAGTGATTTCTAATTGTAGCCACATTAGTAACTGCGCATGCGCCGTAGTCAGAACGCAAGGCTACCGCCATTCGCCGGCGAGTTACGTGCAGCCAACGCCTTCTTTAATACATAGAGTAGGTCGTGGTACAGCAAACAAGACCATCTCTATATTTGCCACAATAACCATATTAAACACGATTTCTATTTTTTTTTTTTTTTTTAAACAACCTTCGATGGGGGGAGTGGGGGGGGGGGGCAATCAAGGAGAAAATCGACGTCGACGCAGACAGTGACTGCGACGTTAACTTCATTAACCGTGTTAGACACGTGCGATTTCTATTGTTGTGCCGTTTCATTAATATATCTGGAGTATCTGTCTACGAGAAAACAATTGCCTGCGGTTTTGAATTGTGTTTTAATCGGGACACAGTAGTAGGGACACAAATCTCTAATAGTTAAGTTCTCTTTTCGTTATTCCGATTAAGTGGCTGCTTGGTCGAATGGTTAGAACACTGGGTTCCTGTGCGGGAGACCTGGGTTCGAATCCGCAGCAGTTAATTTTTTTTTTTTTACCCCGGACTAAAATAATATCCTCATCTGCTCTGTCCTGGTGACAGCACTAGCCATGTTGCCTTAATATTTAAAAAAAAAAAAAAAAAAAAGACATGTAAATGGGTAAACCATTTGATAATTAAATTTGACCATTTCGCATACTTATGATTGCATTTTTAAACTTTTCGATTGCATGGTTACGCTGAAATTTCATAGATTTTCATTTATTTTCATTTAGATTTATTTATTTCATCTGTGTTGGAATTTTAAGCTGTGCTGTTTACAATGGTGTTTATTTCCTAATTATGGTGTGTTTTTTTCCTGTGTTCATTTGCTTTTCAAGTTTTTTTTTTTTTCTCCCAACTACTTCAATGAGGGAAAGAGTTGTCGGTGAATTTGGGGGGGGGGGGGGGGGGGGGGGGGAACTATTAACTGAGAGAGCTTTAAGTCACAGTAACTGCTTTACCCACTTAAAGTAGCAGCAGCGCAGTAGTAGTTGTGGTTGGGCTGTTACACCGTAGTGCTCTCATGTGAAGACCGCCGGTAAGGTTATGGCGTTCTTCTGTCGGGAAGTGAAATTATACATCCTAACCTGACCAGTCTGTGGCGACAGCACTAGCCATGCGGAACCAAATCTTCTGGCTCACGACTCTCTGTCTACTCCGATGGTAACACAGATAGCAGTGACATTATTTTAGCTACTGTGGTGGTGGTCGTGGTAGTAGTTGTACTGGTACTTGAAGGATGATGTGGTAAATATTACACTAGCCCCATTCACTACCTATTACAATTCCTGCTCCCCATTTTAGTCCAGATGGACAGGGATGTCAATGTCAGTTACAGCAACAAAAAAATATCGCTAGGTAGTGATTTTCAAATCCTTCGAAGAGGGAGAGAGCAGTAGTCGGTGGAAGAGGGGAGGGGAGGGGGTACTGACTTAAATTTAAGAGAACTTAAAGAGCTTTACACGTGATTTTCAAGTTCTCATTACCTAATTTGTTTATATTTTACTAACGCTACCTCCGCTTTTCTATTTTTTACGACTTACTTTGTTATTCACAAGTACAGTTGTAGCTTTACTTCCGTCCCCTATAAAAATACAAACAGCTTTAGCATGTGATAACCAAATAACCATTTTTGTTACTGTGCTAAAACACCATTTAAACGACCACTAATATAAAGACACAATTATAAGGTGCGAGTTCTAAAGTTGGAAAACCAGACTATCTTTATATCTGTGCAGAGAATGATTGCGACATTCACTATATTAGACACGTGCGATTTCCATTGTCTTTCTTTTCCAAAAACCTTTGATGAGGGAGAGAGTGGTAGGCGGATTTAGTTGTGGTGGTGGTGGGGGGGGGGGGGGGGTCAAAGACTATCTCTATATCTGAGCAGACAATGATTGTATTAGACACATGCGGTTTCTATTTTCTTTCATTTCCATTTAGCCAAAGTATGCCACAGCAACGCGTGGCCGGGTACAGCTAGTAATATCATATAAACATCCTCATATAAACATCACCATCAAGTGTCAAAAAAAATTTACTTTAATCTTAAATTTAGTATTTTGTCACCTTTTATTTATCTTATCCACATTTCAGCATCATCAGTTGTATTCATTATAACAAAAGTACAGCTGTTGTAATAGGAATTTTTTTGTTTTTGATACGAAGAAAATAATAATCATTGATAATTAATTTGACGAAAAGTCATTATATTATTTTTTATTGATACATTCATTGAACACCAAATCTGTATTTAGACTGAATTGAATATTATTGTTTTTAATTACTAGTAGTGATTACATTTGTTGGTGTATAGACAATATTTTTCACCATCCCGTGAATGTGTGTATTGAAATTTGACTGAATATAAATTGTAATTAATTTTGTTCGTTGAAATCTATGATTGTAAACTTACGGATAGTATCCAATAAACAGTGATACTACAAATATTGTTAATTGAAAACAGTACCATCCTATAAGCATCACATTGAATAAGTTTATGTATTATCTGTCGATACGACTTATTAGGTAAAATTATTTAAATAATTATTTGCAGTTAATTAGTTATTGGTGATTATTCTACCATAGCTGACTATCAGTAAATCAAGTAATTTTCCAAATAGTTGAAATAATTAAAAAATTTATTTCATTTAAAGACTGTAATTACACTCATTCTATACACAGTCATTAAAAATAAAAACAATTTTTATTCCAAGAAAAATGTTTACTCTGACAGCACGATCTGGATGTGAAAAGACAAGAGGTGGAGATGAAAAATAAACAGCTGGAACAAGTTAAATATTAAAAGAAAAACAACAGAGAAAAACAGGAGAGAATATTAAAAGAGCAGGAAATTCAATTGGAACATGAAAAGCTAGCTGCTTCAATTCAGACTGAAAAAGAAAAGACAGAGGCACAAATAAGAACTAAAGAAATGGAAAATGATTCCAGAAGAGAAATTGCTATTCAAAAAGAGAGATTGAGAGAAGAAGAAAATAAATTCAAAAAGTATGCAGGTATAGCTAGAAATTTCTCAGAAAAGGAAGATATTGGCAGCCATATATCTAATTTCCTTTTGCAAATGCACTTTCATGATATTCCAAAAGACCAGTGGGCTATTATATTTAAAAAACACTTAGCATTTGAACCATTAAAGATCTTAAAAACAGTCACTGAACATCAAAGATGCGACACTATGATTTGCATGAAGCAGAGTGTAGGAAAAAGTTTCTTGATCTGAAGCCAAAGTCTGATCAGACGTTCACGGATTATCTATCAGAAGTTCAAAACATTTTTAACAAGTGGATTGATTCGGCCAATGTTAGAGACAACTACAAATTGTTGGTAGATTTATTATTAAGGAATAAAATGTTGGAATCTGTGCCTAAACCAGTGTCAACATTCTTAAGAGAAAACAAACCAACCTCATTGAAGGAATGAGAAAACTTAGGTGAAAATTATTTTTCTGCCAATCATGAAATTTTCATTTCCAGCCCTGTACCAGACATTGAAACTGGAGCTAGTGCCAGTTATGATAGGAGCAGATACAACCAAGGTGCAACCCCCTACAGAAACAAAACCACAAAAAGATGGCAAAATGCGTACTGCAAGTATTGTCAAAAATCCCATCCAAATGACAAAATGTGTGACATTAATCCAGCCTATGAAAACTATATAGAAAAATTGGTTGATAGAAGAACACAGAAGTTGAAACAATATAAAGATGCTATTAAATGTTTTAACTGTGGCTGTTACAATCATTTTAAACGAGATTGTTTATTTAGGAAAAAGTTCAAGGAAGCCAACATAGGACAAGAAATGTCCAATTCTGATTCAGACAGTGAACCATTTGATACCAACGCAGTAAAATTGTCAAACCTACCAGTTATTTCATGAGAAAGATAATCTACCTTGTGGACATAAAATAATGGTACATGAAGCAAATTCTGTCATCACTTCTCATGGAACACTTAAAATGTATCATGGTGTTGTTAACAACAAGACAATTTCTATTTGAGAGATTCTGGTTCTAACATTTCAGGTATTCATCAAGATTTTATTAGATGGGAAGATATTACTAATAAATATATAAATTGCTGAACTTTAGCGACACCATTCAGAAATATAAATTAGCCTTTGTCAATGTTAACACTCCATTTTTACAAAAACGAATAAGAGTTGCAGTATTGCCATGACCATGTGCAGGATTATTTTGGGTAATGAAAAAGGTTTGAAAGAAATGTCTGAACAAGAGATTAGTCAGTGGGAAAAAGATAACATCAAAGAATTGAAAGAAAGTGAGAACATAATTACCAGTGATCAAGATCTTTAATATAGTGTGAATGCAATTAATGCACAAATACAAATGAATGAAAGTGATTGTCCCAGAAACAGGGAGCAGTCAATCAATTATGCAAGAGTGAATGATAGTGTCAGTACAGAAAAGAATGAACATGAAAGGAATGAGAATAGAGAGTTTAAGGATAAATGTATGAAAGAAATACTGAACGCAAAAGACAAGCATGACAGTACATTGTGTGGTAAAAACACACCATCCATGTTGAATTAAAGTGAAATGTTATTGCAGAGTGATAGAACAAAGAACAAATCAATCATAACAGTTGCAGATAATTAAAAACTTAATGAATATGATATTTTAACAAAAATTGACAACCCAAGAGAGAAAAAACATTTTATCTATAGGCAGAAACATCAGAAAAAAATCCTCATAATATATTAGTGATTACATTTGGCTGATACAATACATGTTACTTACCATGTGGCAAATTCTTTTGATAACATGCCAAACAAACAATCTAGAATCATGCTGTGCTATCCAAAGCATCTAAATCCTACAACTCTTTGTGACTATAAGTCCTATTTACAAATACTGCTATAACTCCCAACACTTTGTTACTACAAAAACTTGTCAAATTCTTAGAAGTGCTAAACTACTAACACTGGTGTTGCTGAAACAACTACTTTTACAAATGAAGTATTCAAAACATGTTCTACATTCGATGATTATGAGTCTTTATTGCCAAAATCAAATCCACAATGAAACAAACAGAATATAAAATGATTAGATTTAGTTAAACAATTATAAGAAAATTGTGGGTGTATGAAATCAAAATTTAAATTTTTCAGGTGAATATGTTGATTTAGATATTTTGTTGTCAAATGCAGATGTACTTGTTGACACAAAGCCATGTAATGTATGTGTCTAAAAAACTGAACGAAAACTCAACAAAAATTCAACACATTTGAACGAGAAGCATTAGCACTAGTTTTTGTTAGAAAAAATTTCAAACGTTTTTATTAGGAAAAGAATTCACAATTTTGACAGATAACTTGTTATTAACAAAATTATTAACAATTGATGCTAATAGTAATCCAAGGGTATATTGTTAATACCACAGTTCAAATTTAACATTGAGCAGATAAGGAACAGATAACCACTTACCAGATATCATGTCACGCTTATAGAATAGTTTACAACTACTGATGTAACTAACGTGTAAATTGATGTTATTTTATGCAATGTTGTCAACATAGTATAGGAATGTAATGTTATTGAATGAATATGCTAGGTGAATTTACAACTTAGAAAAAAATATTCTGACGTAATCAGTTATTTCGTGTAATTGGTTATAATTAAAGTAAGATAACACTCTGTTTTAATCAGTTATATCAAGAAAATCAATTAAAAGTAAAGGGAGACAATATGCAGGTGTAAAATACACCTCACAAGAAAGTAGTATGTCAACATTTATTGGTGTACTAAATTTAATATTTATGTAACATTAAATTTGAATATTTGTTTTAATGAGACATATTGTAGTTTCTGAAGACAAGGTGACCACACATTGCTGATTTTGCCATTGTTGGGGGCTTTCATGAGTGGGAATAGTGAGGTTGGGGCTTCATAGGGTCACACTTAGGTTTTAGAGCCAAGATTTTCGACTTTGGCACCAATCAGGGGGTGCCTGGGGAAAGTTTCAGTTGTATACCCACTTTAGAGCTGGGTGGGGATACCTATGGAGCCAGATTATTGGTCTTACGCACTAAACGGGGAGTGTCTGTAGTGAGGATCCCATTAAGGTATTCATAATCGGGGAAAGACCAAAAAGATGGCATTTTGGATTGTTTGAATTGTAAACCAAATGAAAAAAGGGGAACTTGGTTGGAAATGAACTTGTCAAAAATTATCCACTACAAAAGTCTGATATTATCAAATTCAAAGAAGACATGAATATAATCATCGCACCTATTTAGATAGAAAATGTAAAACATTTTTTTTTGGGGTGGGGGAGAGTGTAGTGAACCCATTTTCTCCTAGAAAAATTATGTCCCAGACGAAATGACGTCAGTTAATAAATGTGAGTGGAATATTTTGAGTGTAACTGGGACAACACGTGAATTGTAGAGAAATGCTGATGAGACAAACTTCATGTGAATTACAAAGAATTGCTGGCCCAGTGAAATTCACGGGGATCACAAAGAAACTGCTGGCCAAATGGAATTCGTATAAATCAGAGAACATGGAGAATTTGGAGTCATGAGGAGGGATTAGAAGGTGATATAATGCCTTAGAAAGGGCTCGTGGGCAGTCTCGTTTAGGCCTAGGAAATGAAAACATGAAGTGTGAAAGAGTGTCTGCGGGATGCTGAAAAATGGTTCAAGTCTGAGATGTCTGCAGAGTGGTTTCCAAAGCCTACCTGGCCACCAGTAACAGAAGTGCCGTAGCCAGCTGAGTATGTGTGTGTTTTGATCAGATGGACTCGTCGTTATCTTTTTAATTGCTGTGGCAATGGAAGGTTTATTATAAGGTATAGTTTACATTTTTGGTGAGTGAGGATAGATATGAGTGACTATGTTGTACCATAACATTTACTGGCTGCAGTACCAGCAAGTGAACAAATAAGACAGCTGTAATTTGGATCGTTCGCCAGTGTCCATGTTTTCTCATGTGTTGTCGGTCAGTGAATGGAAGCGTGCAGTGACTAGAGCCAGATAGAAGAGAACAGAAAGTCATTGTAATAAGTATTCAAATAACTGAGTTGGTAGTAGGAATGCTATCCATTTCATAATGTTTTTTCCTGATAATACATACACATATCCTGTCTCAATTTACCACACACACACAAATAGATGTGTGATGTGTTTTGTTTTTGGTGTGTTTTTTTAAAGAGTGTAAACTTTTATCCATGTTGTTTTCTGTTACTTCTTTACCCAGATATCATTCCTCATTACAATGAGTGTTTTTTTTATTTTTTATTTTAAAGTATTTTTTCAAATTAATAAATTAATAAGACAAGTGTATCTGGATGTTTTCTCTGTGTGATATTTAATGCATTGACAGATAAGGCTGGTAGAAAATTACTTGTCTCTGATGTTAATGTGAATGTGACTTTGAGTAAAAACCTGGCAATGCATGTTTTCTTGAAAGCAGTCAGTATAGGTAACTTGGAGTGGCTGTTGCAGCAGTGTCCTGAGCATGCAATGATTCAGCGAGATTGCTCGGGATTACATAACCATCGCCGACTCTCCAGGCCTGTGGCAGCTTTGCAAAATGGCCCGTTAGCCAGGACATTCTGGGGTGATAATGTTGAGGCACAAGATCACACTATTGTTCACCTAGCTCTATCATTAGGCACCTGTGCAGTTTTGAACAGACTTCACTTTGGTGAGTCTGGTACCTTACACATCCCGCCCCCCCCCCCTCCCCTTTTTTTCACACACACACACACGAACACCCCTAAAAAATATGTTGAGCTAAGCACATTTCATATTATTTCAAAACAAATCTATTTGCCATTCAGCTATTTTAATTATTATTATGCACTTAAACAAGATGTAAGTAGATTGAGTGTCCTTGAAAACTTCCAAGAGGTTTGAGTATGCTCACACACACACACACTTTTCAGGACTCTCCCTCCAATGTTTTCTTTGTGCTTCAGCCCCTGAATAAGACTCAAGAAAGCTTTAAGAAAACTTTTATGACACATACAGAAACACCAAAGACAGTAATATAATATACACACAAACACCAAAGACAGTAATATAATATACACACAAACACCAAAGACAGTAATATAATATACACACAAACACCAATGACAGGACTATAAGACACAGAAACACCAAAGATAGTAATATAATATACACACAAACACTAAAGACAGTAATATAATATACACACAAACACCAAAGACAGTAATATAATATACACACAAACACCAAAGACAGTAATATAATATACACACAAACACCAATGACAGTAATATAATATACACACAAACACCAATGACAGTAATATAATATACACACAAACACCAAAGACAGTTATATAATATACACACAAACACCAAAGACAGTAATATAATATACACACAAACACCAAAGACAGTAATATAATATACACACAAACACCAATGACAGTAATATAATATACACACAAACACCAATGACAGTAATATAATATACACACAAACACCAAAGACAGTAATATAATATACACACAAACACCAATGACAATAATATAATATACACACAAACACTAAAGACAGTAATATAATATACACACAAACACCAAAGACAGTAATATAATATACACACAAACACCAAAGACAGTAATATAATATACACACAAACACCAATGACAGTAATATAATATACACACAAACACCAATGACAGTAATATAATATACACACAAACACCAAAGACAGTAATATAATATACACACAAACACCAATGACAGTAATATAATATACACACAAACACCAATGACAGTAATATAATATACACACAAACACCAATGACAGTAATATAATATACACACAAACACCAATGACAGTAATATAATATACACACAAACACTAAAGACAGTAATATAATATACACACAAACACCAAAGACAGTAATATAATATACACACAAACACCAATGACAGTAATATAATATACACACAAACACCAAAGACAGTAATATAATATACACACAAACACTAAAGACAGTAATATAATATACACACAAACACCAAAGACAGGACTATAAGACACAGAAACACCAAAGATGATATTTGCTAAATAAACAGGTTAATGGACAAGAATGAATGAACATTGGTAGAACAATGGTAAAAAAAAAGAGTAAAGGATCAAATGCATTTAACTCTTTGAGTCCCAGAGGGTTTAGCATCCCAGGCCCAAGGGATAGTAAAGAGAGACGTAAAATCAGCGCATCTTGCGTTTACTGGGTTTCTAGGTAGGAACCTATGAACGCATGATGCGCTCCTTGGGACTCAAAGAGTTAATAAACATTACTGACAAAAAAAATATACTTGATGTCTATTTATAATCAGGCTTGTTGTACACTGTTTTTTGACAATTCCAGATAAATGCAACAATTATGCAATATTTGCTCTATCTTTTATACCACCACAACTATATTTGAAACAGCCATTTAAATTTTTAATAAAGCACACTATCTGTGGCAATTCTTTTTCTGTGGCAATTCTTTGTCTGTGGCAATTCTTTGTGAACTGTTTATCTTGTTTTCTTTCCTTTCATCTCTCAGATGGAGCATATCTTTCTTCATCACCAGCCATAAACTCTGGTAAATTCTGGTTGTTCATCCACATCTGGACTTTGATCTTGTCTCAAAACTCGAGTTTGGCATCCACATCCATTTTACAGATCTGGTTTATTTGTATGCAGACTGTTGGTTCCTCACATCTAAGGTATATGCACTCTGACTTGGAAGGAATTTCCCCTAATTAGTCGACTTTTGTGACCTGCTTGTTAGCAGATGGTGGGTCTGTTTTTGTGAACTGCTTGTTAGCAGATGGTGTGTCTGTTTTTGTGAACTACTTGTTAGCGGATGGTGGGTCTGTTTTTGTGAACTGCTTGTTAGCGGGTGGTTGGTCTGTTTTTGTGAACTGCTTGTTAGCGGGTAGTGGGTCTGTTTTTGTGAACTGCTTGTTAGCGGGTAGTGGGTCTGTTTTTGTGACCTGCTTGTTAGCAGATGGTGCTTCTGTTTTTGTGAACTGCTTGTTAGCGGGTAGTGGGTCTGATTTTGTGAACTGCTTGTTAGCGGGTAGTGGGTCTGTTTTTGTTTGACCTCAGCATGCGGCTGAGTATATGGAGTATATGTTTTTAGGCAACACATTCTTCATAGACTAATTCACGTAGGACTTTGCAGATATTTTTCGACTGTTCCCTTCTAAGGCAACAATTTTGACATGCTTGATAAACTAGAGCGTTACTATTCTTTGCTTTTATTATGGACACTGGTTTCACACGGTTGGTTGTCCTAACTTGTCTTGCTTTAATTATGGACACTGGTTTCACACGGTTGGTTGTCCCAACTTGTCTTGCTTTAATTATGGACACTGGTTTCACACGGTTGGTTGTCCCAACTTGTCTTGCTTTAATTATGGACACTGGTTTCACACGGTTGGTTGTCCCAACTTGTCTTGCTTTAATTATGGACACTGGTTTCACATGGTCAGTTTGCCCAACTTGTCTTGCTTTCATTTGTGTGCCTAAGTTTTAAGCCTGCCTTTTGAGAGTCATTGTCATGATTAGTGTCAATAATTTGAAGCTCATTTATTGGCTGGTATAAATTTCCAACACTTCCTGTCTCATCCTGATGTATTTTCTCTCAGACTGGTGTTCATTCATCTGTTTTCCTCCCACTTGCGTCACTGCTGACCTTATGCTCAGTTGCCTTGAATGTTTCCCTCTAGTGTGGCTTTTATGAGTGTGTTAAGTCTAAAAATGACACCTAAAAGATTTTAGACTTTTGTGTGTGTGTTATATCTTTTAAAAATTATGTTTTCGTTTCTAATTTCTTGAGAACCTCCATATTTGATTGTTTCGTCTACATGAAATACGACCTATTCTGTATACCCACATTTCCGGTGCCTTTGTTTGATTTTCTAGTTGCCTGTTTGGTGTCCAGGTTTTTGCACCATACAGTCAGATTGTGTAAGTATATTATTACCTGATTATCTGGCCAATTACCTTACCATATATATTATTGGAAGATTCTCATTCTTAATCTCAGTTTTAATTTGTCTGAAAATGAATATTTTGTTTACATTGTAGTATAAACATTTTGCCCATTGTTTCTGATTTCATGTTTGCCGCTACTTGTGTTTTTATGTCCAAGGTGAATAAACGCACACATAACATAAACACACATATTTACCCGCCCCCCACACATGTGCACATACACACAGGCACACACACACACACATGTGTATGTGTGTGTATATATATGCATGTGTAGGTGTACATATGTGTGTGTGTGTAAAATAACAGAACTCTGTATGTGATAACTTATCCCTGTATAAAAAAAACCAGCAAAGGTCTTTTTACACACCATTGATGAAGCGGGTATATAAGTGTAGACTCATATTTTTATAGACCAATCAGCCCTTTGATGGGAAATGTGGTGATCATCAGGTCAGCCACCTTGACTTCCCAGGACTTTTCCTGATACCCAGTTAAGGCTTGATCAACCTGGGAATCAAGGTCATGTTTAAATATGGCTTTATCGGCATTTGAACCTACGACCTTCAGAACTGCAGGCGCGCATCTAGCTTCTGCACTAGAGCGGCTCCCCAATTTATCATTGTTTTACGATTTTATATTATATCACTGAATTTGTTACCTAGGCTAAAGTCTTGACATAATCAGAATGTTTCTGTTCCTAGCAGATTATTTGTTTCACAGAGTCATTTACTATTCAAAAATGTATGATTTCTGAACATGATGCATAAAAATAGTTAATTATCCATTGCCTTCATCTTGTCGTCTATTTGGGTTCTGAGGCTTCATTAATGGGGATACCACAGCTCCCTAAGGAGCATGGCTGATTACGGGTGTTTCCACAAAGTCAGAATTCTTCTGCCTGAGAGGTAAGGAATCCAGTAGTCTGCATACAAGAGAGCCAGATCTGTAAACCTGATGTGCACAGAAAACTCAGTTTCTAAAGACCAAAATCCAGAAGGGGACAAACAAACAGAATTTTCAGGACTCTCAATGCCAAGGAGAAGAAGTCTTGTTGCGGTGAAAACTTTGTTTTCACAATGTAAACTTTTCAATGATCAACTGAATCATTTCTGTGATACTCCTAATTAAAAAACTTTACTTGACTTGCTTTTCTTTAAGAACCATGCCTGATACATGAAACACAACTGACCTGTGATAGTGATTGGTAGCGCCCACTGTAAGATGGCCTGGCTGTCCAATTTACCATTTTAAAATCAAATTGTTTCACTGGTTTATTGCTTCATCAAAACTGTTTAATTGATCACTGGTTTTTTTCTGGTGCTATTTTTCTGGATAATTTTTTTGTTGTGTGCGTGCGTGCCTGTGTATGATCCGTCTATATACCAGAGACTGTATTTATGTGCACATGTATTTATCAATATTACTGTTGTCTCAAAAGTACCTGGCATTATACTATTGCCTACATTTGATTGTCTCTAGATACAAGTTTCATTGAAGAATGGATCTCAAACCTCGTCTGTTCCTCAGTCTGTTTCTGTACTCTCTCAGACTGTCCGTTTATGTTTTTACCCAGCTTGTCTCACTGTCTACCATTTGCTTGCCTGCTTTTATCTGTCAGTATGTATTATACTCATTTGGGTTCCCCAGTCCTAGTTTTGAATTTTTTAAAAACAATTTACCCCTTTAACATGTGTCATAAAAGGCGATTCACTAAAGATTTGTTGAACTAACAGCTCAGCTGTAAACCACACAACCGTTTGCCAGCAGCCCTTCTAATCTCAGACACAGAACATTCATTAGTCTGGTATTTTGAAATGTAATTTTCATGTTGCCAAGATATATGATTTGTCACTTTGTTATTTCTCTCTTGTCTTTCCTGGTGTCTCCAGAGTCTGTGTGTTTGATTTTTGTAGTTTCATTTAAACAAAAAGCCAATATGTTAAATATACAGAATTTATTCATTTTTTATTTTATTTGTGCATATCGTTGTTTATATATATGTTTCATACACTTAAATTTAATAACTAGTGAATTTTAGTTTGTTGTTTTTATTCACCTGCTTTGATGACTTTGTTATTTGTATATTTGTGTGATGTTTCTTTTTTAATTTTTGTTGTTTAAAGTAACCCAGCAATTAACTCTGGCATCGCAATCATAAAGAGTGGAGAGTATTTAATAGAAATTGGAGGGTGGCTGATCCCGACACTTCAGAGATGGTAGTGCTGAGAGTCACTGGGAAAATACAGCAAACAAATTAAACTGAATTATTGATAATATACACCATGGATCTGGCCCAAGGGAGCCACATTGCAAGAGAAGCTATGGGGGACCGGTGGTGACCTTAAACGCACAATCCTATTTGTGACCCAGACAGGATTCAATGTTTAGCATGACTGATGTCGAACGCAGAAGAAGAAGAAGATAATATACATCTTTCCCGAGTTGGGCAAAGGCAAAGAAATAAATACCAGCTTGGCCTGCTCCTTAGACTGGCCCAGTCTAAAACTGGTACCAGTTTATGTCCTGGGAAGTAAAAGTGGCCACCTTGATGTTGACCATACCACCTGCCAGGTTGGTCTATGCGCACACACACACACACACGCACACAGAGAGAGAGAGAGAGTGTCCAATCATAGTTGCATAGCTAGGGATCTGAAAACTTGAGAATCCTATTGTTCCTGTTGATCTTTTTTACATAAAAATGCTTAGAAGACTAAGGAGAGAAGAAAACATACAGTAGGTCCTAAAACTGAAGAAGACTGGCTCTTAATGTCAGCAGCTGTTGAAGAGTTAAAGATGAGTCGTTTTAACTACGACATTCATTTGTTGGAAATGGCAAGTTTATCTTTTTTATATGTGTTTGTGTTCACCAGCTGAAAAATTTTGGTTGTTTGTCCACTTCTGGTCTTTGGTCTTGTTCCAGCACCTGACTGTTGCAGGTACATCTGTTTTTAAGATCTGGCTTATGTGCATGCAGACTGTTAGTTCCTTGCCTTTCAGGAAGATGCACTCTGACCTGAAAGGAAACATCCCTAATTAGTTGCCTTGTATGACATGCTTTTCGTTAGGGGAGGGGAAGTGAGTCCATCCACCCCACCCCCAAAATGGGTCCTAACACCCACACGGGGACTACTGCTGTTCAAGTGGGGATCCGGATATTGTGGCAGGCCTCACTATGAAAATAAGAATTCTTCTTTGATCTGTCTGTTAGAAAAGCTTAAATCTGTAGGCCAGTGTGCTTGGTGAACGCTATTGGGCAGTACACACCTTTCTTTGAACACAACAGCAGCTTTGCCTTGACTACAATTGGAACAGGCCAGAATGAGTCTCTGTAAGCAGCTTGCAGTGGGGAGTGATTTTATACAAGTGAACGGTCCAGAGATACCAAGGGATCATTATATAAGTGAACGGGCTAGAGATACCAAGAGATCATTATATAAGTGAACGGTCCTGAGATACCAAAGGATCATTATATAAGTGAACGGTCCTGAGATACCAAAGGATCATTATATAAGTGAACGGTCCAGAGATACCAAGGGATCATTATATAAGTGAACGGTCCAGAGATACCAAGGGATCATTATATAAGTGAACGGTCCTGAGATACCAAAGGATCATTATATAAGTGAACGGTCCAGAGATACCAAAGGATCATTATATAAGTGAACGGTCCAGAGATACCAAGGGGTCATTATATAAGTGAACGGTCCGGAGATACCAAAGGATCATTATATAAGTGACAGATGCAAAAGCAGTACTTCAGTCACTCCAGTCTGGAAAATTACCAAGCATACGGACACTATTATCCGAACTAGGCAACCGCTGTAAATTAGTAATGCAGTGGATACCTTCCCACTGTAGTGTTCCCGGAAACGAAAAAGCTGATAAACTAGCTAAGGAAGGTGCAACTGAAGAACAACCTGACATACCAGTCTCTTATCAACAGAAGAAGAGAATGATCAAATCAATCAGAATGCCACCGAAACTGGCACAAGATGATTACCATATTATGGACAGACCAGAGCAAGTTATTATCCTTCGCCTTAGAACAGGGCACAATAGACTTCGCTCCCACATGTACAACAAATTTAAGATTGGCCAATCGGCCATGTGTACTTGTGGACTGGCACCTGAAACAACAGATCACATCCTTCAAGACTGTCCCATATTCAACGCTTTCAGGCAAAACATTTGGCCAAAAGAGACACTTGTGGAAGTCAAACCTTACGGGCCGCTTAGTGAATTACAAAAGACAGTGAAATTCATACAAGAGACGGCTTTGCAGATATAGACAATTTATTTCATGCGAACGAAAGAAGAAGAAGAAATTATATAAGTGAACGGTCCGGAGATACCAAAGGATCATTATATAAGTGAACGGTCCGGAGATACCAAGGGATCATTATATAAGTGAACGGTCCAGAGACAGGAAGGGATCATTATATAAGTGAACGGTCCAGAGACAGGAAGGGATCATTATATAAGTGAACGGTCCAGAGACAGGAAGGGATCATTATGGTCTGGAGAGAATGGTACAGCTATAGGAGTGACCGAGTGATTCGGTCAACACTCTACTCACGGAAAAAAAGGCAATATGGACGATAATCAATCTGCTACTGGCACTATCGGAGTTGAAACTCTTTTATGGCTGCTGAAGATGAGGACGGAGCATTCATGAGAATGTCCCATGTGCTGTGTTTCCAATTCCTAGCACAACACTCAACAGATGTATTTTTGTGTGTAACTGTATCATTGAATATTTGTCTTGTTTGCTGAAGAGTGCTTTTTAGCCGCAAGATTCAGTTTGTTGTTTGTGCTCAAGTATTCTATAGAGGCTGGCAGGTGTTAGATATGGGACCACAACGGTATTTCTCCTGTCCCCGAGATTTGGGACCACAAGGGTATTTCTTCTGTCTTTGAGATACGGGACCACAACGGTATTTCTCCTGTCTTTGAGATACGGGACCACAACGGTATTTCTCCTATCATTGCTAGGCCCATATCTTTTTAGACCAACTCGAAGTCGAAGAGGGATGTCATGTTATTGTCATCAAGGGAACACAGTATTGAGGCCAGCCTGTTTGAGTCTATAGGTACACTTGTGAGAGACTTTCTCCACACGCACAATAATGATTGATGAGCGTCTGCAATCTGCTGCTACGATCAGGTCAAGGGACCTAGATGATGTAACAAGCCCGGCATGTTTTTATATTCATAGAGAGGACGGCAAGGAGACAGCCCTCTAGACAGTATCTCCATACTGGTAAGCCGAGGGTTTCAGCCCTGCCAAATAGTTGCCGGATCCCATCTGCATAAATCAAGCACTCTTGCAGATATCTGCATAATGAGACATCATTAGCAAACCTTATTTGGACCTGGTCATTTCTTTCCGACCGCACCATCTGATCCCTGAATTTTAGAGTTTTCTCTCTGTGCTTCTTTCTTTTGTTTTTAATCTGTTTCTCTTTATCTCTCCTAATGTATCTGTTCTCTGCTTGTCTGCATGGTGTCTGTCTGTCTGTATTACCTATTCATCTGTATTATTTGTGTCTGTCTATTTATCCATCTATATATCCTTCCGCTTATTCACATAATTTTCTAGTACCGATGTTTCCCTGATCTGAAAAAGAGCACTTATTTAAAAATTCGTTTCAGCTGGGATTGGAACCAAGGAAAACAGGACAGCCAGGCGAGCTAGCAGTAGAAAACCTTTTTTCCTCCCTTTACTGGTTCAGAATTTGCCGACGAGATCGTGTGTTGTCGTAAATCTTTGTTGATTTCCTTCAGCTCCTTGGTTCTCCTGGCGCTGTCTTAGTCTCTCTTCTACAGCTGGCGACTTGTGATGTAGATCTTCAGGTTCTGTTCCTATCATATGAACGAGCCACCTGGTGCTTTTTGATACCAGTGTTAACACCGACGCAAAGCGATCTGTTGCCAAATCAGTCGCAGCAGAGATCGAACCCGGCACCCAGGAATGACAAAGGCCTGCCTAGACCTAATCTCAGCACACAAGTTTGACTCTAGATTCACAAACCCGATTTTGGTGTAAAAAGTCCTTTACGTGTTTGTGTTACAAGAGATCGAGGAGCGAGTGGCCGAACCATTAGAACCCTAGGCTCTTATATGGAAGACCCGGGTTCGAATCCTCGGTAAGGTTGGAGATTTATTCTGCCGGGGGCAAAATCATATTCTTACCTGCACAGTCCGTGGCGACAGCACTAGCCATGCGGCCGTAAACTCTAAGGCTCAAAGACCCTCCTGCTCACACCGCAAAAGTTGTATAATAAAGGCAGTTACAAGAGTTACAAGGGTTTATAAACCTACGCTAGCGTGTACAGTAGGTAGTCGCCTGTTTAGGCAAATGGTGTTTATTCTTGGCGGTTTTATTTGCAACTCTCCTGAGGCATGCCAACGGCAGGACGGATGCCGTGATAAAATTAAGCTAACAAACAAACAACGATTCAAAAATCACACAGATACACAAAGAAAGACAACACAGGTTCAGTTTGTTAAATTTTAGTAGCCTAGAAAATGGTGTCGACTATAAACATAGTTACAAGTGAACGAAAGGAGTGAGGTATGTCCGCAAACTCACTGTAATGTCTACAAAAACATCTACATTTTCGATACTGTCATAAAGATCATGTACACCGCACGTCTTATTGTGTA
The DNA here is from genome assembly GCA_905116865.2 of Candidula unifasciata. Lineage (NCBI taxonomy): Eukaryota > Metazoa > Mollusca > Gastropoda > Stylommatophora > Geomitridae > Candidula > Candidula unifasciata. Next base: position 590,816 of record CAJHNH020005235.1, read on the forward strand.
CACATCCGTTACTGACAAGTGTTTCTCGGTGTTGTTGCCATTAAACAGAATAAATGGTGATGTTTCAATGATAACGGACAGGATAAAACCATAACAACAGCTGTGGGACTTGAAGATGTCAGGATCGATCCACATTCAGAGACTGTGTCCTTGTTTGTGTTCTCGGCGATATACAGCATGATGATCCGTGCATGAAGCAAGCTCCCAAGAACGTCGCTCTCATCAAAACCTGATGGCCACATTCTAGGTCCCTCGCCAGTTCTCTTGACACTGATTGTATGCCCAGTGTGTATGTAATGCCCTGTGTTCACCTTCGTCTTGGTCGATCGCTGCCTCTTGTCCCATGAATCACGCCTTCTGTCACCTTTCATTAGAAAGAATTCAGTTGTTGAAAATGGCCTAGGTGTTTTAGTTTGCCAGATATCCTGATGTGTGTGAGCCAATATTCGTCAGTGTTTAGGTTCTATCAGTTCAGATTTCTCGACTTTGTTGTCCACGAATGTCTAACAGGCCTAGCTCCTCATGTAACAGACACAAATACCTTGATCATGATTGTTTGGATACTACAATCTACGTCGTCTACGTCACGGAGTTACTAATTCTCTATCGCTGCCGTCCACGACATACATTACTGAGTTCTCAAACAGCCATCGATCTAAATCAACAAATGCCACACTAGGTCATTCTGAAACTAGTCACACAAGGGACTACAAATTGTACTGATTTTTGTGAACTTTCTCCAAAGTTAATACGTAATGATAACCGTGTTTTTTGTTTGTTTGTTTTCTCAATTTATAATTGTGCAGACTTTCATAAATGTTTTCAGACGAGTGGGTTCCCCAGTATGTATCTGGTATTCTCGCTAGCAACATAGGGTGCTTAAAGGGTTTCCCAGTATTTGTGTGGTAATCTCGCTAGCAACATAGGGTGCTTAAAGGTTTCCCCAGTGTGTGGTATTCTCGCTAGCAACATAGGGTACTTAAAGGTTTCCCCAGTATGTGTGTGGTATTCTCGCTAGCAACATAGGGTACTTAAAGGTTTCCCCGGTGTGTGGTATTCTCGCTAGCAACATAGGGTACTTAAAGGTTTCCCCAGTGTGTGGTATTCTCGCTAGCAACATAGGGTGCTTAAAGGTTTCCCCAGTATGTGTGTGGTATTCTTGCTAGCAACATAGGGTGCTTAAAGGGTTTCCCCAGTATGTGTGTGGTATTCTCGCTAACAACAAAGAGTACCTAAAGGTTTCCCCAGTATGTGGTATTCTCGCTAGCAACATAGGGTGCTTAAAGGTTTCCCCAGTATGTGTGTGGTATTCTCGCTAGCAACATAGGGTACTTAAAGGTTTCCCCAGTATGTGTGTGGTATTCTCGCTAGCAACATAGGGTACTTAAAGGTTTCCCCAGTATGTGTGTGGTATTCTCGCTAACAACATAGGGCACTTAAAGGTTTCCCTAGAATTGATTCTTCGAGATATGGGACCACAACGGTATTTCTCCTGTCCACGAGATATGGGACCACAACGGTATTTCTCCTGTTCACGAGATATGGGACCACAACGGTATTTCTCCTGTCCACGAGATATGGGACCACAACGGTATTTCTCCTGTCCTCGAGATATGGGACCACAACGGTATTTCTCCTGTCCTCGAGACATGGGACCACAACTGTGTTTCTTCTGTCCTCGAGATATGGGACCACAACTGTGTTTCTCCTGTCCTCGAGATATGGGACCACAACGGTATTTCTCCTGTCCTCGAGATATGGGACCACAACTGTGTTTCTCCTGTCCTCGAGATATGGGACCACAACTGTGTTTCTCCTGTCCTCGAGATATGGGACCACAACTGTGTTTCTCCTGTCCTCGAGATATGGGACCACAACTGTGTTTCTCCTGTCCTCGAGATATGGGACCACAACGGTATTTATTCTGTCCACGAGATATGGGACCACAACGGTGTTTCTCCTGTCCACGAGATATGGGACCACAACGGTATTTCTCAAACTCTCCACTTGTGTGCGGTAAAGATATCCGATGCATGAAAATACATGAGGCATGTGACCGACAAGGGACGGGGACTCCCAAAGTGGCGCCATGTTGGGAGCGACGTTCTCCCAAGGACGTGCTACCTGTCCGTCGTTCCCTCCTCATTATTGTCCAGCTAGTCTTTTTTTTTTTTTTTTTGGATCAGATCTGACTACCAATAAATATCGCGTGGTGCAACTTCTGCGCTGCTATAACTGGCACTTCAGTTGCTAATTATCTGATGAAAATGTACACACGGACATACATACACAAACTGGTGTCATACTGTGAACTGTTCCTCCTTCTACTAATGAAATAAAATTTTAAAAAAAAAATGGTTATGGATATATTTACACGTATAACAACAGAGCCTTGGTTAAAGAAAAAACGCTCAAGTTCCGTTGCAAAGACTTGTGGCGTCCAGCAAACGAAACGAAGCAAACAAATAGCAATGTCAAGTGTACGTTCGGCGCAATATTCATACATCAAATAAAAAATTAAAAAATACATGTACAGTAACACAGCATTTACTGGATATTTAAAAAAAAAAAAAAACAGCTTCCTTCTGCAAACAAAACTGAAACAAACGCTGTTATAATGATAGTTGATAAAAGAGGTGATGAGAACGTTACATTGTCATATTTTATTTTGTCCGGATATTCTAACATATATCTGATATTACAGTGAGCGTAGCTGTGACACAGACTACACCAATCATACACACGTTTGTTAAAGGTAGGGTGTGACATAAAGTAAACAGTGAACGACGTGGCGGCCTTAGGTTTTCTACAGAATTTTAAGGAGCCTCATTTTCGTCAAAGTGCCTAATAATAGTAATAACAATAATATACATAAAAATAATGGCCGGAACTACTAATAAATACAATAATATATTTGAGATATAATGGGAATACAAACTATTTTTGGCGTTCATCAGCCTTAAACAACAGTGGAAAGTTCTGATGATTCGCCCACTTCTGGACTTTTGTCTTGCTCCAGAACTTGAGTTATGCATGCACATCCGTTTTACAGATCTGGCTTGTTTGTAAGCAGACTGTTGTTTACTTGCTTCTCAGGCAGACGCTCTGCGATTTTGAAGGAAACACCCATATTTAGTCGACTTTTACGACATGCTTGTTGCGAGAGATCTATTCTTCACCCACACACACACAATGGGACCGCAAAATCCACACGAAAAACAAACTTTAAAAGTACACTTCTATACATGGTTGGGAGGCAGCTTAGCCTCTTCTACCATTTGTGTGTGCGTATGTAAAGGGGGGGGGGGAGGGAGCGAATCTTACCCTGCCCCTATATAACTGGAAGGGCAGCCTTAAGGTGCTTAAGTCTGCAGTTCTCCTCTCTTAGACGGAAGCCGAAGAGTTGAGAGAGAAGCTGATCATTACTTACAGCAATGAAGAGTTCTACATCTGTTCTCCCGCCACCGACAGTTCACAACCAATGAACCTAACAGCAAAATTATCCAATCCTAGGGAACCTGTGAGGCCACTGAACTAGCATGTAAAACGTCCTCATAATTACTGACTGGCATCCATCCACAGCGAGAAAATGTTCAGGAAATAAAAAAGGATACCTTAGAAACTAGACACGCTACTGTTTGAACCTGTCTGTCGGTGGTTAGAGTTTCTGCATGGCCGTGTATACTAACATTTCCGTCCAGGAGGCGTTATTTTCATTTGGGGACAGCATCATCTGACTGGTGTAATGTCCAATATCTGTCTGTGTCTAGTGTGTGGCCATGGAGAGTATCTTGTGTGGAGCTTTTAGACTGGTGATGCTGATACCACACTTTCTAGACAAAAGTCATTTCACACTAATTCATTCTACAAACAAGCCACAGGTCAAACAACACTTTACAAGAGATATGGACACAAACATAACATTACATTAGAGCGATTAACCTTCACACTGCAGCCGACAGAAACATGTATGAAATTCACTGACGATATAACTCATGATACCGTTGACACACCTACACATCATCATTTCTATACAAACTCCACTAGAGCAAAACAGGGACATATACGTTTTGCGTTTACTCGTTCAAGTAGCCATTTCTTCACTGCATAAGTAACCTTGTCTGTCTCCCTGCTGCCTGACGTCTTAACTCTCTGAACACAGCAACAACAACAACAAAACACGGTGGTCATCGACTGTACAACTCCATCCACGGCACAGAGTTTTACTTTACCACTTCCAGAAATTATACACTTCGCCGTTTGCAAGTGCCCCTGCACTATGTTTATTTAAACAGGTTAGTGTGGCTGTTCGTATTGCCTGAATGGGTGCCAGCCAATACAAGCAAAATTGGGATTCTACATTTGTAGCTTGCAAATATCATATTCTAATCTTCATTATTGGCTGCGATAATGAATACGACACATTACTTTCTGAATGTCCCTCTCATTTCTGACAAGCATTCGTCAGAGCTAGTCTGTGTGACTTTATTGTTTTACCAGTAAAATCAACCAACTATTCAATTGTTGGTACAGCTATCCGGTCACTGTCGGATCTATCTGGTCAAAAACCTGCCAGTTCCTGCTTAATCTGGTTATCGCTGGCGTCTACTAATCTCTTCTGAATAAACCTGTTTCATATTACACAGTTTTTTATTAGGTCAAATATTACTTTTTCACACCCTCATAAACAGCTCACACTTTCGCAAATTACTAGTCTCTAAACATGAAATCATAAAAACTTTACACAAAGTATGTATATAAGTCAGAAATATGATTCCATGGCATTCAATGAGAAAATGAGATTACATACGTATAGATACAGGTATATTGCTATTGATACTGTGAGCGCATGTTAAACATGAATTATCTACACACATAAAGTAGCAATAGTTGACTGAAGAAATGTTAATCAGTTTTAAAATACATAAAATTAACGATCACCTGACCCAATCTTCTTCTTCTTCTTCTTCACGTTCACCGGCTGTGAACTCCGGCGGAAAGTTCTGGTTGTTCGTCCACTTCTGGACTGCAGCCCTGTTTCAGAACCTGAGTGTTGCGTGTGCATCCGTTTGACAGATCTGAATGCAGACTGTTGGTTCCTTGCCTCTCAGGCAGATGCACTCCGACTTCGAAGGAAGCTCCCAAGTAGTCGACTCTTACGACATGCTTTTTTGGGTATGCAATGGGTCTGTTCTTGTTTTTCCCATAGTAGGGCCCCGGAACCCACACGGGGGCCCCGGAACCCACACGGGGGCCCTGACCCAATCAACTGTCATACTCCATGTCACAGTTTTAGCTTTCATGTCGCCATGGTGGAGCTGGTAAGCCTTGCGCCTTACGCCCCGTGGACGATTAGTGGCTTTCGCATCACCTCTCTCTCTCTCTCTCTCTCTCTCTCTCTCTCTCTCTCTCTCATTCCGCCGGGGCAGGTGTCCAGGGGATGACTGTTGGTAGTTGTTGGAGCTCTGGAGTTCATGCTTTGTGCGAGAATTTCTATGAAAGATTACCAGCTCCACAGAAAGAGAGAGAGAAAGAGAGAGAGATAGAGAGAGAGACAGAGAGAGAGTGAGAAAAAGAGAAAGAGAGAGAGAGAGAGATAGAGAGAGATAGAGAGAGATAGAGAGAGGGGGGGGGGGAGAGAGAGAGAGAGAGATTGTGTCATTTGGAATAAACCCCTGTGTATGTGACTCGATGCTGTAGCCCTTAAACACCACTGAACCCACTGTTGCTTTAAATCTGCATACATCAGTTGTGAAAAAAAAAAAGATACCAGAGTTGTTGAAACCGGGGTGAAAAATACAAGGGAGTCGATGTTAAGGAATGTTTCTGTAGCAGTGGGAGCAAAAATGTTTTGTTTTTGTTTTGTAATGAATCTATGCTCCTAAATTGACCCAGGCTAAGATGACACACAGAAAATAGAATGAAAAATAAAGGCGGTCAGCGAGTTGGTAACAACTCCCATCATAAACTGATCAGCTAATAAACGTATAATTCTACCATCATAAACCGATCAACCCATAAACATATAATTCTACCATCATAAAATGATCAGTTAATAAACATATAATTCTACCATCATAAACTGATCAGCTCATAAACGCATAATTCTACCATCATAAACTGATCAGCTGATAAACGTATTATTCTACCATCATAAACCGATCAGCTAATAAACATATAATTCTACCATCATAAACTGATCAGCTCATAAACATATAATTCTACCATCATAAACTGATCAGCTCATAAACATATAATTCTACCATCATAAACTGATCAGCTCATAAACATATAATTCTACCATCATAAACTGATCAGCTCATAAACATATAATTCTACCATCATAAACTGATCAGCTCATAAACATATAATTCTACCATGATATGCCAAGCATTCGCGAAGAGCTACAATGATAGTTCAGCATACGCTGGTTTAGATATACAATCAATCTTGTATACTTTTCGTTTACATGGGAAAAGATTTGCTTGGTATACGACCATTGTTTAGAATACGAGTTTGTACAGTAGAAGTCAAAACTCAGCACGATACCGCATGTTGTCCTTGTTGACCCCTCTGGTGAAAACGTCAAGGGTTGATGTTAACGACTTTGCAGAAAAGTATCACCCAACAGAGACCAAACAAGCCGTAACAGCAGTGTTCGGAATAACCAGACAATCTCACATTTCTGAAATACCCTAAGGAGAAGACAGAAGCAAAGTTCTTTTGATAGATTCTAGTACAAGTCAGACTTGATGAGTCTCAACCAGGTCCATAGTAGCGAAAAAAGACAGAAAAAAAAAAGAAGAAAGTCCATCAGAATTTAAGATGCCTAAAGTTGTCTCTTCCTACCAAACATCTCCTGCTGCTGCCTTCTCAGTACCACTCTAGTAGACACTCGACTCTTCTCGGCAAGGAAATATAAGGTTCATTTTTATTTAATTTATCTCATTGCTTGTGTATTTATGTATTTTAGCATTAAGTAGTAAATAAATTATTGTATACAACCCCGCCAATGTATAATTTGCCTAAAACAAAAACGTTCCCTTTTTTTAATGAGGGTGAAGTATTAATTCTCCATTTATTTCTTATGGAGAAAAAAATCTGTTGGATATACGTTCAAGGACCAGAAACGATCAAGTATGTTCAAGGACCAGAAACGATCAAGTACGTTCAAGGACCAGAAACGATCAAGTACGTACACCGATAGGCTACTGTATACCTCAACCATGACGTTGCTGACTGCTCGTTCTAGGCCAGTTTCCTTTCTATTCCTCATGAATGGCTGGTGTCGATGGAAACATTCAATGGAGTGAGAGATGTATCGGAGTTATGAAAGTTAAAGTTACAGTAGAAAGAGATGAAACTTATTTTGTTGTTTAAATTGAAGAAGAAGCATAATGTAGACGTTGCAATGAGCAGTTACATGAATACCACAAAAAGTTTGAAACGAAATAGATAGTGCAGACGGAGATATAAAGGAAATAAATGTTGTACAAGCTTATGTAATGGGAATAGAAAATACAGAGGGAAATACGAATCGGCAGGTTATGGGCAGTATGTTATGAAGGAGTGTGTGACACACGTAAATAGAGATGTCAATAAGATATATAGCCTATTAAGATCATAAATTCAGAAAACGTCAAGTTTATCAATGCCTTCATCCCAGACCGGAAAGACTTGGCCACGCCCAGATATCACATGTTAAATTATACTACAGTTGATAAATACCTAAGGTGCATTTTGAAATATGCTCATAATCAACAAAAGATAGAACATCCGTAAACATCTCAAATCACAGATTTGTCCTGATAGCAGTTTTAAAATGTGAACATATATTACTATTTTAAACATTCACAATATAATACACATTAAATTATTAACACAATAATTGTCACATGCTACCCCTTGCTTTCACTGTAGTCGGTTCACTCGCGTTTCTTGAGATAACTTTATATCGAAACTGTAGACTAATAGTCATATCAACTAAAAACGCGCAAGGTCTGCAACAACTGCTGGACACTGAAGTAACATGTGAGAAAGTTTTTATGAGTATCAATAAAACGAAACTATGACAGTATCAAAGAAAAAAGGATAACTGCAGTTTTTACAACATAATGGCAAACGATTCTTCCTGTCAGTCCGTTCAAATAATTGCGACAGTCAAAACTTGATTTGAAAGAAATATGTGCCACAGAGATTACCAGCAAGATCTGACAAGAAAATGCTGTGTCACAAATAGTCTTTATAATCTGAATAGCTATTAGCGGTGGCCTGGGAGAGGCAAATGAAAGTAGAACATTTAGCACAGTTATATAACAGAGAGCAATGAACACAGGATATTCACGTGAACCTTTCGTGACAAAAGATAAGTAGTGGAAAGAGACGAGACAGAGCGAGAGAGATGGGGCTGTATGATGTCAGACGCAGGCATAAAGCAATTTAACCAACTGAATTGACAAGGAACACCATGATCCTGGAATGGGGGAGAAATATGAATACATACATCATGTAGACACATCCATTATGATGGTCATAATGATGGATGCGTTAACCACTCTCTTACAAAAATTACTGGAATTCTCACTCTTGTGTATAGTCACCCACTAGAAGCATAGGCAGTCACACTGAAGCAGACGCATATAGTGACTTTCAAAAGCTGTTCGCACGTCTTCAGGCGATTGCTACTACTGTAGAAAGTGCAAACACCAAGAAACGGTGTAGATGTTTAGAGTTATCCCTGAATGTTTACATCAGTCGGTATACTATGGTACGGCGGTGTAGTTAGTATCCTTCAACCAGTATTTTATTACTGCCAAAATGAGTCCTTGCATACACGCAAGACACTGTGATATCTTGGCCATGTATTAACAAATATCTGCAAACCTAATTCTGAGACAATTACATCTCGCCACGGTCTCAATTTTGTTTTTAACACAACACTTCTGGTGACGTACTACCCAATGATTATCATTATATGTTGCTTAAGTGGTGGCAAGCGACGATGTATTCTCACACACATAGGCCTTTACTTTCTGTGCATTTTGCATACTTACTCACACCCCTTAAAAAATTCAGTTCCAAAAAAGTTGAATTTAAAAAAAAAAAAGTCCTTTCCACAAAAATCTGTACTATAATAGCAGCAGATATACAAGAAAAGTAAAATTGTATTCGTTAACAAAATAAAATAACCTATCTACATTTTGTACAAGAGAACAAAAATCTAATATGACACTTCATCAATTTTGTTTGTAATTATTAGCGAGACAGGTTAAAATAATCAGCAACACAAAGTCAAGGATACAAAGTAATGATAAGAAAAACCAGGTTAAAATAATCAGCAACACAAAGTCAAGGATACAAAGTAATGATAAGAAAAACCAGGTTAAAATAATCAGCAACACAAAGTCAAGGATACAAAGTAATGATAAGAAAAACCAGGTTAAAGATAGTTAATGAAAATTAATAAACGGTTACATGTGAGCTTCTTCTTCTTCTGTTGTCCAAATCTGCTGGTGCCGCTAGGCGTCGCAGTCTATCAGATGATCGGCAACCGAGCCAGGGCGCGCTCAGTCGCTTCATATGCCGTGATGCTATGAAGTCTCAAGTTGTCCGTGACTCCTTCAATCCATATTCTTCTTGGTCTTCCCCTGCCTCTTGGTGTTTCGATTTTCATGTTGTATGCTCTTGATGCTGGCATCGTTGGTTCCATTCTCATTAGGTGACCAAACCATTTCATTCTTTTCTTCTCAATAAATTTAACGATGGGTATGGTTCCAATAGTTCTTGTAATCACATCGTTTCTCACTCGATCTCTTCTGGTTTTATTCGCAGCCATTCTCAAACATCTCATTTCACAGGTGGTTAGTCTTCTCTCGTGTTCTTTTGTTAATGTCCAAGTCTGACATTGATAACCTAATGTCGGTATAAAGATAGTATTTATAATTTGTCTTTTTATCTCAGCTGGGACAGCAGGGTGTTTTAAAATTGGGGCAAGCTGGTATGCGACATTGTTGGCTTGTTGGATTCTTGCTTCAATCTCTCTGTCTATTTTACCATTGAATGTAAAGATACTTCCCAAGTATTTAAATTCTTGCACTTGTTTTAGGGTGTGATCTAGAATCTTTATGTCGATGGTCTGTTGCTCTCTACTTATGCTCATGACTTCTGTCTTTTCAGTATTGATCTTCATATGATGCTTGAGGCAACTGTCGTGTAGTAGGTTTATGTGGTCTTGCAGCTGTTTACTATCACTGTGAAATATGCATTGATCGCCAGCAAAGAGCAGCTCATTGAAGTCCTCCTGTTTATCGACATCTGTTGGTGTTATTTCTATTTTATTAATATTGTCCATAAATATTATGAAAAGTAAAGGTGATAATACACAACCTTGTCTTACTCCTGATGTTACTGGGAACCAGTCTATGAGCAATTCATTTTAATTAATGAACAGATAATTCAAACCATGAAAAGCTCTGTCGTCGAGTTATTGAACATTTACATTCAAGTTAATGAACAGGTTATAGAAATTATTTATATTTTTGTCAAGTTAATGAAAGGTTAATTCAGGCTACTGAGAAACAAATTAAAATGGATTACAGAGAAAACGAATTTGTCAAGACCACGCGAAAAAGACTAATGAAATGCATGGATCGTATGAGCAGAAAAAGTGGAAAACAAATGTTAATATTATGTTGGAAAACACTGAACAAGAGAATCAGGGAACTATGTATGGGATGTTTTAACCTTATATGTCTGGCCAACAAGTCATGTAACTGCAATATCAGATCAAGACACTGAAAGTGGTTTTGTCGTTTTTTTTTTTTTTTTTTACTTATGATTACAAAAACTCTTTTTAAGGTCAATATTTTTGTATAATTATTATTAATAAAGACGATATGAAAGCTTTGTTTGAGATTGAAACTGGACTGTTTGACTTCTTTACAACTTAACGCCTGTTTGTCTGTCTATTGAGTCATTCTGTTTATCCTCTTAAAGAACTTACAAATAAATCTACATAAAACTAATGTAGCTATCTCTATGCATGCTGATACGATAGATGACATCTGGCCACAGTTGATAGTTTTCTGGCATACCCCTCCCTCCCATCTAAGCACTCGCGATCACACATCACCCAACGGGTCACCAGTATTGGGACACGCCCACTGACAACAGGCGGGCCGCCCCTGACAGAGTTACAAATAGACAGGAACATCTTTCTTGGGCAGATGGTCGGGAATCTCAGTTGGTGTGATCATCTGGTAGATTCTCTGAAAGTGTAATATAATCATCGTCAACTATAGAAATGTATGTCAGGGTGTCTGTTTGTCTGATTGTCTGTCTTTCAAATTATTAGTCTTTCGGTCTGTTGGTCTGTGTACATTTACACTGCTCCCATTTACGCTGTTTCACTTAATTCCAAAATTAAATGAAACAAAAGGTAGTTGGGTTGTCTGATATATAAGTAAACATTGATGTTTTTCTGATGGCAGGCACCAGTACACAATAACGGAGAAGCACTGGTTAAGTAATTAGATAATATTAAATTCTCATTTTCTTATACTGGATTATTCCATGTACCCCTCGGGCTCAAGCACGTGCAGGGTTGCTTCTTCCACATCCAAGGCGATCTTGTCGTATGCCCATTTGTCAGACCAGATCAGGTCTTGGAGACGAGAAAGCAAAAGCTGGCAGGCTGTCAGACTATCCTGGGTTCATGCTGGCGCTATAATTTTTCTTTGGCTTATGATATACCTTACTGAGCCTAGTAACTAGCATTGGTTATTGACATTTTGTTGAAGAGTTTATTACTGTCCCTGTTATAGAAGAGCCTGATAGTTGTAGCATTTGGTTGTTTTGTTTTGTCAGGTACTGCATTTGCTTTCAGTGAAGTTTGCATAGCTGATAGTTGGTTGATTTTTACTTGCTTATAAAAGGAAGTAGTTTTGCTTTAGTTGAAATACCTACCAAGTGGTTTAATTAGCTTGTCCCTGCTGCTGTAGTTGTCTTAGATAGCATTAGTTGACTTCTGGTTTCTTAAGTAGAACACTCTATTTACCATTACTAGGGTTGCAGATACGCACTGGGGTCTCTGTCGCGGCAAGGTGTTTCCATTTCTCTCACCCCATCTCTGTCTTGAAGTCAAAGGGACATCTTTTTGACTTTTCGTCTTTCCACTTCTCTCATAGCTACTTTTTACTTCCTTGTCCTTAATATCCCTGTTGTTTTAAGTGCGACCTCGACGATATTGTGCAATGATTCTCCAGGTAGCTATGGCGAGAGGAGACAGCTTGATGAGCTGCTAACTAAGTATGTCACGTGGTTTAATAGCGATGAGGCCGATATTACTTTTACTGACAGGGCGATTCACAGTATCTACCTGACTTATGACACTCCACTAATCACACCCCACTGATGTCAGTCCACTGATGACACCCCACTGATGACACCCCACTGATGTCACCCCACTGATGACACCCCACTGATGTCACCCCACTGATGACCCCCCCCCCCACTGGTGACACCCCACTGATGTCACCCCACTGATGTTACCCCACTGATGACCCCCTACTGGTGACACCCCACTGATGTCACCCCACTGATGACACCCCACTGATGTCACCCCACTGATGACACCCCACTGATGACACCCCACTGATGTCACCCCACTGATGACACCCCACTGATGTCACCCCACTGATGACACCCCACTGATGACACCCCACTGATGACCCCCCACTGGTGACACCCCACTGATGACACCCCACTGGTGACACCCCACTGATGACCCCCAACTGATGACCCCCCACTGATGACACCCCACTGGTGACACCACACTGATGACCCCCCACTGATGACACCCCACTGGTGACACCCCACTGGTGACACCCCACTGATGACCCCCCACTGGTGACACCCCACTGATGACACCCCACTGATGACCCCCCACTGGTGACACCCCACTGATGTCACCCCACTGATGACACCCCACTGATGACACCCCACTGGTGACACCCCACTGATGACCCCCCACTGGTGATACCCCACTGATGACCCCCCACTGATGACACCCCACTGATGACCCCCCACTGATGACACCCCACTGGTGACACCCCACTGATGACACCCCACTGATGACCCCCCCACTGGTGACACCCCACTGAAGACACCCCACTGATGACCCCCACACTGATGACACCCCACTGATGACACCCCACTGGTGACACCCCACTGATGACACCCCACTGATGACCCCCCACTGGTGACACCCCACTGATGCAACCCTACAGACAAATTCCACCAGCCTTCTACGGAAAAGTCCAGGGCCACATCCAAGATCTCTTTGACAAGCATATAATTTATTGAGAGCTCTAGTCCTTGGGCCTCTTATGAGGTGCTGGTTAGGAAGAAATATGGTAGTCTAAGACTGCGTTTCGGGTAAAGAGCACTGCATAGGGTGACAAAAAAAGGTGTTTACCCCTCCATAGACTTGATGAATGTGTCGATGCTTTAGATGGGGAACAGTTGTTTCTATTCTTAGATCTGGCTAGTAGATACTACCAAGTGGCCATGAGGCCAAAAGAAATGGGAAGACTTTACTACCCAGTTCGGCCTCTATGAGTACAAGTGTATCCCAATAGGATGAGCCAATTCGACGAGCAAGTTCCAAAGACTGATACATGGGGTTTTTTTAAACCTTGTTAACGGTGTATTTAGAGACATAAGGGTATCTTCCGAAGAATGTGGAGACTATTTGAATAAATTAGTTTTTCAGAGACTGCAGGCATCAGGGCTGTTTCAGAGATTGTAACCATTAAGGCTGTAGTTGAACCCAGCCAAATATAAATGTTGTAACTCCTAAATTCAATGTTTAGAGCACACTGTGATTATTCCCGACAGGGAACATGTTTGCAAAGTTATTAGAGAGTAAGACCTTTTGTGGAGCAGCACATTAAAGCACATCACATTTTGGTTTCAGGAAAGGACAAAGTGCCTTGTTTACGCAGAGACAAGTATGCGAGAAAAGCATTGAATATATTACTATAAGCTGAATATTGGGATTGAAGATCAAGGGTGTTGAGTATTTACTAAGAGAGAGAAAAGCCCAATGCATGGGTAGGTAGATATTCGGACAGCTAAGTGAGTAGATAAGTAATGAGCCTTTAGTAGGTAAGAAGGTTGGTGGTTAGGCTGGTGGGTACGAAAGTTGGCTAGTAGTCAGGAAAGTACATTAGTAGGTTTGCTGGTAGATACATATGTAGGTATGTAAATATGTTGGTGTCTTTATACTTGGTGTCTAGGTTAGTAAACAAGTAAAAATACAGGTGGTGGATGGGTAATTGTTTAGATTATTAGGTGTGAATGTAGGTAGTAATCTGTTTGTAAACTGATGTTGAATAAATGGTTACTAGCTTCAGGTGTCATTAGCGATGCCATTTTAATTTGATCTATAATGATGAAGGTACAGTTTTGCCTTCATTCGATCAATCATGAAGACTTACAGGTGGGCAGACAGACGTACGGATAACCGAACATGTTGAAAGAGAGAGACACGTGGATAGTAAAACAGGTACTGGGACACACACAGATGACTCACCTCTTTGAGCGTTCCCTTGGTACGGACAAAAGTCAGGACGATGAACACAGGTATACAGGAAATAGAGATGCAAACCAGGAACCAACCGATGGTCAGTGACCAGTAGGGGTACACGTAGTCCCCATACGACGGAGGCGGCGAGTTGGTGATGGACAACGTGAACAACAGCTAGGGAGGGACAGAAACATTAAAGCAGTGTGACGCATATAAAGGTAACGTGACGCAGATAAAAACAACGTGGTGCTGATATAGAAAGCGTGACGCCTACAGATAGCGTGACGCGGATACATATAACGTGACAGCGTGCCGAAGATATATACATGTGCAACAGACATAAATAATATAACACAAATATGAATAATGTGCTGTAGATATAGACAGCCTGACCAGGATATTCACAACATGACGCAGATTTAGATTTGATAGTCAGAGACAATTGGTGGTTTGATGACTGGCTCAATGTTTGGTGGGATGTTTGGTGGGATGTTTGGTGGGATGTTTGGTGGGATGTTTGCTGGAATGTTTGGTGGGATGTTTGGTGGGATGTTTGGTGGGATGTATGGTGGGATGATTGCTGGGATGTTTGGTGGGATGTTTGGTGGGATGTTTGATGGGATGTTTGGCGGGATGTTTGTTTGGTGGGATGATTGGTGGGATGTTTGGTGGGATGTTTGGTGGGATGTTTGGTGGGATGTTTGGTGGAATGTTTGGTGGGATGTTAGGTGGGATGTTTGGTGGGATGTTTGGTGGGATGTTTGGCGGGATATTTGGTGGGATGTTTGGTGGGATGCTTGGTGGGATGTTTGGTGGGATGATTGATGGGATATTTGGAGGGATGTTTGGTGGGATGTTTGGTGGATGCTTGGTGGGATGTTTGGTGGGATGCTTGGTGGGATGTTTGGTGGGATGTTTGGTGGATGCTTGGTGGGATGTTTGGTGGGATGCTTGGTGGGATGTTTGGTGGGATGCTTGGTGGGATGTTTGGTGGGATGCTTGATGGGATGTTTGGTGGGATGCTTGGTGGGATACTTGGTGGGATCTTTGGTGGGATGCTTGGTGGGATGTTTGGTGGGATGCTTGGGGGGATGCTTGGTGGGATGTTTGGTGGGATGCTTGGTGGGATGTTTGCTGGGATGCTTGGTGGAATGTTTGGTGGGATGTTTGGCGGGATGCTTGGTGGGATGCTTGGTGGGATGTTTGGTGGGATGTTTGGTGGAATGTTTGGTGGGATGCTTGGCGGGATGTTTGGTGGGATGCTTGGCGGGATGTTTGGTGGGATGTTTGGTGGGATGTTTGGTGGGATGCTTGGTGGGATGTTTTGGTGGGATGCTTGGTGGGATGTTTGGTGGGATGATTGGTGGGATGTTTGGTAGAATCTTGGTGGGATGTTTGGGGGGATGCTTGGTGGGATGTTTGGTGGGATGCTTGGTGGGATGTTTGGTGGGATGCTTGGTGGAATGTTTGGTGGGATGCTTGGTGGAATTTTTGGTGGGATGTTTGGCGGGATGCTTGGTGGGATGTTTGGTGGGGTGTTTGTTTGGTGGGATGATTGGTGGGATGTTTGATGGAGTGATTGGTGGGATGATTGGCGGGATGTTTGGTGGGATGCTTGGCGGGATGTTTGGTGGGATGTTTGGTGGGATGTTTGGTGGGATGTTTGGTGGGATGTTTGGGGGGATGCTTGGTGGGATGTTTGGTGGGATGCTTGGTGGGATGTGTGGTAGGATGCTTGGTGGAATGTTTGGTGGGATGCTTGGTGGAATGTTTGGTGGGATGTTTGGCGGGATGCTTGGTGGGATGCTTGGTGGGATGTTTGGTGGGGTGTTTGTTTGGTGGGATGATTGGTGGGATGTTTGATGGAGTGATTGGTGGGATGATTGGTTGGACAGTTGATTAATCCACTAGGAAACTCAGTTTTAACTGTGCAGTCCACTCCATGCGCATTCAGGGCATCTGACTCATGGAGTTTGAATCTCTTGCAGTAAATTAGGTGAGCTCATTTTATCCTGATAAGTAACTTAGTTGTAGGTAATGAGTTGCAGAGCTTTACCAAGTCACTTGGTCATGGTTCAAGATACAGAGAGGCTGGCTGTGAGTTCTGGGGCTCCATTTAGAGAGAAATAAGAACAGACTCACCAACGAACTAACAAACACGTTGTGAAAGGCGACCAATTTTGGGTGTTTCTTTTGAAGTCAGAGTGCTTCTGTCTGAGAGGCGGGGAACCAAGTGTCCGCGAACAAATAAACCAGATCTGTAAAACAGATGTGCACGCAAAATTCAATTTATGTAACAAGACCCGAATTGGACGAACAAGCATCCCTTTCCACCATGGTTAACAATGGCTGGCTGACTGAATGGCTGGCTGAGTGAATGGCTGGCTGAGTGAATGGCTGGCTGACTGAATGGTTGAATAACTGACCTGACTGGGTTAAGGAATGATTGAAGGACTGACTCGCTTAAGGAATGAGTGACTGACTGACTGGCAGTTTGTCCCCTTATGGCTGCTACCTAGAGGTTTGACTACTCCTGCAGCTCAGAGAGACGTATTCTGGATGGCAATCCAATAGGGTACATTGCAAATACCCAGTTCAATTCCCTATAAAGATATAATTAGTCTAGTCTACTTGCAATAGTTACAGCACACATCCCTCCTACTAAGTTCGTTCCGAATGATCCACAAAATATGCTAGCTGAGACGTGAGAGCAGTTGATGAAGACAACTTGATTCTGTCTTTTCAGCAGCCTGAAAACCTAGCAATATGGCTGAAGGCACTGTATAGTTTTACATGTACATCCAGCTGCTGAAGGCACTGTATAGTTTTACTTGTACATTCTGCTGCTAAAGGCACTGTATAGTTTTACATGTACATCCAGCTGCTGAAGGCACTGTATAGTTTGACATGTACATCCAGCTGCTGAAGGCACTGAATAGTTTGTACATTCTGCTGCTGAAGGCACTGTATAGTTTTACATGTACATCCAGCTGCTGAGAAGCCAAGGACAGATTCCGTGTGGCAGAACGAGCTTCCAGACCACTGTCAGGCTGGTTGTAAGGAAGAGTTGAGGTGCCCCGAGGAAGGTCTTGGTGACTGGTACAGTGCCAGCCTTCCACGTCAAAGTTGGGTGAAGATCCCCTGGGAAACCCCAGGTGGTAGTTGTTGTTTGTTCCAGAACATTCTCATAAACTCTTGTGTCGACAGCTTCATGTGACTATCACTTTTGTTCCATCATATCTATTTAGTTTGAGGGTTGTATTTCGAAAGTACTAAACAACTGATATTGACTTTATTTTAATAAACATATCTATGATTGATTAATTTTCGTAGTTAACTATTCTCCTCAGCTAACTAGTCCATACCATTTCTAGATGGGGACTTACTTTAATGACCAGAAAGGAACAGGAGTGAGGATTTAAACCTACACCCACCACCACCATAGTGAGTAAAAGAGAAACCAATTCCACGACTGACGGCCTCATAACGTTGTCAACCCTGCAGTCCCGTGTGGGAAAAGGGAAGCTGGAGAATTACATTCCAATTGTGTAGAAGTAATGGCGGTCAAACCTGCAGCAGTTTTAGACATTCAGTTGTTTCTAAGCTCATTAAGCTAGCTATAATAAATGTTTATCATAGTCTGATTCCATTTTTAACAATTTTGATCAAGATTTTTTTTTGAACTGGTATTGACGTATTTTCAAATCCATAACCTAAGAATACTGTCTTTTAAACCATAAAGACATGAATACTATAATATAATTGAGTCGTGACTGACATACACAAACAATTCAAGCCACAAGATCAGACTGACCAGTAAGAAAACTGGACTGATGTATGTCCAGGTGATTCTCCAGAATGGCCCGGGAGGCGAGCCTAGCATGGACTCGATGTCTTTGCTGAACCTGTCCACACCTGGAAAAAACATGCAATACATCAGAGTAATTCTTCTTCTTCTTCTTCTTCTTCTTCTTCTTCTTCTTCTTCTTCTTCTTCTTCTCTTCTTCTTCTTCTTCTTCTTCTTCTTCTTCTTCTTCTTCTTCTTCTTCTTCTTCTTCTTCTTCTTCTTCTTCTTCTTCTTCTTCTTCTTCTGCTTCTTCTTCTTCTTCTTCTTCTTCTTCTTCTTCTTCTTCTTCTTCTTCTTCTTTCTTCTTCTTCTTCTTCTTCTTCTTCTTCTTCTTCTTTCTTCTTCTTCTTCTTCTTCTTCTTCTTCTTCTTCTTCTTCTTCTTCTTCTTCTTCTTCTTCTTCTTCCTTCTTCTTCTTCTTCGTCTTCTTCTTTCTTCTTCTTCTTCTTCTTCTTCTTCTTCTTCTTCTTCTTCTTCTTCTTCTTCTTCTTCTTCTTCTTCTTCTGCTTCTTCTTCCTTCTTCTTTTTCTTCTTCTTCTTCTTCTTCTTCTTCTTCTTCTTCTTCTTCTTCTTCTTCTTCTTCTTCTTCTTCTTCTTCTTCTTCTTCTTCTTCTTCTTCTGCTTCTTCTTCCTCTTCTTCTTCTTCTTCTTCTTCTTCTTCTTCTTCTTCTTCTTCTTCTTCTTCTTCTTCTTCTTCTTCTTCTTCTGCTTCTTCTTCCTTCTTCTTCTTTTTCTTCTTCTTCTTCTTCTTCTTCTTCTTCTTCTTCTTCTTCTTCTTCTTCTTCTTCTTCTTCTTCTTCTTCTTCTTCTTCTTCTTCTGCTTCTTCTTCCTTCTTCTTTTTCTTCTTCTTCTTCTTCTTCTTCTTCTTCTTCTTCTTCTTCTTCTTCTTCTTCTTCTTCTTCTTCTCTGCTCTTACTGCTGCCTCTCCTCAAGGGATAGGGAGCTAACGAAATGTGATGTGTTGGACTGAA
The DNA here is from genome assembly GCA_905116865.2 of Candidula unifasciata. Lineage (NCBI taxonomy): Eukaryota > Metazoa > Mollusca > Gastropoda > Stylommatophora > Geomitridae > Candidula > Candidula unifasciata. The sequence goes on from CAJHNH020005235.1 coordinate 610,221, forward strand.
AGGTGCAAATGTCACAGCCCATCTATCAACCACAATAAAACATGCCAACCGTCTTCTCAAGGGTAAAGCAGGATAATAATAATAATAATAATAATAATAATAATAACTTGCTCAATGTAGAAATGTAGTTTCAAGGGGAATATTTTTAAAATACCTCAGACAAAAAGAACCATGATCGTGATCACTCTTTGAGAAACATGAATGTATTAGACTGGTAGATAAATCAAAGCGGAACAGTCAAAATTTGTAGTGATGTGGGAAGTGGGAAACTTCAGGGGGGGGGGGGGGGGGGGGGGGGGGGGGGAGAGAGAAAAGAGAGAAAAAGGAGGGGGAGGGGAAGAACACAGATTAATGGTGGTTGTGGTTGTCAACGTGAATTGATTTTCAGGGTGTTGTTGTTGTTGATGATGATTATTGGATGATGATGATTGTCATGATCGGGGTAGGAAAGGAGATTAGGGGAATGTGGGACTGCTAGCAAAGCACTGAACATGTGTGAATGTCATGGTGTGCACACGGGTCACAGAAGTCACGTGAACCACCTGAAGTAAGAAAAAGTGAGCTCGGGTTGTGAACCGCCTGGGGGACAGTCGTCGACCGGACCTCCTAGCGGACAGTCTGGACAACTGCAATGTGGCCATGCTGCTTGAATAGTGGTTTTAGTTATTGAGTTAGATAGGAGTTAGAAAATGTGTTGAATTATTTAGAAAGATGTAGAAATGAAAGAATAATAAAGGTAGAAGTAACGGAGCTCAACATGTTGTCTCTACGTCAGACGTTCTCGTGTGGATTGTGACCACGTTCTGATAAGTTTGTTCTTGTTGTCGTCATGGCCGTGATGGCAGTGTTAACGGGTTTTGAGTCTTATCAACACTGAACTATATGTCAGCCCTCACAACTCTTGGTACTTATCAAGCTCAGGGGTCCGGCTCTCTGGGTAGTTGGCCAAACCATATTGCGCGGTGACCGAGTAACGAACTCCTTGTGGTCCGGGTTCACTCCCGGGGGTAGGCAGAAAAGCCACAATTCTCCGAGATTTACTGTATTTACAATGGAATCAAGGCCGAAAGGTTGCGATATCCATAATACCGAGCCTAAGGGTTAACAACTCATAGCTTCTGGATACTAAAACAAACAAACAGCAAACAACATCAAACTCAGGGAGTCGGAGGCGAATATGAGAAGTACAAGTGAGCACGTCTGTCAGTGCATGAAGGGACTTTATAAACACGAGCTTTGACCTTGCCACCCGCCTCTCGACCCCTGACAATGATAATGTGAGGTGAATGATGACATAAGCTGTGTTTGTAGTGTGCTGATAATAAGGAAGTCTCACCGTAGATCCATGACACCGCAACAGCCTCCAGGAAGACAATCAGCAGGATGGAGATTGGTGGCCCGTAGGTGTCCAACAGCTGCACCACATAGATACCCCCCTGTGGAAAAAGTGTCGAGTCAAAACTTCTCCTGGTATCTGTGTTAAGCTGGGCAGGTCTAGTCAAGTTACGTCATCAGGCTTCATCTGTGTGTGTGTGTGTGTGTGTGTGCATGAGTTTGTGTGTGTGTGCATGAGTTCGTGAGTGCGTGTGTGTGTGTACTAAATTTATTTGTCCGACTTCGCCCGAAATAAGGAAAGAAAGTGTTATTTTCATCCTGGTCTTCACCGCTGACGTAAATGACGTGGAGGCGCCATGGAGGATCCATTACAACATGAGCCTTCCCGTCTTCACGTTTCTCTTCAACTTCTTGTTTTATAAACGATTCAATGTCCCACTGCTGTGCGTCTCTGGTGATTCTCTGAATTTTTGTAGCAAACAATTTTTTACATATTGTGGGAGAGCTGGCTCCAGAGTCACACGGCCCATGGTGAAGTGGTAGGAGCATCCTAGACTAGTTATTTCCATAGTTAACGCTACCGCCATCTTAGCGCTCCTTAGCAGTGCTGGGGGTACTTAGTGTTACAATTAGCATGCTAGCAGTTTCCCAAGTCTGATGGATAAAGCAACAACCTCTTCCAACCCCCCTAACTTACAGTATACGTTTCAAAGGAGACATCAGCAAAATAAAATTTTAAAAAATTCATGTACGGGATGTAAGACGAAAACTATTCAAACAGATATAACTCCAGCGGAGGTTTAATTTTACTGACTGACGCAGAAATAAAACAAGTGCACAACAACCTGGCCGCCAATGTGACTGTTAAATTAAACACTGCAGCCATAATGGCAACTGAAAATTTAACTCATGTACCGGTCACGGTTTGGGAAAAGTTAACAGTTCATTTATAACGAATACATGAAACACATAAAGGGTTTGTGATTTATAGTATATTATACATATGTATGTGTGCGTGTGTGTGTATGTGTGTCTTTGTGTGTGTGTGTGTGTGTGTGTGTGTTGAATACGCCCCAATATGGGAACAATTTTTGTTGTTATTTCAAAGCCCCACCCGGCTATCGCCAGGAGCCCTAAATATAACGGGGGTTTGGAACTTGCGCCCGTTCGATATTCATACGAATGATGGCACTTAGGGTCAGAGTGTGCTTATTGCTCTCTCTCTCTCTCTCTCTCTCTCTCTCTCTCTCTCTCTCTCTCTCACCTCTCTCTCTCTCTCTCACACACCTCTCTCTCTCTCTCTCTCTCTCTGCGGTCCTGGTGGTGTTAAACGTCACTTACTATACAGTGTGTGAGTGAGTGCGTGCGTGCGTATATGTGTGTGCGAGTGTGCGTGCCTATTTGCATGACAAAAAGTTCGTTGTCTACAAGATCAAGACTTACATATGTAGTGGTCACCAGTGAACCGGTGAAGCACCAAACCATGAGTCCAGCCACAAAAAGTTCCCGGTGTCGACGTAGAAATGTCCACTCGTCAAGTGTTCCAGTGATAATGGCTTCCAGACCACCGAACTGTGGGGGTGAAGAAAACAAAAGATGATAACTGTGTGAAGCAAATGGAGATAACGTGATCTGACCAGTTCAGCCATCAGATACCCTTTGGCTTTTGCACTGAATAAATTACTGGATCTCCCTGGCAGACTGCTACCTGAAAGTTTTACGCTCCTGAAACCCGAAGAGACCCACGCTGACGCCACCCTGACGCCCCACCAGCAGGATCAATCATATATACCGTGTTCAGCCTCCTAAAACTCAATAATTATAGCATCAGTAATAGCTAGACGATATCCTACAGTGCGGAATCCTGCCATTATCAACGGAGGGGAGATAACTGTCAACGGCCCTTAATTTGTATTATTTGATTACATTTCTAACAGACAGTTCGCTTTCTGTGTCCTAATTATCTCATCTTTCGGCGCATTCTGTGTCCTAATTATCTCATCTTTCGTCGCATTCTATATTTCAATTGTCTCTGTCATCGAGGTTTTTCGTTTGTCTTGTGTGTGTTATTTATTTGTTCAAAGTCTGAAGACGTGCTCTTAAAAGGGGGGGGGGGGAAGGGGAAGGGGAAGGGCAGTGTGGGTCGATGAAACTGGTATTGCTTGCTTACTCTTCCAATTTTTGTCCTAATGTCACTCCGTTATTCCGAATATCCTCCCCCCCCCCCCCACCCTTGTTTTTCTTTCTGTTCTCATTATAATCGTTTACAGTCGTCAGTTTGGCGTTTGGATCATCAGTTAGCTCCCCGCCTCTCTCTCTCTCTCTCTCTCTCTCTCTCTCTGTCTCTCTATCCCTCTCTCTTTTCCATTCGTGTTTTTTCCCTGCGTGTCTTTCTGTGTGTGGGTCTGTGTGTATGTGTGCATGTGTATGCCAGAATACCCCTCTCCTGCCTACAATCCCTATCCTCTCGTTATCGGACTTTAGAGTCTCCCGGACGAGTCGGCCAGGCGGTCACTCAGCCAGCGGTCTCCTAATTGTCCACTTCTCACCAGTTAGTGGTCACTTCAACACGTCATCTGTTTTGTCTTTTCCACCTCCTAACCAGTTTCATTCCTCCTGGTTCATCTTGTTCTTTTCTCCGGCTACTTCTCTTCTTCGTCCACACCCCTCGTCTTTCTTCTTCTTCTTCTTCTTCTTCTTTTTCTTCTTCTTCTTCTTCTTCTTCTTCTTCTTCTTCTTCTTCTTCTTCTTCTTCTTCTTCTTCTTCTTCTTCTTCTTCTTCTTCTTCTTCTTCTTCTTCTTCTTCTTCTTCTTCTTAGTCTTCTTCTTTTTCTTCTTCTTTTTCTTCTTATTATTATTATTATTATTTTTCTTCTTCTTCTTCTTCTTCTTCTTCTTCTTCTTCTTCTTCTTCTTCTTCTTCTTCTTCTTCTTCTTCTTCTTCTTCTTCTTCTTCTTCTTCTTCTTCTTCTTCTCCTTTTTCTTCTTCTTCTTCTTTTCTTTCTTTCTTTCTTTCTTTCTTTCTTTCTTTCTTTCTTTCTTTCTTTCTTTCTTTCTTTCTTTCTTTCTACTTTATGTTCTATTTCTTCAGCCAGGGGTCTAGATAAAGCTAGACGGAGAGACATGGAGAGACATGGAGAGACATGGAGAGACATGGAGAGACATGGAGAGACATGGAGAGACATGGAGAGACATGGAGAGACATGGAGAGACATGGAGAGACATGGAGAGACATGGAGAGACATGGAGAGACATGGAGAGACATGGAGAGACATGGAGAGACATGGAGAGACATGGAGAGACATGGAGAGACATGGAGAGACATGGAGAGACATGGAGAGACATGGAGAGAGATACTGCGAGACAAACAGACAAGAAAGTGTGTAGGCAGGTAGAGGACAGACACACAGACAGACAGGGAGCAAGGTACGAGGGTAGGCAGGTAGGGGACAGACACACAGACAGACAGGGAGCAAGGTACGAGGGTAGATAGCAGGGTGGAAGGAGAAGGAAGCAAATGAATAGGAAAACAAAGACAATAGCTAGAAAGAGCTACAGAGACAGACAGACGGACAGGTAGGAGGTAGGCAGGTAGGAAGGTTGGCAGTCAGGAAGGTAGGCAGGCAGGAAGGTAGGCAGGCGGGGAGGTAGGCAGGCAGGAAGGTAGGCAGGTAGGTAGGCAGGCAGGAAGGTAGGCGGGTAGGAAGGTAGGCAGGTAGTAAGGTAGGCAGGTAGAAAGGTAGGCAGGTAGAAAGGAAGGTAGGCAGGTAGAAAGGAAGGTAGGCAGGTGGGAAGGTAGGCAGGTAGGAAGGTAGGCAGGTAGGAAGGTAGGAAGGTAGGCAGGTAGAAAGGAAGGTAGGCAGGTGGGAAGGTAGGCAGGTAGGAAGGTAGGCAGGTAGGAAGGTAGGCAGGTAGGAAGGTAGGCAGGTAGCTAGAGAGAGATGGCACTTACTGTTGTATCCAGACCCAAAGTAATCAGCATAAAGAAAAAAATCACCGCCCAGAAGGAACTGCCGGCTAACGTGGCCACGGCCTCCGGGTACACCACAAAGATCAGACCAACATCTGCAACCCACAAGTGTATGTACACTTAAAGTCTAACAACAAACAAGTGTATGTACACTTAAAGTCTAACAACACACAAGTGTATGTACACTTAAAGTCTAACAACACACAAGTGTATGTACACTTAAAGTCTAACAACACACAAGTGTATGTACACTTAAAGTCTAACAACAAACAAGTGTATGTACACTTAAAGTCTAACAACACACAAGTGTATGTACACTTAAAGTCTAACAACAAACAAGTGTATGTACACTTAAAGTCTAACAACAAACAAGTGTATGTACACTTAAAGTCTAACAACCGCACACAAGTGTATGTACACTTAAAGTCTAACAACAAACAAGTGTATGTACACTTAAAGTCTAACAACAAACAAGTGTATGTACACTTAAAGTCTAACAACAAACAAGTGTATGTACACTTAAAGTCTAACAACACACAAGTGTATGTACACTTAAAGTCTAACAACAAACAAGTGTATGTACACTTAAAGTCTAACAACAAACAAGTGTATGTACACTTAAAGTCTAACAACACACAAGTGTATGTACACTTAAAGTCTAACAACAAACAAGTGTATGTACACTTAAAGTCTAACAACAAACAAGTGTATGTACACTTAAAGTCTAACAACAGCACACAAGTGTATGTACACTTAAAGTCTAACAACAAACAAGTGTATGTACACTTAAAGTCTAACAACACACTAGTGTATATACACTTAAAGTCTAACAACACACAAGTGTATGTACACTTAAAGTCTAACAACCCACAAGTGTATGTACACTTAAAGTCTAACAACACACAAGTGTATGTACACTTAAAGTCTAACAACAAACAAGTGTATGTACACTTAAAGTCTAACAACACACAAGTGTATGTACACTTAAAGTCTAACAACAAACAAGTGTATGTACACTTAAAGTCTAACAACAAACAAGTGTATGTACACTTAAGTCTAACAACACACAAGTGTATGTACACTTAAAGTCTAACAACAAACAAGTGTATGTACACTTAAAGTCTAACAACAAACAAGTGTATGTACACTTAAAGTCTAACAACAAACAAGTGTATGTACACTTAAAGTCTAACAACACACAAGTGTATGTACACTTAAAGTCTAACAACACACAAGTGTATGTACACTTAAAGTCTAACAACAAACAAGTGTATGTACACTTAAAGTCTAACAACAAACAAGTGTATGTACACTTAAAGTCTAACAACACACAAGTGTATGTACACTTAAAGTCTAACAACAAACAAGTGTATGTACACTTAAAGTCTAACAACAAACAAGTGTATGTGCACTTAAAGTCTAACAACAAACAAGTGTATGTACACTTAAAGTCTAACAACAAACAAGTGTATGTACACTTAAAGTCTAACAACACACAAGTGTATGTACACTTAAAGTCTAACAACACACAAGTGTATGTACACTTAAAGTCTAACAACACACAAGTGTACATACACTTAAAGTCTAACAACAAACAAGTGTATGTACACTTAAAGTCTAACAACACACAAGTGTATGTACACTTAAAGTCTAACAACAACACACAAGTGTATGTACACTTAAAGTCTAACAACGACACACAAGTGTATGTACACTTAGGCTAACAAACTGGACATTTTTACGTTCCGGGGTAGGTTTTTGGGACATTGTTGCGGCACAAGAATCGTTTTAAAAGCACCATAAACTGTGACTATCTTGTAAACCCAGGGTCTAGCTGTGATAAACACTTGTGTCCTTACCCATGTAGATATTCTGCAGGTGACATTAGGCGTTGTAGCCGTTACTGGAGCCCCAATTATCAGCCACATGGAAGGATGCTGCACAGAACTGTTCTGGCCGGCGTACATCCCTCAGGCATGGTCCATCAGGATGCCTGGCAGCGCAAGTAACACAGGCAGGGGAACAGAGGCAGGGGAACAGAGGCAGGGGAACAGAGGCAGGGGAACAGAGGCAGGGGAACAGAGGCAGACTAGCAAGAACCGTATCGCTAATCCCACACTTACTGCCGCTCAAGAACTTTCCAGGCTCATATTGGACTACTCGGTTACTTTCGTGCTCATAATAATTGATCATTGCTACTTTGGACGGAGTGTGATCTTCATCAGTCGTGTTGGAGGAACATCAATTATAATTTATCTAGGGGCTGAGCTGGGTATCTAGGATCTATCTTGTCTGTCCGCGATCCAGACGGAGTCAGGAGGTATGGTGACCTTTGAGCATCAGCCAGGTAGAAAGACAAAGCACTTACAGATAACTCTTACATTCTGGGCAAAGTTTTCATTTAATAGAGTTGCATACCTTGCATTTACAGCCGCTAAATGTGACTTAGAATACCAAGTTAGCTCAATCCAAGGTGGAGTTTGGCTGCATTGTTTCCATCGCTAACTGTGGTGATATTACCTCACGAAGCACCTGTCTCTTCCACGGTCCAATTCTCGTATCACTATCTGACAGCCATCAGCAAATTTTGTTTCCCTAAAGCCATTCACCGCATTAATCGAATCCTTGTAGACGTTGAGAAATGCACTATGAAACGCGTTCACTTACAGCTAAACTACACAGCCGCACACATGTGAAATTATGTTGTATGAAGCAATGATCCAAGTTGGTCAGGAAAGACATGCTAACCTTGTTTAATTGCGCAATATTAGTATTATTACTAAATATTGATTACTATAAACAATAATAAGGGCCTCAATTGTTTCCCTTCTGTTTATTTATGGGAATGACGTGCACACACCGGAACCTACCAATCAAATACCTTTCTTAAATTTTTGTGTATTCTAGAGAAAAGGTCCATTGTGTTCGTAAATTGTTGCTGTGATTGTTATTCGACATATGCTTGGTTAATATACATTTCTGCAACCTATGGTGCCATTTCAATGGTTTGAAATGAATTATGTCCGTATTTCATAGTTGTGGATTTCAAGCTGTACGATAGACATGGCCAATAAAACACCTTTTTTTTAAGGGTGCCTAGTTGACCTTGTTCTCAGAGGACTTGTTTCCATAGCGAGGTGCAAACGCCGTCTGGCGGTGACAGGTTCGATTCCCGACACAGTAAATAAAGCTTTTAATTTTTATGTTGTCTGGTGTGTTCTTCTATCTTTCTACTTCATTCTATGAGCGCCGATCAATACATTTTTTGTTTTACTTTATTAATATTGAGTATTATTACTAATGTTGCGCAGTTAAACCATGTTTAAACACTTTGATGCACCCACCCCTAGAAAGTTATTGCAGGAGGGAGCATCAAAGGGCATTCTGTATCGATAATAGTAATAATAATAACAATAATAATAATAACAACAAAAATAATAATATGCTGAATTGCCCTTATAACTTTTTTTTAAATAATATGAAATGTATGAACAAATGCCCACACAGATAACCTCCACGTATAATGGGGTGGGAGTTGTTCCTAAAATATTCTTTGGAGGGTACTCAAAGGATGAAGCCCCTATGTTTCTGGGCCTATGATTAAAATGCAAACCAACATGAACCAACCATTCTCATGTAGCAGGTCGTTTGTTGAACATGGCTGGTATCGCGGCTTACCGGACAGTCTCTCGACCACCACCAACCGTCCCGCCTCGTAAACTCCCATGGCCAGGTTGTCCCGGGCATCCTAAGTCTAGAGTTCTGCTGGTAAACCTCCACGTCTTGTTCCGATAACCATACCTTCCATTGCCGTTCTCCCTAACCCACTCATCATCATCATCATGTAGCAGTTCCTCCGCAAAACGCCGCTTTCATCAACGTCTGCCTGAAAGAATCGCACTCTCGCCACCTCTCTTGTCTTGTGCCTCTTCATATCCTTGAATTTACACATATCTTGTGCCCTTCTTCTTGGTGGTCGGCCCCTGCCCCTCCTTTCTAGGGCTATGCCTTCTGCTGTAATCTTTCCCAATCCGCCATGGCGCTTGATATGACCTCAATACTTCAGCTTCTGAGACAAGATGCTGTTTATCAGCAAACATTCCTTGATGTTCAGATCTTCCAAAATATTATAGTTTTTTTTCATTTTTTCCCATGGTATTCTGAGAATCTCCCAATAGCATTTCCAGCAATCCATTACCACCGCTAAATATGAATGACAAATTTCAATTTACCAGAAACAATACTGGTGCTAGGTCAGCCCCCCCCCCCCCCCCCACCCCCCTTTTTTCCCAATATTTATACGAACCACAGACAAATCTAAAAACTCCTAAACGGTTCCTGTTGGTTGGCGTCCGGTTTATGGTTCTAAGTTATAAGGATGCCAGGTAGTTGGTTGTGGGAGCCAACCTGGTGTTACACCCACACAAAATCTCATTTGAATTGTTGTGTATAATGTTCGGTTGCCAACACGTTTCCTTTCTTTGTCTCTGTATCGTTCCACGTGAACCTTTTCTCTGGAACAGGCGCGCGGAAAATTGGGTGCTTGGGTACTTTTACGACACCCCACCCCCAACATGCTCACTTCCTGAACTGTAGCTGTTGCGAACAGCTGACGCCCTGCGTCGACAGCACACTGACAGCCAGGCGCTTTGCTGGGGAAACAATCTTCACGTTCTACCAGCATTCCTGAAGGAGGAGCTTTAGGTTATAATTGTGACTAGGTTATGTGCGCCACATAAAATGGCTCTGCGTTGCATGCCAATAAGAGCCCTGAAAAGGACTCTTGCAGTTTTGATGCCATCACAGCAAACTGACCCAAAAAATTTCCCAAGTAGCGACGAGTTCGTCTACCGGCGAGCAAATAGGCGACCCGATCAACGATAAAGAGAGAGATTGCATAACTCTGGGCAGTCAGACGCACATATAATTGTTCATGGCGACCCACGCCTTCCATCCAAGGTCCCTGCACCACAGGCATCAGTGTCTCACTGTTGATACTGCAAGTTCTTTGCTGATTCACCAGATTTATGGTATGTCTGTCGTGCCTCTGAGGCCTGGTTGTGCCTATCTTTACTCCAAATTCTGATATTCTTAGCAGTATTGTGGACTCGCTGCTCACATATCCTCTGATCGTCCTAACTTTCTAAAGGTATTTACAATTTTGGCATGATCCACGGGTCGGCCGTTTGAAAAGAAAAGAAGAACTATTGAATCTATCAGCACAATGACTGTCAGAGACCTACCTTGTCTGACCACGCTCTACAGGGTTCTGTTCTGGGTGTAGGTGATGTCCCCAAACACAACGATCTGACACAGAGAGACCTACCTTGTCTGGCCACGCTCTACAGGGTTCTGTTCTGGGTGTAGGTGATGTCCCCAAACACAACGATCTGACACAGAGAGACCTACCTTGTCTGGCCACGCTCTACACGGTTCTGTTCTGGGTGTAGGTGATGTCCCCAAACACAACGATCTGACACAGAGAGACCTACCTTGTCTGACCACACTCTACACGGTTCTGTTCTGGGGGAAGGTGATGTCCACAGACACAATGATCTGACATAGAAGACCTACCTTGTCTGGCCACGTTCTCCACGGTTCTGTTCTGGGTGAAGGCCATGTACCCGAGCACCGTAAATACCACAAACCCGGCCAGGAAGCTTGTCAGGCAGTTGGTGGCTGACGTCACCAGGGCGTCCCTGCAACACGTGACTTGTGGCGGTTATCAATTATTGGAATGTTTCTGTCTTTCTGTCTGTCCATCAGTTAATTCACCTACCCACTATCCGTCCTTCTGTCAGACCGATGTGACGAAATGACATCAGTGTTCTCAGAAGTTATTATGTTTAATAATTTCTTATGTTTATACTAGGCCCTAAGCCCAAATAATACTTAAACCATGTGGGATTTACAATGGTTTACAGTGCGTAGCCCAGACAAGGCAACCAAGCATTGTTCAATATTACATCACTGCCTTATCCAGCTAATCTGTCTACCTGGGGAAAAGCCTGCAACAGAGTGTCATATAAGTTACACAACCGGCTAGACTATGCCCTTTGAACAGACCAGATCAAAGGACTTAGCCTGGTGGGGTGATAAATTCCATACTTGATGACCTCCCTGGACTGGCTTTTCACACCTGTCAGTGACACTGGCTGGACTAGATTTTCCCACTTAAGAATGTTTGATTAGAGTAGGGGCAGTCAGAACTGACTGACAGGCACAATAGTAGATAACTGGGTCTACAGGTATCTCAGGGTGTAGCTTAGATCCTCTGCTGAAGGGTAACTTAGATACTAGAAAAGGGGAGGAGTTTAACATTGCAGACGAATTAGGGTACATATGATTACTGCTAGACATCTAAAATTTATTTCATAGTGCTGCCAGCACGCTACAAACTCAGATCAACAGTAGAAAGTAATTCTAGCTGTTTGAATATTGTTTGGTATTTTGCTGGAATGTTCCCAGGTATGATTGTATATTATTTTAAATCTTTTATTCATAGGTTAGGAAGCTAG
>CAJHNH020005236.1:0-24093 GCA_905116865.2 Candidula unifasciata
AAGGGAAAAAATAAAAAAGTATATTTAAAGAAACAAGTAAAAAAGTATAAAAAAAGAACATTTTATAAGTATATTAAAAAGGAAAAATTAGAAATATATAAAGGAAACCAAATATAAAAAATATAAGGGAAAGAAAAAATTTAAAAAATAAAAATAACTAAAAAAAAAATTTTAAATTTTAAAAAAAGAAAAAAGTATTTAAAAATATTAAAGAAAAATGTATAAAAGTATATAAAAAAACAAATATAAAATTTATAAAGAAACCAAGTATCCAAAGTCCTTCAACATTTCTAAAAGTCAAAGGTCTGTTTTTTGCAAAACCAAGATCAAAAAATAAAACGTTTTATAAACCATCCTTTTATATTGGGTCTGAAACTTGGGGCACAAATAAAAGGATGAAGCCTTTTTTACCCGGTTTTTCCCAAAAAAGAAAATCTTACGAAAAGAATCTTGGGGGGGCCCGTTAAAGTTTCAGGGAAAGAAAAGTGGAAGCAACAACTAAATTTAAATCTTTTGTAAAAACAGCCTTTTTAGAGGGGTGGTTATTAATAAAGCTAATAGACCCGATATGGTTGGGGTAATTGAGGGGGCATGTCAAAAACAAAAGGGAATAAAAAAATGTATACACAGGGGGCTTAAAGGACGTAGACCACGAGGCAGACCAAGGAAGCGAGACCAAAGTCCAGGATCTGCAAACACTTGGTGTCAAACCAACGGAAAAAAAAGGCCCAATCAGAGAGTTTAGTGGGTTTAGAAGGTGAAAAATTAATGAAAAAGTCTTTCCCACCGACATTTTTTTTTGTGTTTTTTTAATGTTTCCCCATTTTTTATAAATTTTTAATTTTTCCCTTAAACCCGGTAGGTTTCCACAATTAAACATTTTGTTGTTTTGTAAAAAATTGTTTCACTTTTTAAGAACATACAAATTTTTCCCCCCACATCTTATTTTTAAAAGGATTTTAAAATTTTAATATATAACCCCACAAATGGAGTGCCAAATATAGTGTAGTAGACAATGTAATAGTGTAGTAGACACAGTAATAGTGTAGTAGACACAGTAATAGTGTAGTAGACAATGTAATAGTGTAGTAGACACAGTAATAGTGTAGTAGACAATGTAATAGTGTAGTAGACACAGTAATAGTGTAGTAGACAATGTAATAGTGTAAGTAGACACAGTAATATAGTGTAATAAGTAGACAATGTAATAGTGTAGTAGACACAGTAATAGTGTGTAGTAGACACAGTAATAGTGTAGTAGACACAGTAATAGTGTAGTAGACACAGTAATAGTGTAGTAGACACAGTAATAGTGTAGTAGACACAGTAATAGTGTAGTATGATGCAGTAGACACAGTATAGTGCAGTAATAGTGTAGTAGACACAGTAATAGTGTAGTAGACAATGTAATAGTGTAGTAGACAAGGTGTAATAGTGCCAGTAGACACAGTAATAGTGTAGTAGACAATTGTAATAGTGTAGTAGACACAGTAATCAGTGTAGTAGACACAGTAATAGTGTAGTAGACACAAGTACATAGTGTAGTAGTAGACACAGTAATAGTGTAGTAGACACAGTAATAGTGTAGTAGACACAGTAATAGTGTAGTAGACACAGTAATAGTGTAGTAGACAATGTAATAGTGTAGTAGACACAGTAATAGTGTAGTAGACAATGTAATAGTGTAGTAGACACAGTAATAGTGTAGTAGACACAGTAATAGTGTAGTAGACAATGTAATAGTGTAGTAGACAATGTAATAGTGTAGTAGACAATGTAATAGTGTAGTAGACAATGTAATAGTGTAGTAGACACAGTAATAGTGTAGTAGACACAGTAATAGTGTAGTAGACAATGTAATAGTGTAGTAGACACAGTAATAGTGTAGTAGACACAGTAATAGTGTAGTAGACACAGTAATAGTGTAGTAGACACAGTAATAGTGCAGTAGACACAGTAATAGTGTAGTAGACACAGTAATAGTGTAGTAGACACAGTAATAGTGTAGTAGACACAGTAATAGTGTAGTAGACACAGTAATAGTGTAGTAGACACAGTAATAGTGTAGTAGACACAGTAATAGTGTAGTAGACACAGTAATAGTGTAGTAGACACAGTAATAGTGTAGTAGACACAGTAATAGTGTAGTAGACACAGTAATAGTGTAGTAGACAATGTAATAGTGTAGTAGACACAGTAATAGTGTAGTAGACACAGTAATAGTGTAGTAGACAAGTAAATAGTAGACACAGTAGTGTAGTAGACAATGTAATAGTGTAGGTATAGTAGACACAGTAATAGTGTAGTAGACACAGTAATAGTGTAGTAGACACAGTAATAGTGTAGTAGAACAATGTAATAGTGTAGTAGACACAGTAATAGTGTAGTAGACAGTAAATAGTGTAGTAGACAATAATAGTGTAGTAGACAATGTAATAGTGTAGTAGACACAGTAATAGTGTAGTAGACAATGTAATAGTGTAGTAGACACAGTAATAGTGTAGTAGACACAGTAATAGTGTAGTAGACACAGTAATAGTGTAGTAGACACAGTAATAGTGTAGTAGACACAGTAATAGTGTAGTAGACAATGTAATAGTGTAGTAGACAATGTAATAGTGTAGTAGACACAGTAATAGTGTAGTAGACACAGTAATAGTGTAGTAGACACAGTAATAGTGTAGTAGACAATGTAATAGTGTAGTAGACAATGTAATAGTGTAGTAGACACAGTAATAGTGTAGTAGACAATGTAATAGTGTAGTAGACACAGTAATAGTGTAGTAGACACAGTAATAGTGTAGTAGACAATGTAATAGTGTAGTAGACACAGTAATAGTGTAGTAGACACAGTAATAGTGTAGTAGACACAGTAATAGTGTAGTAGACACAGTATAGTGTAGTAGTGTAATAGTAGTAGACAATGTAATAGTGTAGTAGACACAGTAATAGTGTAGTAGACAATGTAATAGTGTAGTAGACACAGTAATAGTGTAGTAGACACAGTAATAGTGCAGTAGACACAGTAATAGTGTAGTAGACACAGTAATAGTGTAGTAGACAATGTAATAGTGCAGTAGACACAGTAATAGTGTAGTAGACACAGTAATAGTGTAGTAGACACAGTAATAGTGTAGTAGACAATGTAATAGTGTAGTAGACACAGTAATAGTGTAGTAGACAATGTAATAGTGTAGTAGACACAGTAATAGTGTAGTAGACAATGTAATAGTGTAGTAGACACAGTAATAGTGTAGTAGACACAGTAATAGTGTAGTAGACACAGTAATAGTGTAGTAGACAATGTAATAGTGTAGTAGACAATGTAATAGTGCAGTAGACACAGTAATAGTGTAGTAGACAATGTAATAGTGTAGTAGACAATGTAATAGTGTAGTAGACACAGTAATAGTGTAGTAGACACAGTAATAGTGTAGTAGACACAGTAATAGTGTAGTAGACAATGTAATAGTGTAGTAGACACAGTAATAGTGTAGTAGACACAGTAATAGTGTAGTAGACACAGTAATAGTGCAGTAGACACAGTAATAGTGTAGTAGACAATGTAATAGTGCAGTAGACACAGTAATAGTGTAGTAGACAATGTAATAGTGTAGTAGACACAGTAATAGTGTAGTAGACACATGTAATAGTGTCAGTAGACACAGTAATAGTGTAGGTAGACACAGTAATAGTGTAGTAGACACACAGTAATAGTGTAATAATAGTGTAGTAGACACAGTAATAGTGTAGTAATAGTGTAGTAGACACAGTAATAGTGTAGTAGACACAGTAATAGTAATAGTAGACACAGTAATAGTGTAGTAGACACAGTAATAGTGCAGTAGGACACAGTAATAGTAGACACAGTATAGTGTAGTAGACATGTAATAGTAGACACAGTAATAGTGTAGTAAGACACAGTAATAGTGCAGTAGACACAGTAATAGTGTAGTAGACACAGTAATAGTGTAGTAGACAATAGTGTGTAGTAGACACAGTAATAGTGTAGTGACACAGTAATAGTGTAGACACAGTAATAGTGTAGTAGACACAGTAATAGTGTAGTAGACACAGTGTAATAGTGCAGTAGACACAGTAATAGTGTAGTAGACACAGTAATAGTGTAGTAGACACAGTAATAGTGTAGTAGACACAGTAATAGTGTAGTAGACACAGTAATAGTGCAGTAGACACAGTAATAGTGTAGTAGACACAGTAATAGTGTAGTAGACAATGTAATAGTGTAGTAGACACAGTAATAGTGTAGTAGACACAGTAATAGTGTAGTAGACACAGTAATAGTGTAGTAGACACAGTAATAGTGTAGTAGACAATGTAATAGTGCAGTAGACACAGTAATAGTGTAGTAGACACAGTAATAGTGTAGTAGACACAGTAATAGTGTAGTAGACACAGTAATAGTGTAGTAGACACAGTAATAGTGCAGTACGACAGTGTACACAGTAATAGTGTAGTAGACACAGTATAATAGTGTAGTAGACAATAGTAATAGTGTAGTAGACAATGTAATAGTGTAGTAGACAATGTAATAGTGCAGTAGACACAGTAGTGTAGTAGACACAGTAATAGTGCAGTAGACACAGTAATAGTGTAGTAGACACAGTAATAGTGCAGTAGACACAGTAATAGTGTAGTAGACAATGTAATAGTGTAGTAGACACAGTGTAGTAGTAATAGTGTAGTAGACACACAGTAATAGTGCAGTAGACACAGTAATAGTGTAGTAGACACATGTAATAGTGTAGTAGACACAGTAATAGTGTAGTAGTAATAGTGTGTAGTAGACACAGTAATAGTGTAGTAGACACAGTAATAGTGTAGTAGACAATGTAATAGTGTAGTAGACACAGTAATAGTGTAGTAGACAATGTAATAGTGTAGTAGACACATGTAATAGTGCAGTAGACACAGTAATAGTGCAGTAGACACAGTAATAGTGTAGTAGACACAGTAATAGTGTAGTAGACACAGTAATAGTGTAGTAGACAATGTAATAGTGCAGTAGACACAGTAATAGTGTAGTAGACAAGTAATAGTGTAGTAGACACAGTAATAGTGCAGTAGACACAGTAATAGTGCAGTAGACACAGTAATAGTGTGTAGTGTAATAGTGTAGACACAGTAATAGTGTAGTAGACACAGTAATAGTGTAGTAGACACAGTAATAGTGTAGTAGTAGACAATGTAATAGTGTAGTAGACACAGTAATAGTGTAGTAGACACAGTAATAGTGTAGTAGACACCGTAATAGTGTAGTAGACGCAGTAATAGTGTAGTAGACACATTAATAGTACTAGTAGTAGACATGTAATAGTGCAGTAGACACAGTGATAGTGTAGTAGATACAGTGATAGTGTAGTAGATACAGTGATAGTGTAGTAGATACAGTGATAGTGCAGTAGATACAGTGATAGTGTAGTTTGTTGTTTGTTTTAGTATCCAGAAGCCATGAGTTGTTAACCCTTAGGCTCGGTGTTATGGATATCGCAACCTTTCGGCCTTGATTTCATTGTAAATACCGTAAATCTGGGAGAAAATGTGGCTTTCCTGCCTACCCCCGGGATTGAACCCGGACCACAAGGAATACGTCACCCGGTCTCCGCGAAATCCGGTTTAGCCAATTCCGCTAGAAAGCCGGGCAGTAGATACAGTGATAGTGTACTTGACAAGATGTTTGTATCAATGACCAAAAGTTAGCAGACTTCGGTTACTCTAGTAGCTACTTGACTATTAAACTCACCTGTCATATGAAGTCACAGATGTGGCGATGTCAGCCAGCAAACGAGAGGAAGGCAACTGTACACCTGACCTGGTACTGCTGGTGATTGTAGTGACTGTAACAGTCGTTGTCTGGATCTGGCTGGTGAGCACTGTAGTCATGGCTGTGACGCTAGAGCAGACACATGCAGACGTTCTGGTGGTGGTTTCATCACTGCCGGAACTACTGTTACCTGTGGGTTGGTGGATAACTTCAGGTGTCATAAGGACGTTTATTGTGCCGCGTGTGTGTACATGCTCTGTGTACCTACTCTGTGTGTACATGTTCTGTGCGTACACTGACTGTGTATACACGTTGTGTGTATGCATTTTCTGTCTGTACATATTGTGTGCACATGTTCTTGTGTGCATGTTCTGTTTGTAAAGATATGTATATAATATTGTGTGTACATGTTTTGTGTGAACACATTCTATATGTACATTTCTGTGTTTACAAGCTGTGTGTGCACTTGATGTATGTGCATTTTTGTGTGTATATTTTCTTTTTGTACATATTGAACGTTTACAAGTTGTGCGTACATGTTTTGTATGTACATGTTGTGTGTACATGTTCTGTGTTTACATGTTCTGTGTGTATGTCTTGTTTTTACACCAGTGTGGGCAAATGTTATGTCTTTACAGGTTATTTGTGTAAATCTGGTATTTACATTTTTGTATATCAAAGCAACGTTTCCCCGTTGTACATTTTGAACAAAGAAAACACAAACAATAGATTGCACAATTTATTGCCTGGCATATTTCACTGTTTCTCGTCAGGTGCATACAACAGTAACAATTACATCAATGAAGCAAATAAGTGAATCATTTATAACTGAAGTACAATTTCAACAACGAGACAATGTTTGGACATGGGTGTTCTGTGTGTGCGTGTTCTGTCTTTAAAAAAAAATGTGTTTACATCTTCTATGTGTACAGGCTGTGCATGGTGTGTGTAATGTTGTGTGTACATGTCCTTTGGTATACATGCTATGTTTTTACATATTTCGTGTGTACATGTCATGTTTGTACATGGTGTTTATGTGTACATGTTGTGTTCGTTCATGTTGTGTGCACGTGATCTGCGTATACAGGCTGTATGTGTATATGTTGTGTGTTTATACGTCATGTGTGTACATGTTGATTTGTATATGTAGGTCTAATACTGTTTTCCCCGTGGCCCGCGCTAGGCGACCCCCCTGTACCGACTTGTAAGCATTTGGAGAGTAATGTTGTTTCGCCTTTGGCTTCCCACTTCTTTTCCCAACTATTAACAATACAAGTCGGTACAAGGGCGTTGGCTAGAGGGGACCACAAGGTAAACAGTATTAGACTCAGTGGACCACAATATGGGATGCTCGGACCGACCTGACCGACTTGATTTTCCAAACTTTAAAAATTTTTTTGAACTTTTAAAAAAAAATATCTAAGAAAAAGTTAACCGCCATTTTGGGTCACTTGACCACGGTTAAACGCCGGGTCTCTTGATCACCATCGACAATCTTCACCTCCACATCCCTGTCCACACTTCCCTCCACATCCCTGTCCACACTTCCCTCTACATCCCTGTCCACACTTCCCTCCACATCCCTGTCCACACTTCCCTCCACATCCCTGTCCACACTTCCCTCCACATCCCTGTCCACACT
Organism: Candidula unifasciata; assembly: GCA_905116865.2. NCBI lineage: Eukaryota > Metazoa > Mollusca > Gastropoda > Stylommatophora > Geomitridae > Candidula > Candidula unifasciata. The sequence goes on from CAJHNH020005236.1 coordinate 7,428, forward strand.
TCCCTCCACATCCCCTGTCCACACTTCCCTCCACATCCCTGTCCACACTTCCCCTCCACATCCCTGTCCACACTTCCCTCCACATCCCTGTCCACACTTCCCTCCACATCCCTGTCCACACTTCCCTCCACATCCCTGTCCACACTTCCCTCCACATCCCTGTCCACACTTCCCTCCACATCCCTGTCCACACTTCCCTCCACATTCCTGTCCACACTTCCCTGTCCACACTTCCCTCCACATCCCTGTCCACACTTCCCTCCACATCCCTGTCCACACTTCCCTCTCCACACTTCCCTCCACATTCCTGTCCACACTTCCCTCCACATCCGTGTCCACACTTCCCTCCACATTCCTCTCCACACTTCCCTCCATATCCGTGTCCACACTTCCTCTACATTTCTCTCCACACTTCCCTCCACATCCCTCTCCACACTTCCCTCCACATCCGTGTCCACACTTCCCTCCACATTCCTCTCCACACTTCCCTCCACATCCCTGTCCACACTTCCCTCCACATCCCTGTCCACACTTCCCTCCACATCCCTGTCCACACTTCCACACATTCCTCCACACTTCCCTCCCATCCCTGTCCACACTTCCCTCCACATCACCTCCCTCCACACCCTGTCCACCTCCACATTCCTGTCCACACTTCCCTCCACATCCCTCTCCACACTTCCCTCCACATCCCTCTCCACATTTCCCTCCATATTTCCTTTTACATTCCTCTCCACACTTTCCTACTCATCCCTCTCCACATTTCCCTCCACATTTCCCTTCACATTCCTCTCCAAATTCCTCTCCACACTTCCTTTTACATCCCTCTCCACATTTCCCTCCATATTTCCCTCCACATTCCTCTCCAAATTTCCCTCCAAATTTCCCTCCACATTTCCATCCACATTCCTCTCCACATTTCCCTCCAAATTTCCCTCCACATTTCCCTCCACATCCGTCTCCAAATTTCCCTCCACATTTCCATCAGCATCCCTCTCTACATTTCCCTCCACATCCGTCTCCACATTTCCCTCCACATCCGTCTCCACATTTCCCTCCACATTTCCTCACCATATTCGTCTTCACATTCCTCTCCATATTTCCCTCCCTTTTCCTCTCCACATTTCCCTCCCTATTCCTCTTCCCATTTCCCTCCATATTCCTCTCCACATTTCCCTCCCTATTCCTCTCCCCATTTCCCTCCCTATTCCTCTCCACATTTCCCTCCCTATTCCTCTCCACATTTCCCTTCATATTCCTTTCCACATTTCCCTCCCTATTCCTCTCCACATTTCCCTCCCTATTCCTCTCCACATTTTCCTTCATATTCCTTTCCACATTTTCCTCCCTATTCCTCTTCACATTTCAATCCCAATTCCTCTCCACATTTCCCTCCATATTCGTCTCCACATTCCCCTCCATATTTCCCTCCGCATTCCATGCCCTCTTTGCAATTAATATTGATAATTAGCGGCTCCTCCTACTCACCATTCTCTCCTCTTCCACACAATGGATGGGCGCATCCATACCACTTTCTCCTCCTCTTCCACACAATGGATGGGCGCATCCATACCACTCTCTCCTCCTCTATCACACAATGGATGGGCGCATCCACACCACTCTTTCCTCCTCTTCCACACAATGGATGGGCGCATCCACACCACTCTCTCCTCCTCTTCCACACAATGGATGGGCGCATCCATACCACTCTCTCCTCCTCTTCCAAACAATGGATAGGCCGATCCACACCACTCTCTCCTCTTCTTCCACACAATGGATAGGCCGATCCACACCACTCTCTCCTCCTCTTCCACACAATGGATAGGCCGATCCATACCACTCTCTCCTCCTCTTCCACACAATGGATGGGAGCATCCACACCACTCTCTCCTCCTCTTCCACACAATGGATGGGCGCATCCACACCACTCTCTCCTCCTCTTCCAAACAATGGATGGGCGCATCCATACCACTCTCTCCTCCTCTTCCACACAATGGATGGGGGCATCCACACCACTCTCTCCTCCTCTTCTACACAATAAATGGTGGCATCCACACCACTCACTCCTCCTCTTCCACACAATGGATGGGGGCATCCATACCACTCTCTCCTCCACTTCCACACAATGGATGAGGCGCATCCATACCACTCTCTCCTCCTCTCTCATACAGTCGGTATGCGCATCCGTGCCAACTTCTGTTCCTTTTGTCTATCCTTGACACGACGACGATGATTCTGACCTGTGAGGCGGCTGGTGTTGACCGGCTGGCATGGGTTAGGGAAGTCTGTAGCACTCTGGTTGTATGGCGTGTCTAGGCTGTCTACCTCGATTCCTGGCAGGTGAGTAGCAAGTAGATATATCAGATGGCATAAGTATAGCACATGTCATAAGTATAGCACATGACACAAGTATAGCACATGCCACAAGTATAACACATGACACAAGCATAGCACAAGTACAGCACATGGTACAAGCATATAATATGACACGTATGTAGCACACATGGCACAAGTATATTATATGACACTAATATAAAACACGACACATGCATAGCACATGACACAAATATACAGCACATGCCACAAGTATAGCACATCACACAATTGCAGTACACGACACAAGTGTAGCATATGGTACAAGTATAGCACATTACACAAGTATAGCACACGGCACAAGTATATTGTATCACACTAGTAAATACCATGACACAGGTATAGCACCTGACACAAATATAGCACATGACACAAGTATAGCACATCACACAAGTGCAGTTTCACGACACAAGTGTAGCATATGGTACAAGTATAGCACATTACACAAGTATAGCACATGGCAAAAGTATATTATTTGACACTAGTGTATACATGACACAGGTATAGCACCTGACACAAGTATAGCCAACAGCCTGGATCGACTGTGTACGAGCGAGAGCTAGTACGAGAGAGAGAGAGAGACACTTACAAATACTACACACACGCCCTAAAATGACATACAAGCAAACAATACACCATTGCCTGCTTCCACTTACTATATACATATTTTAGGCGCCACAGTCATGTACACATACAAAAACGAACACATACTGCTACGTACATAACACAGACTTAAACTGATACGATAAAAACACAAATACGTTAATGAAATTATTCGAATTTGGCATAGCCACATATGGTCTCCAGGTATAACCTCTAACAATAGACTCCTGCGTGAATCAGCTGTCGGACACGTTGAGTCTCCTTGTAGACAGCAAGACAGCAGGCGGGTAGGCTGTTTCCTCCAGGATTACAGTCCCTACCATTCAACCCACTCAAGGATTATATGTAAATATCTCGGAAACCATGTTCAAATGTATTGATGAGTTCAAATGGGGCCTCTGACGGTCCCGCAGTAACCTTCAGTTCGCAGTCGAGTGTCCCTGAAGCCTCCAAATTAAACAGTTTAAAACACCATTCCACCCCTATCCCCATGTCCCCTATTCCTGCCCTAGCAGCTGTAAAGGGTCTCCTTTTAAAGGCGAATTTTACCTACCCTTACCCCACCTCCCGGCCCCCAATTCCGGGGGGAGGGGGGGGGGGGTTAACTAGAGATTTTCCTATTAGTCAGAACTTACCGGTGACACAGCCCACTTTGACCAATGACGACGCAGACTCGTCGACCACTCCCATCAAACACTGAGCGTTGCTAGGTGACGGCGACGTTAGGAAACAGCCAATCATTTTAGTGCACTGGCTGGAGCAAGCAGCCAATGAGGCGTTGGCTACATTTTGGTAGAAAAAGCGGGCCTTGACTTCCTTGTATGGCGCCCCCTCATTGACAGAGCCACTCCCACCCTGAGCCGCCCCGCACAAAGCTGTTTCAAAATTAGACAATACATGATACACTCAGATTCCGGAAATCTTCAACTTAAGCAAACAACTCTCTAGACAACAACCCATTGTCAAGCACGTCTGCCTGACGGGCTGCCATCATAAGTTTGCATCCATGGGCCACACTTGCCTAGTCTGGGTTTCGGGAAACGTCATAGAAAATAAAGGCACTCGGTCGGTATGATGTTAGTAATGTGAGAGCGCCAGCTGGTCTAAAATATAGAGCCGCATCATGTACGCAGAAGTAAGGGGTTAAATCTTCAAGAGCTGAATTATACAAGGTTTTATGTCTGTCTGTCTGCCTCAAGTTTGTCTACCTTCAAATGCATGCATGTCTTTCTGTACATGTGTCCGTCAGTCATTCTGCTTCCATCTGTATGTCTATCTTTAGGTTCTTTTTATGGATTCCAGTGCCCTATTTGGGGTGAGGGGATAGATACACTAAGAAGCATGTCGTAAAAGCCAATTAATTACGCGTGTTTCCTTCGAAGTCGGAGTGCATCTGCTGGAGAGGTGAGAAACTAACAGTCTGCATACATATCAATCAAAAAGATGTTTACACAAAAGTCAAGAACAAGACCAAACTCCAGAAAAGGGCAAACGACCAGAGTTTAAGGCCGGCAAACGCTAAAAACAAGAAGAAGAAGAAGAAGAAGAAGAAGAAGAAGAAGAAGAAGAAGAAGAAGAAGAAGAAGAAGAAGAAGAAGAAGAAGAAGAAGAAAGAAGAAAGAAAGAAAAGAAAGAAAGAAAGAAAGAAAGAAAGAAAGAAAGAAAAGAAAGAAGAAAGAAAGAAAGAAAGAAAGAAAGAAAGAAAAGAAAGAAAGAAAGAAAGAAAGAAAGAAAGAAAGAAAGAAAGAAAGAAAGAAAGAAAGGAAAGAAAGAAAGAAAGAAAGAAAGAAACAGAAGAAAGACAAAGAAAGAAAGAAGAGACAGACAGACAGACAGACAGAGGCAGCGCAGACAGCAGGCAGGCAGACAGACAGACAGACAGGACAGACAGACACAGACAGACAGGACAGAAGACAGACAGACAGAAGGAAGGACAGACAGAAGGAAGACAGACAGACAGACAGACAGAAGGAAGAAAGGAAGGAAGGAAGGAAGGAAGAAAGAAGGAAGGAAGGGAAGGAAGGAAGGAAGGAAGGAAGAGGAAGAAAGAAAGAAAAGAAGAAAGAAAGAAAGAAAGAAAGAAAAGAAAGGAAGAAAGAAAGAAAGAAAAGAAAGAAAGAAAGAAAAGGAAAGAATGAAAGAAAGAGAAGAACGGAAGGAAGGAAGGAAAGAAAGGAAGGAAGAAAGGAAAGGAAGAAAGAAAGAAAGAACGGAAGAAAGAAAAGAAAGAAAGAAGGAAAAGAAAGAAAAGAAAGAAAAGAAAAGAAAGAAAGAAAGAAAGAAAGAAAGAAAGAAAGAAAGAAAGAAAGAAAGAAAGAAATGTAACAGGGTGGAAGCGACGAAGACTACAGTTCAGCAGCCTGAAGATCTTAAGATTTATTCTGATTTGAAAATGGTCAACAGGCAAAAGAAGAAACATTGGCAGTTAATAGTGTTAGACGATAACACCAGAAAAATCTGGCTCGCTGGGTATAAAAGATTTTGTTTAGTCTTGGAGCAACCGATTTGACTTCCGGACCAACCTGTGGGGAGCCTACTGATGCTTTGCACAATGGGCTGGTCGATGGGTATGGCGACCACAGGTAACGTCCGTGGTCTGACTGATCCCAGGCGGTGGTACGTTCTTTTGGTTTGACGAAAGGCATTTTAGATTTTGTTCCAGCAGTTTGTTGTCCTTAATGTCGTTATTTGTTGGCCATGCTGATGTGAAGTTGAATACAATTATGTTCAACGTTGTTTTTATAGTTACAGTTGTTTCCTTCAGCTTAGGACTAGTAGTTAGTGTGCCTAGTTTATTTTATTCGTTATTTGCCTGGGCTATATTAGACTTTACACAGAAGATTTCTTGCCTGGGTGAGATATTCTGATCTCTCCACCACCAAAACGAACTCTCTTTTTCTTTATCTTTTTTTTTCTTGTTACTAAAGGGCCCCTCCGGTCTAGTAAAGAAAGAAAGAAAGAAAGAAAGACAGAAAGACAGACAGACAGAAAAAAGAAAGAAAGAAAGAAAAAGAAAGAAAGAAAGAAAGAAAGAAAGAAAGAAAGAAAGAAAGAAAGAAAGAAAGAAAGAAAAAGAAAGAAAGAAAGAAAGAAAGAAAGAAAGAAAGAAATGATAAGTAGTTAAACTCCTGATATTCATCGAATAGTCACCGCTGGTTTTGTAAGAAAAATACATGGGTGGGGAAAGAGACAGAAAGGGGGAGGGGAGGGGGGGGGGGGAGGAGAAAAAAAAAAAACAGTCAGACAGACAAAAGTTGCAACTTACAGTTGTTAAAATCCCGATATTGATAGACAAAAGTTGCAACTTACAGTTGTTAAAATCCCGATATTGACAGACAAAAGTTGCAACTTACAGTTGTTAAAATCCCGATATTGACAGACAAAAGTTGCAACTTACAGTTGTTAAAATCCCGATATTGACAGACAAAAGTTGCAACTTACAGTTGTTAAAATCCCGATATTGACAGACAAAGAAGTGAGTTGTACTGCACTTGTCGCTGTTCCAGGTGGTACCGGTGTCTGACAAGTGATAGCAACGCTCCTGAAATATTAGCAGTAACACACCAAATCATGCGCGTCTGTGTGGGTGTTTGTGTGTGGGTGTTTGTGTGTGTGTGTGGGTGTTTGTGTGTGGGTGTGTGTATGGGTGTTTGTGTGTGTGGGGGTGTTTGTGTGTGTGTGGGTGTGTATTTCTGGGGGAGTTATTGTTATTTTTTAGGACTGGGGTTTAGGGGTCGCTCGTAGGTTATGGGTCGCTCCTAGGTTAGGGGTCGCTCGTAGGTTAGGGGTCGCTCGTAGGTTAGGGGTCGCTCCTAGGTTAGAGGTCGCTCCTAGGTTAGAGGTCGCTCCTAGGTTAGAGGTCGCTCCTAGGTTAGGGGTCGCTCGTAGGTTAAAGGTCGCTCCTAGGTTAGAGGTCGCTCGTAGGTTAGAGGTCGCTCCTAGGTTAGAGGTCGCTCCTAGGTTAGAGGTCGCTCCTAGGTTAGAGGTCGCTCCTAGGTTAGAGGTCGCTCCTAGGTTAGAGGTCGCTCGTAGGTTAGGGGTCGCTCGTAGGTTAGAGGTCGCTCCTAGGTTAGAGGTCGCTCGTAGGTTAGGGGTCGCTCGTAGGTTAGAGGTCGCTCCTAGGTTAGAGGTCGCTTCTAGGTTAGAGGTCGCTCGTAGGTTAGGGGTCGCTCGTAGGTTAGAGGTCGCTCCTAGGTTAGAGGTCGCTTCTAGGTTAGAGGTCGCTCGTAGGTTAGGGGTCGCTCGTAGGTTAGAGGTCGCTCGTAGGTTAGAGGTCGCTCCTAGGTTAGAGGTCGCTTCTAGGTTAGAGGTCGCTCCTAGGTTAGGGGTCGCTCCTAGGTTAGGGGTCGCTCCTAGGTTAGGGGTCGCTCCTAGGTTAGGGGTCGCTCCTAGGTTAAGGGTCGCTTCTCGGCGTTCGACCAGAATGGCGGTGTACCACAAGATTATATGACAGATAAAGTAAAAACAGAGCTGGTGTAATTGATTTATTTTTGGCGAAGGTATTATGGGTTTAAGCCAGTTTTTCCGTGTTCGCCCTTGTTAGCTTGTGAACATATTTCCCAGGTGATACTTCAATGAGTAAATGGCGCCAGACTGTTATGGCTGACTAGATTGAATGGGCCCGGCTTCGCAGGGAATAGTGACAGAAAGTTGTATTCTCCTCTTGGTCTCCATGTGACAGAAAGTTGTATTCTCCTCTTGGTCTCCATGTGACAGAAAGTTGTATTCTCCTCTTGTTCTCCATGTGACAGAAAGTTTTATTCTCCTCTTGGTCTCCATGTGACAGAAAGTTATATTCTCCTTTGTTCTCCATGTGACAGAAAGTTGTATTCTCCTCTTGGTCTCCATGTGACAGAAAGTTGTATTCTCCTCTTGTTCTCCATGTGACAGAAAGTTGTATTCTCCTCTTGGTCTCCATGTGACAGAAAGTTGTATTCTCCTCTTGGTCTCCATGTGACAGAAAGTTGTATTCTCCTCTTGGTCTCCACTGCTGCCGTATGTGTAGCAGAAACTCCACGAAAAAGCCCGCACAACACGAGCCTTCCGTGTCTTCATGTTTCTCTCAATTGTCCTCGTTTCATAAAACCCTCAGTGTCCCATTTCAGTCGCCACACTCAACAAAACTGTGGAAACAAACAGCTCATCCACGACATCAAGGAAAACAACTGGGGAAACAAACAGCTCATCCACGACATACAGGAAAACAACTGTGGAAACAAACAGCTCATCCCCGACATACAGGAAAACAACTGGGGAAACGAACAGCTCATCCCCGACATACAGGAAAATAACTGTGGAAACAAACAGCTCATCCCCGACAAAAAGGAAAACAACTGTGGAAACAAACAGCTCATCTACGACAAAAAGGAAAACAACAAGATAGTTACAGCTGCTGAACGAGATGGTGGTTATCGCTTTAACGTTTCACAGTGTCCGAAGATGGATTGTTTAGTGCATCAAGTTGCAGTCAATCCACAATGAAATACAAAATCGGCGGAAGAACAAAAAATTCAGCACTAAACATCATCAAGGTTTGAACGACTTGGTTCGTGAAACAAGCCAAAGACTGTGACAGTGCTGACCACGCAATGCGATGATATACCAGAGTGATGATAGACGCGAGTGATGATATATCTGATTGATGATAGCCCTGAGTGATGATATACAAGAGTGATGATATACAAGAGTAATGAATGACCATAGTGATGATATACAAAAGTGATGATAGGTCCGAGTGATGATATACAAGAGTAATGATAGACTGGAGTGATGACACAAGAGTGATGATAGACCGCGTGATGATATACAAGAGTGATGATAGACCCAATTGATGAAATACAAGAGTGATGATAGACCCGAGTGATGATATACAAGAGTGATGATAGAGCCCAGTGATGATAAACAAGAGTAATGATATACCAGAGTGATGATAGACCAGAGTGATGATAGACCAGAGTGATGATAGACCAGAGTGATGATAGACCAGAGTGATGATAGACCCGAGTGATGATAGACAAGAGTGATGATAGACCAGAGTGATGATAGACCAGAGTGATGATAGACCAGAGAGATGATAGACCAGAGTGATGACATACTAGAGTGATGATAGACCAGAGTGATGATAGACCAGAGTGATGATAGACCAGAGTGATGACATACTAGAGTGATGATAGACCAGAGTGATGATAGACCCGATTAATGATGTACCAGAGTGATGATAGACCAGAGTGATGACATACTAGAGTAATGAAAGACCAGAGTAATGATAGACCAGAGTGATGATAGACCAGAGTGATGATAGACCAGAGTGATGACATACTAGAGTGATGATAGACCAGAGTGATGATAGACCAGAGTGATGATAGACCAGAGTGATGACATACTAGAGTGATGATAGACCAGAGTGATGATAGACCCGAGTAATGATATACCAGAGTGATGATACACCAGAGTGATGACATACTAGAGTAATGAAAGACCAGAGTAATGATAGACCAGAGTGATGATAGACCAGAATGATGATAGACCAGAGTGATGATATACCAGAGTGATGATAGACCAGAGTGATGATAGACCAGAGTGATGATAGACCAGAGTGATGACATACTAGAGTGATGATAGGTCCGAGTGATGATAGACCAGAGTGATGATATACAAGAGTGATGATAGACAAGAGTGATGATAGACCAGAGTGATGATAGACCAAAGTGATGATAGACCAGAGTGATGACATACTAGAGTGATGATAGACCAGAGTGATGATAGACCAGAGTGATGATAGACCAGAGTGATGACATACTAGAGTGATGATAGTTCCGAGTGATGATAGACCAGAGTGATGATATACAAGAGTGATGATAGACCAGAGTGATGACATACTAGAGTAATGATAGACCAGAGTGATAATAGACCAGAGTGATGACATACTAGAGTAATGATAGACCAGAGTGATGATAGACCAGATTGATGACATACTAGAGTAATGATAGACCAGAGTAATGATAGACCAGAGTGATGATAGACCCGAGTGATGATAGACCAGAGTGATGATAGACCAGAGTGATGATAGACCAGATTGATGACATACTAGAGTAATGATAGACCAGAGTAATGATAGACCAGAGTGATGATAGACCCGAGTGATGGTAGACCAGAGTGATGATAAACCAGAGTGATGATAGACCAGAGTGATGATAGACCAGAGTGATGACATACTAGAGTAATGATAGACCAGAGTAATGATAGACCAGAGTGATGATAGACCAGAGTGATGATAGACCAGAGTGATGATAGACCAGAGTGATGACATACTAGAGTGATGATAGGTCCGAGTGATGATAGACCAGAGTGATGATATACAAGAGTGATGATAGACCAGAGTGATGACATACTAGAGTAATGATAGACCAGAGTGATGATAGACCAGAGTGATGACATACTAGAGTAATGATAGACCAGAGTAATGATAGACCAGAGTGATGATAGACCCGAGTAATGATAGACCAGAGTGATGACATGCCATGATAGACCAGAGTAATGATAGACCAGAGTGATGATAGACCCGAGTAATGATAGACCAGAGTGATGATAGACCAGAGTGATGATAGACCAGAGTAATGATAGACCAGAGTGATGATAGACCAGAGTGATGATAGACCAGAGTGATGATAGACCAGAGTGATGACATGCCAGAGTGATGACAATACATTCACTGTTGTTACACAAGTTTGGCATATGCTTATGTTCTAACAATACATTCACTGTTGTTATACAAGCTTTTATATATGCTTATGTTCTAACAGTACATTCACTGTTGTTATACAAGCTTTTATATATGCTTATGTTCTAACAGTACATTCACTGTTGTTGTACAAGCTTTTATATATGCTTATGTTCTAACAGTACATTCACTGTTGTTATACAAGCTTTGACATAAGCTTATGTTCTAACAATACATTCACTGTTGTTTTACAAGCTTTGACATAAGCTTATGTTCTAACAATACATTCACTGTTGTTATATACGTCTGTGCATCCTGTGTTTTTCCTAAAGCCTAGCTGCGCTTCAATTAATTAGCGGAACTTATCACTTGGGAAATTGAGGCAGATACGAAATATACTCGTACCTGACATTTAATTTCGGTGATGTCTAGTCACATTCCTGCCTCGCATTGTGTGTGTCTGTGTGTGTGTGTCTGTGTGTGTGTGTGTGTGTGTGTCTGTGAGAGTGACAGAGAGAGAGAGAGAGAGGAAGAGATAGAGGGAGAGATAGATAGATAGATAGATAGATAGAGAGAGAGAGAGAGAGAGAAGGAAGAGAGAGAGAGAGAGAGAGAGAGAGAGAGAGAGAGAGAGAGAGAGGGAGAGAGAGAGAGAAGGACATAAAATGCAAAAATGTTTGTTCCCTTCAATATGTTTACATATCTGTCTGACAGTGGGTCTGTTTATCTATACGCTGTTCAATATGTTCACATATCTGTCTGACTGTGTGTCTGTTTATCTATATGCTGTTCAATCTTTAGATCAGCCATTGTTCACTGCCCTAACCACAACATAATTGTCAACAGCTGGGGCACTCAGTGTTTCTGAAACCAGCAGAACCTGGGGCACTCAGTGTGTCTGAAACCAGCAGAACATGGGGCACTCAGTGTGTCTGAAACCAGCAGAACCTGGGACACTCAGTGTTTCTGAAAACAGCAGAAACTGAGGTAGCCATCTGCGCTTAGTTATTACAGCTAGAGAGACACGCCAAATATTAACCCCCCCCCCCCCCCCCAAAAAAAAATGGGTGGAGTTTAGTATGCATTGTATCTCTGCAACAATTACACAATACGTGTTTTGATATAAATCATATATATATAAATATATAAGTGTGTGTGTGTGTGTTTGTGTGTATGTGTGTTTATGGGTGGGCGGAAAATGGAGGAATGGAGGAAAACAAGCTACAAGACAAGAAAACAAGCTACAAGACAAGAAAACAAGCAACAAGACAAGAAAACAAGCTACAAGACAAGAAAACAAGCTACAAGATAAGAAAACAAGCAACAAGACAAGAAAACAAGCTACAAGACAAGAAAACAAGCTACAAGACAAGAAAACAAGCTACAAGACAAGAAAACAAGCTACAAGACAAGAAAACAAGCTACAAGACAAGAAAACAAGCAACAAGACAAGAAAACAAGCTACAAGACAAGAAAACAAGCTACAAGACAAGAAAACAAGCTACAAGACAAGAAAACAAGCTACAAGACAAGAAAACAAGCAACAAGACAAGAAAACAAGCTACAAGATAAGAAAACAAGCTACAAGACAAGAAAACAAGCTACAAGACAAGAAAACAAGCAACAAGACAAGAAAACAAGCAACAAGACAAGAAAACAAGCTACAAGACAAGAAAACAAGCTACAAGACAAGAAAACAAGCTACAAGACAAGAAAACAAACGACAACAATCAGAAATCATTCCAGAAAAAAAAAAAAAAAAACACGCGGTAAGAAAAACAACAACACACCCAGCAAAAGAGAAATATTTAACTCCTTTAGTTTGATAAAAAACAAAATTTGTCCCTCTTACACGCATGCCATTCCCTACAAGTCTTATTATAAGACCTTTTCGCAAACATACAAGGAACAAGGAGTAAATAAATACTAACATTATTGGCACCTTTCCGTCTTTCAAGGCGATAGTGTTATATTGCGCTATGAGGAGTGATGGGACTCACAGCCCATGGCGATGGCGAGTGTGACTAGCAAGACCTGCCTACGTTAAGAAAAGTCTTCCAGTTATAGCATGGGATTTCAGGCCTGCTACTGTCAGCATATGTATTTAGTGTCTTTCTTCTCAGACGCTCAGCTCTCATTATTTCTGCAATCATTAGAAACTATAATGCCTCTACCAAAATCAGTTACCCTCCATCCTGCTATTAAACTCAACAAATGAATATCCGCTCATCACCCTGACACCAAAGACATGTATAGCTAACATTCGCTCAACTTTCTTTGATAATCGATTTCCATAATTTTACTATATAACCTACATAAGTCAAGCATCGTAGAATTTAAAGGAAAAGACTTTACTTGAACACACAGCAACACCATTACTTACCATGACCCCTGTTAAACACAACAAGCAATATATCCACCCATCATATATTAAACACCACCCGGCTAACGAGCCCAACATTTGACTATAGCCATCATCTAATCCGTTGGTGCAACGCTATTTTTATTGTTTGCCTAGTCGAGTCGCCTCAACCCTAAACCCTGACCCTAAACCCTGACCCTAACTATTAGAAACCTCCCGGCTTAACTAGACTAGCATTGTACTTTCGACACCGTCTAATGAGGCGGCAGGTCGCCGAGTATTTGGTTATATAGTGTCTACAACCAGAGCACACCAAAATACTATTCATTGCGCCTATATAACTACTGTCGGTGTGCATATGTTCCTATGTGTCTATGTATATGTCTACGTATGTGTCTATGTATGTGTCTATGTATGTGTCTATGTATGTGTCTATGTATGTGTCTATGTTTATGTCTATGTATGTATCTATGTATGTGTCTATATATGTGTGTATGTGTGTGTCTATGTATGTGTCTATGTATGTGTCTATGTATGTATCTATGTATGTTTCTATGCATGTGTCCATGTATGTATCTATGTATGTGTCTATGTATATGTCTATGTGTGTATCCATGTATGTATCTCTGTATGTGTCTATGTATGTGTCTATGTATGTGTCAGTGTGTGTATCGATCTGTGTGTCTGCATATTTGTATGTGTATTGTGTGTATATGCTATAAAATGTCAGCATCCATGGCTTAAGCGTTGCGAACACGTTTCGTAATGCCGGGATGCCGGGTTCGATCCCATCTGCGGACGGGTTGTCTTGCGTTGGTTTCAACAGTGGTACCGAGAGCTGACTGTTTAGTAAGCAATGGCAAACTACTGGAGGTAACATTTGCCTAAAAAAACCACAGCAGCCAAAACATGCTGGAATTGGTTCTGCAACGTCCTATACAGGATACACAACTAACTTTTAAGGCTAAAAATGAGAGCGAGCAAGTGAGGTTGTGTATGCGAGTGTGTCTGTGAATGAATATGTATATATTTGTGAATGCCCGTGTGTCAGTGTTTGTGTCAGTGTGTCTGTGTGTTTTAATTCGCGTATGTCACTGTAATGTGAGATATTTTTACCCTGATTTGGAAGGTTGGTGGGAAGGCCCCAGAGTCACCATAAAACTGAGAGAAACCAGATATTCGGATTAACCGAGGTTTTCGAGGTAGGGAACAACCACGTGTTACCACGTGGAATCCAAGAAAAACAACCACAGGTCGCAACGTGGAACCCAAGAAAAACGACCACAGGTCGCAACGTGGAACCAAAGACCGACCACATGCTGCCACGTGGAACCAAAGAACGACCACATGCTGCCACGTGGAACCAAAGAACGACCACATGCTGCCACGTGGAAATAACACTGGGTATAAGTCAGACGACAGGCTGATTAGACAGGATGTGTTGACCGTGAGAACAAGAGGGCGTGAGAGTGATCCAGTGTGAATGAGGACGTGAAATTGATTGCTGCAAGATGATGACTAGACTACAACATCCATCGAAGTAAAGTCCACCCAACTCAGTTGTGGGGAACTCAGTGCAGTTACAAGAGTCATCTAGGCGGAGATGTGAAACTGAAGACGGAGAACTCTGGAGGGTGAATGTGTCAGGAGTCAGTGTGTTGTATCTGAAAAATGTGTGTGTAGATGTCAATAAACAGTCATGTATCATGGAGACGGTGTCGACTCGTAACGTCTATGTCCTCTTAGAGTGTCAGTAAAATCATCCATTACACTACACACCCTAGACAACCAACCAAAGGTCAGAAGACGGTTATTGCACAGGACGGTGAGGGAGTGTGTGTCATGAGTTATAAATTAAATTTTTTTCACAGCACCCCGAACACATCCATAGGTGCTCAGATTCCAATTTCCACATATTAATCAGCGTCGCGTAGTTAATAGTGCCAGTCCTATGCTGGTTGACAAGACTTCGCGTGCGTCCGGTGTGTCTGTCGTGCTTGGCTGTGCCGATCTTGACTCCCAATGCTCGTATTCTTAGCAGTGATGTGGAAACGTTGCTTCCTAAATTCTCGGAACGTCCTATCTCTCTAAGGGCATGGACAATATCTCCATAAGCCATGGGCCAGCCATCTGCAATGACTCAATCCACTGTCTGCGTAACCAGCCTGCTTCGACTGGCCAGATCATGCTCAAAGAATCACTCAGCACACACACGCGGGAATAGTCCTGTGACTCTAGCCACATGAAAGCTTGTGTCACCGCCTTCACCTCCATCGTCATGCTGCTGGTAGTCATGGAAAAGGCACCCCTGGCTTCTTGAACTATTCTGCCTGAAGAGCGAGCTGTAAATGCCCGAGTATTCTTATGTCCTCGTATAACGACCCGTTTATGAAGATCAACACATCTGTCTCATAAGACTTGTCACTGATAAGCGCACATACCTGGACGTTGACAGTGACAGGAGTCTGCTCCCGACGACTCCTATCAAGCGTGACGACACAGGAGAAGGTGAGATTGGGGGTTTTAAGCGTTGGTATCCATTCCTCACCTGGATTGATGTCTGTAAGACTACAGGCCTGCTGGATGTCATCCTCTGTCGTACCCAGCCTTGATTTACCCCTCTTTAATCTGTTGCTCTTTTCCCGGAAGAGCATACGGTGCATTGAGTGCTTCAGATCCGAGCTCATCTTCGGGTATGTGCGAGCCCTCAAAATCTTGATCGTGTAGTTCATGGTAAGGAAGTCAAAGAGGTATCTCAGTGCCACACAAGAGGTGTCTCTTCTGAACCCCAGAATAATTCGCATGCCTTCGTTTTGTATCTTTTCAAGTTTTGCAGTCTAAGAATGGCTGACATTGAGAATGACAATAGCATATTCGACAGGAGAAAGTACGTCCCTGGAACAGAAGCAGAAGCAATTAGATTTGATAGCTTGTTGGTAAGATCAGGAGATCAATTAGATTTGATACCTTGTTGGTAAGAGCAGGAGATCAATTAGATTTGATAGCTTATTGGTAAGAGCAAAAGATAAATTAGATTGGATAGCTTATTGGTAACAGCAGGAGATCAATTAGATTTGATTGCTTGTTGGTAAGAGAAGGAGATCAATTAGATTTGATAGCTTGTTGGTAAGAGCAGAAGATCAATTCCATTTGAGAGCTTATTGGTAAGAGCAGGAGATCAATTAGATTGGATAGCTTGTTGGTAAGAGCAGGAGATAAATTAGATTTGATACCTTGTTGGTAAGAGCAGGAGATCAATTAGATTTGATAGCTTGTTGGTAAGAGAAGATCAATTAGATTTGATAGCTTGTTGGTAAGAGCAGAAGATCAATTCCATTTGATAGCTTGTTGGTAAGATCAGGAGATCAGTTAGATTTGATAGCTTGTTTGGTAAGAACAGGAGATCAATTAGATTGGATAGCTTATTGGTAAGAGCAGGAAATCAATTAGATTTGATAGCTTGTTGGTAAGAGCAGTAAATGAATTAGATTGGATAGCTTGTTGGTAAGAGCAGAAGATCAATTAGATTTGATAGCTTGATCGTAAGTGCATTAGATCAATTAGTTTTGTTAGCTTCTTGGTAAGAGCAGGCGATCAATTAGATTTTG
>CAJHNH020005237.1:0-2500 GCA_905116865.2 Candidula unifasciata
CTCCGTCATGGCTGAACCCTTGAGCTTTCGTCTGCCACTTTACCACGGCGGCTCCGTCATGGCTGAACCCTTGAGCTTTCGTCTGCCACTTTACCACGGCGGCTCCGTCATGGCTGAACCCTGGAGCTTTCGTCTGCCACTTTACCACGGCGGCTTTGTCATGGCTGAACCCTGGAGCTTTCGTCTGCCACTTTACCACGGCGGCTCCGTCATGGCTGAACCCTGGAGCTTTCGTCTGCCACTTTACCACGGCGGCTCCGTCATGGCTGAACCCTGGAGCTTTCGTCTGCCACTTTACCACGGCGGCTCTGTCTAATTCACGTAGGAGGTGTTTTTTTTTTTGTTTACACACTCTGGGGAATTCATGCAGCTGTTATATTTATAGAAAGTATACACATAAATCTGTTGACTCCTTCTATTCTTACCCGTTACAAGGGACAGGCCAACGGATTCCGATACTGATGCAATCTTGATACACAGAAAAAAAAGATATATAAATCTGTCACTTTCCGGCTATACTGTTTATTGTTTTACGAACGCTGTCTCTTCTTCTTATCACGAGTTTTGAAGTCCCAGTTGAGCCAAGACTCTAAATCAACCAGTCGAGGGTCTCTGCATTGAAGGGTCAAGACCTTTGCCTTGTGCTTTGAAGATTGAGGGTTCGTTTCTGCGTTGTTCGAATCAGTGGTGTGATGTTTTTACAGATCAATCAGAAATCTATAGCAAACTACTAAAGCATAAACATTGCATGCTAAAACCACAAGCCACCAACAAATGCTGGGTTTGTCTGTAAGTAAAGGAGTAAAGGACCCTTTTATACGCCTTGAAGTGGGCTGATAGAGACAGACTTAATGTTTTTTAAACCAATAGGCATTTGGTGAGTAATGTGGTCAGCATAATGTCAGCGGGTTTGTCTTTAAAGCCCTTTAAAGAATAGGCAACTAATCTTTTTGACCTATCAAACAATACATACAGGTAGGAAGTTGTGAAGAATTTGTCAATTGTTGAAATTTTTGTCGTTGTTATTGTATCCATAGTAATCCCCGCGTGGGTTCTGGGCGCTATCTGATAACAAAAAAAAAAAAAAAAAAAAACAGAACAAACCCACTGCTACCAAGCGTGTCGTAATAGAAGAGTAACTATAGGTGTTTCCTTCTAAGTCGTCGGTGTCTATCTGAGAGGTGAGAGGAACCCACAATCTGTATAAGCTAGATATGTAAAACTGATGTACACTCACAAGTCTGGTTTAGAACAGAATTAAAGGCCAGAAGTGGACAAACAATCAGAACTTTCCATCGCAAAAAACAGAAAAAACTATAGGAAGTTTTTAATTTGTGATAGAGAACATGCTTAAAGAAAAAAAAATTACTGTACTAAGGTTACGCGCTGAGCCTCTGAGGAAAAGGATGTTAAATGCATGCTATAGCATGCCCCGCTCCCCGCCTTCAGACATAATGTTCATATGGGGATAGACCTATATTTTACAGACCAATCTGCACTCGGTAGGTGTTGTGGTTAGCATCACGCCGCCGCGTTTACTTCCCAGAACTGCACCTGGTACCCACTTAAGGGTGGGTCGATCTGGATCATTTTAAAAACAAGTCGGGCTCGATCGGAATTTGAAACCACGAACTTCTGTTTCGCAGGCGAGTTTCTAGCCTCTACACCACACCGGTTAACCCACAAAGCAATTCCTAATATCACGTGTACAGTGCAAGACGAAACATTACTACGTGGGTTCTGGGGAGTTGGAAAAGGGGGGGGGGAGAAATCGGCCCAGTGCTTCATAGCAGGCATGCTAGAAATCGATTAATTAGGGCAGCGGTTATCTACCTGTGGGTCTCGACGCCTTTGTGGGTCGAACGACCCTTTCACAGGGGTCGCCATAGACCATCGGAAAACGTATATTCACTGCAGTTATGAAACAGCAACGAAAATATTTGTATGGCTTGGGGGGGGGGGGGGGGGGGTCTCGCCACAATATGAGGAACTATATTAAAAAGTCGCTGCATTAGGAAGGCTGAGAAACATTGAATTTATTGGCTTATTAAAATCGAAAGTATTGAATCTAAAAGACGAAAATATTGCAACCTAGACCTGAACAACAACATAACGTGTCAGCTTCCACTGTAAGGGCAAACAAAGAAAAACAAAAGGCAAAGACAAAATATAAAAGATACCATTGCTACCCCAAAGTTCCATGATAGTGTAAGAAATGAGTGTGTCAATGTTAACACAGCAGCGATAGTGTGAACAAGTTGCTGCTAAACAAAACTGTAAACTTTTCCCGTATTTGAACAAAATATTGACAACTGCCGTTCCTAACAATGAGCGTTTCTGTTTGGTTTGCGTTTCCACCGCACGCCCTATCTAATCATGACAGAGAGAATTCTGAACTGCGTTAAAAGCTGGACATTTTTATTATGTGTACTCTTAAATACTAAAAAAAAAAAAAAAAAAGAAGTACTTACTGTAAGAATGTATGGGGTCTTAGGGTAGG
>CAJHNH020005237.1:5000-10000 GCA_905116865.2 Candidula unifasciata
GTTTTGTTTCTCGTCGATCTTCTGCAAATGAAAGCTTATCGTGCTAAAGTCATTTATTAGTTTATTAGTGCTGTACGTTCCTTTTATTTTTACATTGACAGTCTATTACAAATGCAGACGATGAGAAATGATAATCAAAGATGTGTTGATTCTTGTGAGGTACAGAAATTGTTGCACAGGTATCTTCAAAGTTTACCAACAAACCATACCCGCGTTAGGTAATTCAGGAAAACAAGACATTTCTTGTAGCTTTCACACCTGGTAGGATATGAAGAATAAAGCATAAATCAGCTTTACGTAAGGTGACCGTAAAATCTTTAGCTGAAAACGGGACATCACACTAGTATTTTGAGCTGAAAACGAAAATTGACAGTCAATTTAGTGTTTCCCAGTCTTTCTTTCTGTGCTCAAGCGTCATTTGTCCCTTTTTATAAAAATCTAAGAATACGCTCGATAACAACACACGCACATATATAGTCATAGATGTAGAGCTGGCTTTGGAGTCACAGGCTAGGTGGTTCTTAACCAGGTTCCAGAGCTGCCCGCGTAAGTGTGAGAACTAAGGCTGACACCAGTACAATACAACACCACACAGCAATGATCTTATTGTATAGACATTTGAGAGACCTAAATGCCAAAAGCGATCATAATGAGATCAATTTCTGGAATTTGAAAAGTCCAAAAATAGAAAAAGCAACTTATAGATGTCTTCTTGAAAAAATATTTTGAGCAAAATTTTTTTTAAAATCTGAATTGTAATAAACATACTAATATAGATCAGATTATGAATGAGTGTTATCTATACAGGAGGACGTGGACGAGATTTCACTTATGCCCTGGGAGGAGTGGGACCCTATAAAGGGTCGAACTCTTGGGGATCTGCGTAGGATGAAATTTTGTGTTCTGTAAAGGTGCGTTTGAACGGCAAAGGAAAAGGTGGTTTGGGGGGGGGGGGCAGGAAGGGAGGGAATTAACTGACTTGCTAGGGATGTCTCTTTTGCAGACTAAAATATAAGTGAGAAGATATTGTTTATGGTCACCCTATGTGTTTATTATTTTTCCTATCGTACCACTGTGTGAAAGCTACAAGAAAGGTCTTTTTCTCCCAACCACTTAGCGTGGGAATGGATCCTTGGTAAATATTGAAGATAACACTGTGCAACTATTTCTCTAAGCCACAGCACCACAAGAATCAAAACATTTTTTATTATCATTTCTCGTCTTTTGCATGTGCTTTTAAAAAGGCCGTTGGCATGTTATTTTGTGGTTGACTGCTATGCAGTAGTAGCAGTAGTGGCAGTTGTAGTAGTAGTAGTAGTAGTAGTAGTAGTAGTAGTAGTAGTAGTAGTAGTAGTAGTAGTAGTAGTAGTAGTAGTAGTAGTAGTAGTAGTAGTAGTAGTAGTAGTAGTAGTAGTAGTAGTAGTAGTAGTAGTAGTAGTAGTAGTAGTAGTAGTAGTAGTAGTTATTTATTATACTTATTTAGCCGTTTCATTGGTCTAAAATGAATTCTATACGTATTCCATAGTTGTAGATTTCAAGCTTTGAGATGAACATGGCCAGTGAAGACACCCTTTTTAGGGATGCTTAGCTGGCCAAGAGTTGAGTTGAGTTGAGTTGAGAGTTGAGTTGAGTTAAGCTGATAATTGACATCACAGCACTCGGGACATTCCAATGTGTGCTCCATCCTCATCTTCTGCAGCCAGCGCAGAGTTCTAATACTGATGATACCGGTTACAATCTGGTTATATGTCCGTTTTGCTTTTTATCTGAGTGTAGTGAGCCGGCCAGACCGTTTGGTTACACCCAGGTGCCTTATTCTCTCCAGGCCATAATAATCTTCTTTCTCTACTGTCTCCGTTGCTTGTTCCCAAAGGGACTTCGCCACATCTGCCTTGTCATGTATCATTCACAACCTAGTGGTGCAGATCCAGCCAATCTGTCTGCCTGTTCATTACCAACCACGCCGGCATTGCCCGGAGAAAAGATCCAAAGTATGCTCACTATCCGTGACCTTTCCAGTGAATCTTGCCATTCTGCAAAGAATTTTAGTAAATTTATTTCTATAGCTTGGCGCTCACGCCATTTTTAATTGAGAGGTCCATTTCCGGCAAGGTAATTACATCTTTCAATTTTTATGTTGTTGAGTGTGTCCTTCTATCTTGCTTCTGTCTCTGACTACCGATCAGTACATTGTTTGTTTATTATCTAGTAATATTGCACCTTTTATTCCAACATCCGATTTCAGAAAACTAATTAGTTGCCTTTTACGTCATGTCTCATGGGGACGGTGGATCTGTTCCTCCCCCTCCCTATAAAGTGTGGCGCCAGAACCGACACGAGGCATACTCATGAACTTTGACATCACAAATGCAGCTGCATGTCTACACAGATGATATATGCCATAAAAGGTGCTCCTCTTGAACTCTACTTTTTTATGTAATATGTGTGTGTGTGTGTGCTTAGATCTATAAATAGATCTAGAACGTCTATTTCTGACTGCGCTGTAAAAACTAATTTCAAGAGAGATATGGATTTCTGGTGAATGTATTTCATGCAGTAAAAAACAATTTGTCACGAGATAAAATCTGTTAATTTTGTTTGCAAACTGAAATCGCTCATGCTTTGAATTCGCTAAGAATATGTCATTTTCAAAGCGGGAAACAATACAATAGAGTAAAAGACCATAGTTATGCTTTAGGTGCGTCGGGCATGTCCCTGAGCTGTTTTATTTTCTTTAAAAAAAAACATCAGGTACTGGCTTCATAAGTGCTAACATTTGAGGGGTTTAAGTCGCTTAAGGCCCATCAATGGTGTGATTTCACACCGCAAAGAAAAGGAAACCAAATAAGATAGCCAAGGAATCTTCCTTCATATAGCATGAATTAATCAAGTAACAGAAAATATTGTGAACGGCACTCATAGAAAGAAGTAGAAAGATAGAAGAACACACTAGACAACATAAAATCGAAAGCTATAGTTACCGTGTGGGGAATTGAACCTGTCACCTCCAGACGGCGTCTGCGCCTCGCCATGAATACAAATGCACTAAGATACATGGTCAACTAGGCACCCCCAAATAAAAGTGTCTTACTGGCCATGTCTATAGTACAGCTTGAAATCCACGACTAAGGAATACTGACATAATTCATTTCAACCCATTGAAATGGCACCATAGGTTACAGAAATTTATATTAACGAAGCAAATGTCGAACAACAATCAAGCTATAGTTACCGTGCCGGGAATTGAACCTGTCATCTCCAGACGGCGTCTGCGCCTTGCCATGAATACAAGTGCACTAAGATACATGGTCAACTAGGCAACCCCAAATAAAGCAGGCCTATGGGCGGCTGAAAAAGGGTTCAGATGGGACTTTTGTTTTGTGTGTCACAAATTAGAAGTGGCAAAAAAAAAAAAAAAATTATTAAAAAAAAATCGGTAGAGGGGTTGAGAGCCGCAAAATAACTTCGTATGAGAACAAAGCAGCTCACCCTCTTTAACTGTGCAGTATATTCTCTTTAAAAGTGATGATCACGTGTGTATACGTTTGAGGCTATTTCAAGCTTCCTATCTTTTGGCCATTCAGCCAGACGACGACGATGATGATGATAATAATAATAATAAAAAAAAAATATTTTACACATAATATGATACAGCTCCCTAGCCCTCCTCCAACAACACCAACAAGCATGTCATAAAGGACGACTGCATGTTTCTGTTGAAGTCTGAATGTACCTGCCTGACATAAATGAAACCAAGTCTACCTAAAAAAATAAAAAAAATGCCATCTCTAAAAAAAAAGGTGTGCACACAAAACTTAGGTTCTGGAAGAACACTTAAGACCAGAAGTGGACAAACAACTAGAAATTTCGGCTGGAGTTTACAGCTGGTGAACGCAAAGAAGAAAAAGAAGAAGAAAAAGAAGAAGAAGAAGAAGATGAAGAAGAAGAAGAAGAAGAAGAAGAAGAAGAAGAAGAAGAAGAAGAAGAAGAAGAAGAAGAAGAAGAAGAAGAAGAAGAAGAAGAAGAAGAAGAAGAAAGAAGAAGAAGAAGAAGAAGAAGAAGAAGAAGAAGAAGAAGAAGAAGAAGAAGAAGAAGAAGAAGAAGAAGAAGAAGAAGAAGAAGAAGAAGAAGAAGAAGAAGAAGAAGAAGAAGAAGAAGAAGAAGAAGAAGAAGAAGAAGAAGAAGAAGTGAAAGAAGAAGAAGAAGAAGAAGTAAGAAGAAGAAGAAGAAGAAGTAAGAAGAAGAAGAAGAAGAAGTAAGAAGAAGAAGAAGAAGAAGAAGAGAAGAAGAAGAAGAAGAAGAAGAAGAAGAAGAAGAAGAAGAAGAAGAAGAAAGAAGAAGAAGAAGAAGAAGAATGAGAAGAAGAAGAAGAAGAAGAAGAAGAAGAAGAAGAAGAAAAAAGAAGAAGAAGAAGAAGAAGGAGAAGAGAAGAAGAAGAAGAAGAAGAAGAAGAAGAAGAAGAAGAAGAAAAGAAGAAGAAGAAGAAGAAGAAGAAGAAGAAGAAGAAGAAGAAGAAAGAAGAAGAAGAGAAAGAAGAAGAAGAAGAGAAGAAGAAGAAGAAGAAGAAGAAGAAGAAGAAGAAGAAGAACAAGAAGAAGAAGAGGAAGAAGAAGAAGAAGAAGAAGAAGAAGAAGATGAAGAAGAAGAAGTGAAAGAAGAAGAAGAAAAAGAAGAAAAAGAAGAAGAAGAAGAAGAAAAAGAAGAAGAAAAAGAAGAAAAAGAAGAAGAAGAAGAAGGAAAAATATAATGTTTGGATGGGAACTCCCTGTGCGTTGAAAATGAGCCAGTAAAATAAAATTATTAATTACAAAAGGCGTACAATCCCAGTAAACAAAGCACAACTGAATTTGAATACATGGATTTTGCTAAACCTTTGTTGAGCTGCTTAACGCGAATGTTTCAGATTTTTTGGGTGATGGGAACCGACAGAATCTTTGGATTTGTCTGATTTACTTTTATGAGGTTGAAGGCAATCGTTTGAAGCGGGTTTTCTAGCACCT
>CAJHNH020005237.1:15000-22500 GCA_905116865.2 Candidula unifasciata
CTGACATTAATTGCTGTATACACCACAAACTCTCCGAGATTTGACAGGAAGTTCTCGGAAAAGTCTAATAGTAAAGGGTTGTTAAGAAGCGAAATGAACCATGTCTAACATTAACCCTCATCCTAAACCACCCAACAATTTTTAGACTTTCCCGGGAACTCTCCATTATATTTTTTAATTTTTTTTATTTCAATGGCACCAGCATTAGTCTGATTATATATCCGTCTTGGCTGTCTTCTTCTGTGGAAATCTCTTTGACAGAAGTTTAGTTTAGGAACCACTGTCATGAGAAGTCTAGTTTCGGGAACCTCTTTCTCAGATGTGATCCTTGAGAATCTATTGCTGAAGCATAATATGCAATATGTAATTACTTCTCACTCAGTTTTGATTAAGACAGCATGATTTCTTCTCATTCATCTTTCAGTTAGACGGTATCACTTTCATCACATGATTATCTGTGTGGAAACCCTAGTCACGGCTGGCTGAATATTGTTAACATCGAAACGAGCAAACCATACTTACTGGATCTCAATGTTTGGATGGATAATTGAGCATGGCAAAAGGTCCTGCTCATTGCACAAATTAGTTCCCCAGACCCCTTCAACAG
This sequence comes from Candidula unifasciata, assembly GCA_905116865.2. Classification (NCBI taxonomy): domain Eukaryota; kingdom Metazoa; phylum Mollusca; class Gastropoda; order Stylommatophora; family Geomitridae; genus Candidula; species Candidula unifasciata. The sequence continues at coordinate 15,608 of CAJHNH020005237.1, forward strand.
ATCGCAGTTCTCAAAACAGGCTGGGAAGTCTTCAGTATTGAACAGAAGGCTTGTGCCAGTGTGTACTGGTATCTGGTGTTTGCGGAGCGGCTAGACGCTCGCGGTGGATCGGAAGGTCGTTGGTTCGCTCCCTGGCGGAGCCAGACTATTTTCAAAATCGACCTTGGCTTCCACGTCGACCCAGCCTTGAGTGGGTACCGGGTGCAGTCCCGGGAAGTAAAGGCAGCCGGCGTGATGCCATATCACCCATCATGTGCCAATTGGTCTATACAAATATAGGTCTAGCCCTATATGCCCTATACGCCTAAAGGTGTGGAATAGGTCCTTTAGTGTTTTTTTTTTAACTTTTTTAAAACGATAGTTGCGGGTATTCTTCGGGGATTCGGTATCAGTTCTGGCATTTACTGGCTGGTGTGTAGTTCTTCTATGGACTTCTTTTTGTATTGTATTTCGCCTTTGCTTTCTTGAGGTAGGATACCAACCACCACTACCAACCACCACCATCACTACTACCATCATCATCATCCTTTAGTTCCTGTATGCGCTATATGGGCTAGTAGTCAATCACCCATTCATTTCCATCCCATTCCATCCTTTCATGAGTGCAATTCAAGTCCTGTATTTTTAGCACACCTCAATATTGTTAGTCTCAGGGTTTGTCTACAACGTCCTCGTGTTTTTTCATCATGAATTTGTTTCTCATTCCAGTGTCTGTTTAGTGATTCACTGTCCACTTATCCTGATGATGCATACAAAATTGCCATCTTAATTTTGCTTTCTTTCAACTGTTTATACAATCTGTTGACCACACATTTCTTTTCTTTTTTTTTTCGCTTTTATTAAAGTTTTTTTTAGACAAAAATGACAAGCAAGTGTGATACCGCGGTACTAAAAACGTCTCTGTGCTAGAGACAGACCAAAAAGTCAAGCTCACATACCCAGTTCAGTTCCAAATCTATGGTAGTTATAATTAGGGCACCTGTAATGGTGACACCAATCTGGTGTTTGTAGTTTGTTCCCTCAAGGGTTGCAGTTCCCTCAAGGATTGCAGTTCCCTCAAGGATTGCAGTCCTCTCAAGGATTGCATTCCTCTCAAGAATTGCAGTTCCTCAAAGATGGAATTCCTCTCAAGAATTGCAGTTCCCTAAAGGATTGCAGTCCTCTCAAGGATTGCATTCCTCTCAAGAATTGCAGTTCCCTCAAAGATGGAATTCCTCTCAAGAATTGCAGGCCCCTCAAGGATCGCAGTCTGTAGGATTAGCATTTGTCTGAGAATACTAAAATTTCTGTGATATCAAAGAAGGAATACGGCCCAGATCCCTTGGTCTCTCTCATCAACGTTCATTTTAGGGTTTCCTTTTGGTCTTCCTCGCTTTCTCAGTCCTTTTATTTCACCTTTTAGTGCCTTTCTGATGATTCTCTACTGGTTTCTTCTCAGAATGTACCTAGTATAGCGTCATCTTGTCTGTCGCATAACTTCGGGTACCACTGATTGCTCAGATAATTCTCTTTCCTATTAAATTTCATCCCTTTTTATGCTCAATATTTTCTTCAGGCATTTACTTTCAAATGCATTAAACTGCCTTTTACGACTTTAGTGATTTTCCAGCTCTAACTGGCATACGTTTAAAGCATGTAGGTAGGTAGGCTATACCCAACCAGGACATCACACAAGCGATAAACACCCGGTGACACAAAGTGCCACCATGCGGATGAGGATCACCCGTGGAGAGGACCCGGAAACCCCTTTCAGCCGTTAGGCCATATTTATGGACCAACTATATTTAGGGCCCCGGGCAAAAGCCAGGGTGGGGCTTCAAAATAAATAAAAATTGCATCCCGCATGGGGACGACAGTTTGATTCGACGTTAAAAGTGAAAAAACCTTTCAAATAAGGCAATTTAGTCATCCCTCCTGTGGGATGCAATTTTTCACTAGTTTGAAGCCCTTGCCTGGTTCTTGCCAGGGGCCGCACTATAGCCTGGTCATTAATATGGCCTAATGGCTTAACGTGGTTTCTGTGACCTCTCCAGGGTGATCCCCTTCCACATGGTGGCACTTTGTGTCATGGGGTGTTTATTGTTTGCGTGATGACGTGGTGGAGTAACAGTACTACTATTACAAATAAGGATACGTAATTTGGATGTAATACTATATAATTTAGAGTTCCATATTTTGTTCAGGGTTAAAGTGAAACCGTAATAACCATAAATATTAATTAAATCAGAAGCCGACATATCACTCGAAACTTGTTGGATCCTACGCCCGCGTGTGAAATTTATCCTCGGGGATTTGGACATTGCAACTTTTGCTCTTATAGTTTAGAAATATTTCTGATTTACGTTGGTTGTCTTCCCTGATTGATTTCGGTTTGCGTCCCCTTGCCATCGTGTTGTTACACATACCACATAACTGTCGACTAGCTTAGACGATCTAGATTTTTCACTGCGAACGATCTTCAACTGAATACAATGGTACCTCAGTATGCGTTCGCTTTGGTATACGCTCAACAGGTAACCGTCCTTTTTTACAAGAAAAAACTGTATCATTTGTAAACGACCTTTGTTCAGAATACGAACTGTAGGAGTCAGAATTAGTCATGACTCTGAGTGCCACATTAGTTTACCGCTCTCCAGACAACCACAGATAGATGTTAATGACACTACAGAGAAGTATCAGCCCACCAAAACCCAAACAAGTCGTTTTAACATTGCATGGAACGACCAGACAATTTCACATTTCCGAAACACCCCGAATAGAAGGTAGAAGCAAAGCTCGGCTATCCTCCTAGTAACAGGCACATATTATGGCGGCCAAAAACTCACCCTAACAGGGCCTCAGTCAAATGTAAAACGCGAATTTTCGGCAACTTAAATTGCGCACTTCCGGCGACTAGCGCCACCGCCAAGGGTATCTCCCATGCCGCTACGCGCGGCGTGGACTGGGGCAAAACGAGATGGCTGGGACTCACGAACAGCAGCTATCGCATTTCCTGCAGCTTTCTTCATTTTATTTGCTCGTGAGTCCCAGCCATGTAGTTAAGCCCAGCTTCAAGCCGCGCGTAGCGGCGTTGAGATACCTTCGGCGGTGGTGGTAGTCACCGGAAGTGCGCAAATTACATTTAACAGAGGCCCTGTCAGGGTGTGATTTTTGGCCGCCATAATATGTGCCCCTTATTCGGAGGATAGCCTAAAGTTGTTTGGGCTTTTTCTGAAAACATTTAAAATACAGTTTCAATATAATCGGTTTTGTTTTTATCTATTTAAATATTAGGCAGTATTTAAATTGTTTTATTCAACCCCATCAACGTATAGGATGCCAACAACAATGTGATTTTATTTTATTTTGTTTATGAAAACGGAGTAATTATTCTCTCTTTATTTCTAATGGGAAAATTCGGTTGGTGCACGTAGTGTTTGGTATACGACTAGGGGCCAGTGTCGGATTGAGTACTATACTAAGGAACCACTGTATTTTGATGGACATTTGTTGTCTCCTGTGGTTGATTCCGGTTTGCTACAATCCTTTTTACGGCTCCTTATCATCACGTTTTTACACATATATCATTATTGCCAACATCATGTTCCCCTAGCATGGACGATCAAGCTTTTCTACTGCATAAAATCTTCAACAGGATATATCCGTTTGTCCGCTAACCCATTTGTGTTTATGGCTGATGACTGTTTGACTTTCAACCCCGCCAGGACCGTAGAACGAGCGAACAACACCCGTGACACAAAGTGCTACCATTCGGATAAGGATCCCCCGGGCACAAATTTTAGAAACCCTGATCAACCATCATGTTATGTATAGGGCCCTCGACAGGAGCCGGGGAGGGGGAATGGTTTAACATAACAAAAATGTGAGTCATATATTGGGTCGTATCTCTGTGGATTTTTTTTTCATGGCTAATGACAGTAATAAATCTTCTGTCCGTCTCTTCTTTCAATTATTTTTCTACATAAATCGTTCTAATTATCAGAACGAGTGCCATGTAATATTCTCAAAACGTATATTTCCGTTACAAAAATCTTCCACCTTTACAATTTTTTTTATGGCTCTATATTTAGACTAATAATTAAACTGGCTATAATTATGTGATTGCATTAGATACGATCAAAATTGCAGTAAGCCCCACCCTGGCTGTTTCCGGGGCCCTAAAGTAATCTAACTGCTGAACGAGGAGTCGGGACCTCTCCACGAGTGGTCTTCATCCGCGTGGCAGCACTTTGTGTCACCTGGTGTGTATCGCTTTGTGTGATGTCCTGGTGGGGTTAAACTTACTTACTTATTGACTGAGTGCGTTTTTCGCTCTATTGCTGCTTGCGTGATAACTATGGCTTTCGATGTTTGTATGGTTTAGCGTGTCATTCTATCTGTCTACTTCTTTCTATGGATGCCAGTCAAGACATGTACGTTTGTTTATTATAGATAATGACTGCAAGACGAAGGTTTAACTACCCTAAAATTATAAAATTCCATCTAGATGGTAGATCTAAAGAGCAAATTCATATATGCCCCGTTTAATCTCCAAAGAAGTTTTGTTTAGGGCTCCCGTCGATTCACACAGCACTTCCTTTTGGGCTAGGGAACGATACCGCACCACATGTAGGACATATCCTTTCGTTGTCCAGACCTCATCGGCCAGTTTCCCTTATGGTTTATCCTAAATTGGGCAATCTTTTACTTGTATATCTCGAAACGTAATTTATGCCAATAATTTACATAAGATGCAACAAGGCATACACTGGGGAAACTGGCAGGAAGCTAGCAGATCGGTTCCAGGAACATCTCTCCAATATTGAAAGAAGACAGTCAAACCAATCCCTCTCCATTTAAACAGCTCTGACCACAGAGACAAAGATGATATATCTGTCACAGCCATAGAACATCTTGCTCTGGCGCTCGTAACTCGTGCCTCGCTTTGGAAAATCGCCTTATCCAAACTCTGGGTGTTCCAAGTCCAGGAGCCATCAGTTTTACTATTGTGACATCATATTAATTTTTTTTTATATTTGTTTCCTTGTATCAGTTTTATGCTTATTATTTTATTTCTATTTATTTTTATGTTCCTTTTCCTAATTTATTATGTTATGCTTTTTGTGAACAGACAATCGAATATAATAAACACCAGAATCTTATATTCATTGATCAAGAGAAGGCTTTTGACAGGGCTAACAGAAATAAACTATGGAACATTCTTGAAGAATATGGTGTACCGGGTCAATTATTGGGAAACATAATGGCTCTCTATCAAAATAGCCAGAGCGCTGTAAGAACAACGAAAGGTATTACAGACTGGTTCCCCATTACATCAGGAGTACGACAAGGATGTGTCCTATCACCCCTACTCTTCATCACATATATGGATAAAATTGCACAGGAGTCAAACCAAAACACAGATATTATAAATGAACTACTCTTTGCAGATGACCAATGTTTGTTACAAGAAGAAGAACAAAAACTACAACAACATGTTGATTCATTGCTCACTAACTGTACACAATTTGACATGAAAAAAAAAAACACCTCAAAAACTGAAGTAATGACCATAGGAAAGAAACACAGTAATGGAAACATAAAGATCAATGACATACAATTGAAACAAGTTCAAGAATTCAAGTACTTAGGATGCAACTTTAAAGAAGATGGAAGACTCGATAAAGAGATACAGGCTAGAGTTCTAGAAGCCAATGCAGTCAACTACCAACTGGCCCCACTTCTTCGTCATCCAAAGATCTCGTTACCAGCCAAACAACGGATGATCAACGGCATTTTCATCCCTACGTTATGTTATCAGTGCCAAACGTGGACAATGAACAAATCAGATATGCAAAAAATAACTACGTGTGAAATGCGATGTCTCCGAAGAGTCACCAACAATACACGAAGAGACAGAGTCACAAACGTCAGCATTTGAGACAAAGTTGGAACAAGAGCATGCATGGAACATACTGAAAGACAGAGAATTAAGTGGTTTGGCCATTTAGTAAGAATGCAACCGGATCAAATTGCCTATAAGGCCTTTTACAGTAGAACATCGGGAAGAAAGGCCAGAGGAAGACCCAGGAAAAAATGGATAGATGGAGTAGCTGAATACGACCAGAAGTTCCAGAAAACTGTCGCTCAAATCACGCGAGAGGCACAGAAAAAATATTATAAACCACGACACTGGGCTGCAACCCGGTAAAAGTGAAGAAGACAATAGACAGATAGATAGATTTTATGCCTAATATTTTCTTTTATATTCTTTTAAATTTATTTTTATTGTAATATTTATATACTTATTGTATTTATTATTTTTACTTTGTTCTGTTTCTTATCAGTACCAGTTATGGACCATTAACTTATGTGTTTCTACTAGTCTTTTATTCTAACTACTATTATATGATATAACTAATACTTTTACGACTATTTTTCCAGCCTTCTTTAACTCTACATTACCTTTTCTATAGTTTCTTACGTGACCCCTTGTGGTTGGAGTACTTTTTCCTTTGTTATTGTTGTGTAGTTCAGATCATGATGAAAAAGACCCCAGCTGAAATGTCGATTTGACTTGCGTTACTGTGTGCAAGTTACTCAACTTCCCCATTTCATTAATTTTTTTTTTAGTCATAGTTCACTGGATTAATTTCTTAGTATTAGCATGAATGCAGTCATTCCTATTTTCCCACAAGTGCTACACCAGCCCTGTGTAAACTGCAACCCTGTGCAGGTAAGGAATGATTCACACTGTAGATTATATCCTTATAAGCTCGAGAAATAAAGTGACCTCGCGGCTGGTTTGAGGAGAGACGAAGCGTACACAGTAAGAATCTTCGCCGTCGAGGTAGGCGCAAGAGGTCCCGTTTCCACTTCTATGTACATTGTGATAAAGCAGCTGGGCTTGCGAG
>CAJHNH020005239.1:0-24061 GCA_905116865.2 Candidula unifasciata
GGTAATTTGCCCGAATTATTACGTCCCGCCTTGCTTTTAAGCGGAGCTAAAAGTGATTTTTCCGGCGCGTGGCCCGATAGGTTCGCGTTAAAGTCGAGTACGTTCATGTTACGGCGCCCGTTAGTAGTGGGGCGGTATTTTTTGATCGCCATGGCTATTTCTCCTCCTCGGGCGCTAGCGCAGATTCAGAAGTAGCTAGTTTTTCGACGGCGGCTTCAGCTTTTGCCGCCCCTTGCGCCGCGATTTTTGCCGCGGCGCGTTTTTCGACGTCCGTTGGTGCGTCGCTAGTGGGCGGCGTGGCCGCACTTACGACGCTCGTTGGCGCTTCGCTGTCGACGGGCGCTTCATCAGGAAAGAGGTTGATTTGTCCTTCACTTAAAGTCACGATTGCTTTTTTGACGCGGTTGGTAAACCCCTTGTACTTGCCCACACGCTTAGGCTTGCGGTCGTAAGTCATCATGTTGACCTTGCCCACTTTAACGTCAAAAATTAGCTCTACCACTTTGCGCACTTCCGTTTTGTTAGTACGGTAGTCAACAACAAAGGTGTAAACTTTGCCGCTTTGCATTTGCGCGTACGTTTTTTCCGTGAGCACGGGATATTTAATCACTTCGTTAATATTCATTAGGCACCTCGCTTAGCTACTAGCGCCGCGACGTGCGCGGGGGCCAAAATAATCACGTCGGCGTTCACAATCATCGCCACGGTAAGACCACTCAGTTTGTTGACGATCACCCGCGGCAAATTGCGTCCGGACTTAAAAACGTGCTCGTTTTCGTCAACGATCAAAATGTTTTTAAATTCCTTTTTTAAATTGAGCGCCTTCAGCGCCGCTAAAAGCCCCTTCGTGGAAGGTTCGGTCATAGCAAATTCATGCACGATCACCGCGTCGCTTTTCGCTTTTAAAGTCAAAGCCGAATAAAAGGCGAGGCGCTTGACTTTACGGTTGACTTTAAGCGTGTAGTTCCGCGCGGGCGTCGGCCCAAAAACAATTCCGCCGCCAACTCAGATGGGCGACCGAATCGACCCCGCGCGGGCGCGGCCCGTGTGTTTTTGGGCAAATGGTTTTTTACCCCCGCCCCGCACGGCGGCGCGGTTTTTTACCGCGTGCGTTCCTTGGCGAAGCGCCGCGCGCTCGGCCAAAATCGCATCAAAAAGCGCTTGCGTGGAAACTTGAACGTCAAAGATTGCGCTCGGCAGAACTGGTGATTTAGTTTCAGGCATTATTTACCTTCCTTGTCGTCGCTTGGCGTATCTTCGGCAGGGGCTTGCAATGCTTCGGCGGCTTTTTCTGCTATTTCAGCGGCCGCTTCGGCTTGACGCGCTGTTTCGAGCGCCACTTGTTCTTTTCTCTCCAGTTGCTCAACGCGCTTGTCGAGTTGCTCGGCCTTTGCCTCGGCTTCGCGCGCTTCGGCGAGATTACCCGCTTGCTGGGCTTCTTCGGCCTTGCGGTGGGCTTCCTCGGCCGCGAGCTTAGCTTTAGTTTCTTCCTCGGCAATTCGTTCAGCAGTCGCTTTTGCTTCTGCCGCTAGCGCTTCCGCTTCGCGCGCCTTTAGCGCTGCATCAATCGCGCTTTGCATTTCGGCAATGCTCATTGAGGTATTAATTTCCGCCCCGGCGCGGCGGGCGGCTTCAAGCAGTTCATTCTTAAGAAGCGCTTCCTGCACGTTAACGAGTTTAGTCGGCGTTAAGCTCGGTAGCCCTTTAACAGCTTGACGTACGAGCACAAACCCTTTTTTGGGTCCTGGAATTGACCCTTTGACTAATAGCGAGCGCGTAGGCTCGTTATAACTAATGATTTCGAGGTTTTGCGTCGTCACGCGCTCAACGCCCATGTGGCCTGGCATGGTCATGTTTTTAAACACGCGGTTGGACACCATGTCGCCGAGCGAGCCGGTTTGCCGTAGTGGTTGCGAACCGCCCCCGCCCCCGTGGGACTTGGGACCAATGTGTTGCCCGTAGCGCTTAATTGTGCCCTGAAAGCCGTGGCCCTTTGAAGTGCCAATCACGTCGACAAGCTCGCCAGGACTAAAGAGGCTGCCATCAATTTTAGCCCCGAGCGGATAACCACTCATGTGCCGCACTTCGTGCACAAAGCGTTTGGGTCCGGTGTGCGCCTTGGCAAAATGGCCAACTAGCGGTTTAGTCGAAGTTTTCGCGCGACGGTCAAAAACGGCTAATTGCGTAGCCGTGTAGCCGTGCTTTTCGGGCGTTAGCACTTGGGTGACAACGTTCTCGCCGACTTCAATCACCGTTACGGGAATGGAACGCCCTTGCTCACTAAAAACTTGTGTCATGCCGACTTTGCGGCCTAAAATGCCTTTCATCATGCTCCTTACTCAACCGACTTAACGCTAACTTGCACGCCGGCTGGTAAGTCAAACCGTTTTAGCGTTTCGACGTGCTTGGCTTCCACGTTACCAAGCACAATTAAGCGTTTGTGCGTGCGCGATTCGAATTGCTCGCGCGAAGTTTTGTTAACGTGGACAGAACGCAAAACCGTAAAAATTTCCCGCCGCGTTGGTAGGGGCACAGGGCCAGAAATGGCGACGCCAAGTTGCTTGGCGACCTCGACAATTTTTTTGGTAGCCTCGTCAATTAAATTCGCTTCGAACGCTTTTAGTTTGATTTCTAGTCGCATGGGTTCCTTTCCAAAACTGAATTTTTGATAAAAAGCGATGGGCTAACAACGCTTTTTCGTGTATCGGGTTATTTTGCCTAAAAATAACCAAATGCCCGTGTATTTTATCACATTTGAATGTTGATTTGCACGCGCGGTTTATTTTGCGGTGAACGCAACATAGCCGTTATCATTAAGGACGCTAGGACTAATGGCTTCGCTTAAAATTACCTTCGCCGTTTTGTCGTCGTTGATCACGTTGTGGTCTTTATCAATTGGGGTGAAAAAAACCTCAAGTTTTTCTACGCTAAAAACCTCGCCGGGCTGGGCGGTAACTCTTCAAAATCTCATGCGGCGCGCTAAAAATACGGGTAAACTAGCGAGATCAATTACTTCCGTTTTGCCATTGTACGTGAGCCTAGCTTGGAGGCGCACCCCGATTTGCTCGTAGGCTGCGTAATTAACGTCGCCTTTTGCGTATAAAAACATCTTATCATCCCACTCATAAGTAGTGGTATCACTGGAATCAAGCAGCAAGGTTGCTCACGAGCGCTTTGCGGCCGTGAGATTGACTAAAAGTTTCGGCGCTACAAGTTCGCGGTAGCTAGCAGTTAAATCGATAAGCCGCTTGACCTTTTTAATTTGCGACGATTCGGTAAGGTCAAGGGCAATCACAACGTTGTTGAGCGTCGTAAACTGGGCCTTGAGCACCCGCTTTGTGTAATCGCGAATCGTGACATTAGGTAGCTTACTAAAAGTAGTTAGGGGCGGATTAGCGTTGCCGGCCGTTGGCTCGTTATACGTATACGTGAAATTTAAATCTTTAATGCCCGCTTGCATTGCCGGGGTTAGCTGCACTTCGTAGTTCATCGCGAGCGGTCACATTAAGTTGCTGTGCGTTGAGCCGCTAACATTAACAACAGCCGCACGACGGACAAGGCGCGTCACGCGGTCAGCAATTGTGTAAGTTGAAAGGGGCGTTAAATCGCGCACGTTAACAAGCGCGGCTTTTCGGTCGCGCAATGTGACTTGCTTATTGGGCCCTAAGTACTCGAGCCGCGCTAAAACTTTGCCTTCCACGGTTCCAAAATCATTAGCGCGGTAATTGGCAAAAGCCTCATCCGTTTCCACATAACTTTGAAGCTCAGCAAAAGTTAGCCACTTGTCAAAGTTTTGGTAGGCAAAACGCAAATCAATTTGGTTAGCGCGTAAAGTCGCAAGCGCCGTTTCGTTGTTAGTAACAATACTAAGAGCGCCAAAAATTCCGTAAGCATCACTACTAGAAAGTGTTACTTTGCTCAAATCAAGCGTAGCGAGTGCATCTTGCACCGCGGGTAAGGTATCTAGCAGTCCAAGCACGCGGCTAATTTCGCTTGACGTAGTTAAATCCAGTTCGGTGACTTGCCAATTAACGCCCCTTTTGGGCGTGACACGTGCCGTGAGGGATCGCGCTTCGCTACTAAAAGCCGTAACGCGGGGTAATTCGGTAGTTCAAGCGCTGTATTGAATGTCTGGATTATCGCCTGCCAAACTTGTGCGGTATTCAATGCTTAATAATTCATCCGCTCAAGCGGGCGCAAACTGGGGAATGTTGAGCCACAAAAGGGCGCTGTGCAAAGAATTAGGAACATCAACGCGAATTTGGCCAAGCACATTTTTGATTTCGCTTAGCACGTCAATAGGATGCTCGACCGCAAGGGGGCTAATTTCAATAATGGGTTTAGTTTCAAAAGAGCTTTTCAATTGGTAAAGCGAAGCATCAATTACGGCATAGCGCAAGCGAATTGTTTGCAAGTCACTAGTAGATGGGCGCGTGGCGCGCAGTAGCGTGGCAAAACCGGCTCAATCATATCAGCTTTCACTAGCGATGCTCGTGCCCACTTTAATGCTTCATTGCAAAGCGAGCCCGGGATGCGTTGTAGGGGCGTTTTCTAAAATGAGCTCATCAGTGGTGCCACTTAATTTAAGGGTAGTTATTTGTAAACTAGGGTCGCTATTAATCAAAGCATCTAAATTGGTGCGCACTTGCTGAATACCGCTATTTTGCGTTAAATTCAAATAGCGCGTGCTAGCGGGGTCGGTGTAAATAATTTTTGGCGAAATGCGGGCTCACAAATGGCGCTCACGGTGTACAGCGCTAGCGCTGAGGGGGAGAGCTTTTTGCCAAACTAATTTGCTAGCTTCGCTTTCCGTACTTGCTTTGCCAATAGCTCATTCAAGCTGCACACTTAACTCACTAGTCATGGTGAGGGGTGGAATGTTTAACCACATTAAAACATCATGCGTCGCGGTGACGGGGTCAATTTTGACATTCTTGGCCAACACCTCCATGGTGTCAAGGTCTTTGGTTACTTGCGTCGTTTGTGTGTTAGGGGTGGGCTCCACATTAGGAACGGTTTCTGTTTTATTCATTTCCCCACAGGCCACGACTAGCGCTGTTGCAAACGTGACCGTGCCAAGCGTAGCAAAACCCAAAACAAAAACGCGGGAGCGAAAAGATAGTTTCATGGTGACCTAAATTCTACCCAAGTTTGGTGGCAGAAGCCGCAATAAGCTCTTTGACGTAGTCGTGCACATCTTGAAACGTCCGAAAATAAGTGGGCGTTTGGTCTTTTACGAACTCGTAAATTGTGCTAATTTGGCTTGCTACTAAGTGTTCCTTGTTCAAATCATCCGTAACAAAAAGGTACTCCCGACTAATCACTAAGGGGTAAGTGCGTTTGATGCTATCGTAAACAAATTCTTTATCGTCAAAAATAGCGTTATCAAACGGCGAAGTGTTTAAAAGGGGCGTAATTTCGTTGCCTTCACCATCGTAAAAAACACTCACCCGAACTACGCGGCCCTGCACTTCTGCCCCTTTTTTAAGCGCAGCTTCATACTCAGTAGGTGACAAGTTAAGATCAACAAGTTCAGCGCTAATCTTTGTGCCAAAAACGCTTGGGTTATAGTTATCCCGGTAAACCCGGTTAGCGTAGTAATCAACATTAGAAACGTTAAGGTAACGCTCGAGCGGAAGGTAGCTTGCCGTAAAAAGTTTTTGCAAATTCGTAACGTTACCGATGCGATTGATTTGCGCTAAGTAGCTACGCAATTCTGCAAGGTACTGCGCGTAAGGCAATGCATGACTACTAGCGGCAGTAAAAGGTTCCGTGCGTTGGCGGCGCTGTTGGCGTAGCACGTCTACCGTACTTTGCACCAGATCTTTGCTGCCAAGCAAGGCCCGCACTTTTTCAGGCGTGGTGGGCGCAGCTTCAATCGCGTTCACGGCCGCGTTCAGGGCGGTGTTAGAAATTGCGGGTAACTTGGCAATTGTGATGGTGTTGTTGTCAAAGACGCTTTGCGCCAAGCGATGAAGAGTAATGACACCGCTAGCGTTAGTTTGCACTGCGAATAAAGGTTGATTGCGGTATGTAATGATTCGCTGCAAACGTTTGGCCTGGTTTGCTAAGTCTAGCCGCACTTGGTAAAGCGCATCACCGCTAAGTGTAGGGTTAAAAAGCGTTTCTAGCGCAAATTCGGCGCGCAAGTTGCGAATCCGCTGCGCTTCTCAAGCATCAAAATAAGTGTAATATGAAATGTCCGTTCACCCTTCGTTAGTGCGGTACTGCTTGTAGTCCAGTACCGCGTTTTTAAATAAAAAACTAATTGGTTCTGCCGCATTAAGCTTGGCAAGCTCGGGTTGCAAATTCGCTCGCTGCGCGTGACCTATCAAATTTGCGCCAAAAACTCGGCTCAAGTTTATTTCTGCCCGATCGGCAATGTTGTTTTGGTTAAAAAACCGACTAAGTGTTTTGGCGATTCCCGCGTAAACGGCGTTAGTGACATTGGTCACGCCCGTGCCGTTAGCAAACTGGTATCCAGAAACTTCCATGCTACCGTAAGCCTTAATGTTAATGTTGTCAATGCCAAAATGATTAGCATCACGATTACCGGTGATGAGCGTGGTCAAATAAAAAGGGGCGCTATTGGCGCGCGGATCGGTGATTCCACTGAGCTTGAACGTTTCGGCAGCCCCGGGGGGCAAAATTGTGTGAATTTGCGATTGGTCATTGCTAAAAACAAAAGAGTAACTAATGCCGCTAAAATCTGTGCCCGATGGAACGTAAATAGTAAATCCCGTTTGAATCGGGGGGTAATCCCGTTTGCCCCGCGCATCAAGATAAGTGCGGTCGCCCCGCCGGCCAAGATTGTTGTACTTAAGCCGCGTTGCTTGCCATACCGTAGGCGCTTCATCCGGCGCTAGCAAATTCACTTCAAATAGGGTTGACATCCGGGGGAAATCACCACTTAGATCGTAGGTAACATTGTCGATGGTGAACTTAGTGTTAGCCTCTAAGTAACCAGGCGGCAAGACTGCTTCTAGCCACTTTCTTTGCACAGCCCACGTCCGAAAGTCAAGTGCGGGGTCAATGTGGTCTCCGCTCGTGTCATCAATTAGTTTAAGTTGCTGCCCCGTTACCACATCGCCAAAAAAGCTTTTAACTGCTCAATCTTTGCCAAGCGCCGTAGGGCGCAAAGTTTTTTGGTAGCTCGTTTCAGTTTCTCGAAGCGATGCTTGGTCATTAGTTGCCAGTGCTTCAATTAAAATTTGTTCCAAAAAATCAAGATCTTTAGCGTTTGTCGGGTTAAAAAATAACTCTGTCGGCTTAGCTCTTAAATCGCGCGGGTCGGTAATTTTCGCTATCGGCACGGCTTGTAAAAAGCCACTGCTTCTAAGCGCGTTTTCAGCCGCGGCTTCTGTTTCGTAATACACCTCGGCGCCCGGAAATGTGTAACGAGCTTGGGAATTACTTGGCGTCGCGTAGGTGGCTGCAGCTATTTCTGGGCGGGGAACTAAGCTCCCGGTGCGAGTCACATAGGCCGGGCGAATGCGTTCGGGAGTGTAGTCAAAAAGCTCGTTGCGGTTTAAAATGCTGTGCTTGCTATCGAAAATCGCATGGTCAATGTCGCCAACTACCACGATGGGGCGGACGTTAGCGCGGCGGGCTTGGAGGTAAGCACTAGTTGCTTTTTCAAAACTATCGTAAATCTTGCCTTCAAAAACTATTTTATTTATCCCTTCCGCGCGCGCCACGCTCATTGCGATGGGTAAAGCAATAAGTGGAAGAGCACTTAAACCTAGTAGGGGAATGTATTTTTTTATTTTAAACATGATGCGTTTTTTTTGTTTGTTTCCTTAATAAAATGAAGCACGTTTTACCAAAATGTCAGTCCCTCGTTATTTTAATCTAACTTAGTTGCCGAACTTGCTACTCTTTCTCTAATGTAAGACAAAAGGGCACTAAAGGTGCGAAAATAAATTAGTTCGTTTTTTTCGCTAAACTCATAAATTGTGTTGATTTGGGCAATGACTTGGTATTCTTTGTTTAACTTGTCAGTGATGAATAAATAATCCCGACTTATGGTGAGCGGGTAGGTCCGTTTAATGCTATCGTACACAAATTCTTTGTCGTCAAAAATGGCGTTATCAAAGGGCGAGGTGTTTAAAAGCGGCGTAATTTCCTTGCCTTCACCATCATAAAACACGTTTACCCGTGTGATTTGCCCCTGCGCTCGCGCGGAATTCCTGAGGTCCGCTTGGTACTCCGACTCTGTTTGGTTTAAATTAATGAGCTCATTATTAATTTGATTACCATAAACCGTTGGGTTGTAGTTATCGCGGTAAACCCGGCTCGCGTAATAATCGATTTGACCAAAATTAAGGTATTGACTAATGGGCAAGTAATTAGCTTCAAATAACTTGTAAATGCTGGTGTCATTTCCGATAAGTTGCAGCTTGGCTAAATAAGCGCGCATTTCCGCAAGGTACTGAGCGTATGGCGCCCCCGCCGCGGTCGGCGCGCGAAAGGCTTGCTGGCGGCCACGGCGTTCTTGGCGCAAAACATCGACAGTGTTTTGCACGAGGGTTTTGGTGGCTAAAAGCGCGCGCACTTTATCGGGCGTTGTAACAACGTTTTTAATTGCGGCAATAACTTGGCCAAGCGCTTCATTTTGCAGCGGTGCTTCTAAAATGGTAAGTGCGTTGTTAATAATGGTACTTTGGGCAAGCCGTTTTAAAGCTACCGTTTTATCATCCTTAACGATCACTTCAAATAAAGGCCGGTCTTGGTAAGTTACTACGCGGTGTAGGCGGTTAGAGTAAGCTGATAAATCCAGGCGGACTTGGTAAAGCGCATCGCCACTAAGCAACGGATTAAATAACGTATTAAGCTCAAATTCACCCCGCAAATTGCGTAGTCGAATTGCTTCCCAAACATCGTAATAGCTAAAGTAAACATCATCTCCCTTGTACCACCCTTCATCTATGCGGTACTGTTTGTAATCAAGCAAAGCTTGCTTAAACGAAAAATTAGTGCCGTAAGTAGGGTTAAGGGTAGCAAGCTCGGGCTGCAAATTTGCATTACGGGCGTACCCTTTTAGTTCCGCGCCAAACAACTTAGCTAGTGACAAGGTGGTGCCTGTAGTAGACTTTGCGTTATCTAAAAAAGCATTGAGCGTTTTTGCAAAATTTGCGTAAACAACGTTGGTAATGTCCGTGGTGCCTTCACCGTGGGTGCGCTCAAAGTAGCCAGAAACGGGCACGCGACCGTAAGCGCGCGCCGTGATGTTATCCAATCCAAACCGTTTTACACCGGCGTTACCTGTAGTAAGAGCGGTGAGATAAAACGGATAAGTTGAATCGCTAGTGGTGCCTTTAATTTCTTTTGGTAGATCATTAGTAGTTGGCGCAAGCACAATTGTTGGTGTTTGGTCGTTGGTAAATTTAAAATCATAAGTTACCACGTTATTGGTAGAGCCAAACCCGAATCCTGTTTCGACTGGTTCAAAAATTTTGTCATTCGAATAAACATCCGTGCCCCGACCGCCACTATTGTTGTATTTAACTCGCACGCCTTGCCACACAGTGGGCTTTTCCGTGGCATCCAGCAGGTTAACGTTAAACGTCACGCCAACACGTGGTAGTGCCGCCCGTAAATCGTAAGTGACCCCATCGGCGGAAAAAACCGGGTTATTTTTAAAAAATTCCGGCGGCAAGGTTGCGGCTAGCCACTGCTTTTGCACAGACCACTGACTAAAGTCAAGCTCCGCCCCGGCGCTCGTCCCGGGAATGTCATCAATCAGCTGCAGTTTTGCCCCCGGAGATATTTCGCCATAAAAATTTTTAATTGCCCAATCTTTACCTAGAGCGGCGGGGCGTAAGGTATTTTGGTAACTAACTTCCGTTTCGCGTAGCGCGGCTTGGTCGTTGCTCGTAATTGCTTTTAGCACCGCTTGTTCAAGCAAGTTAAGATCCGCGGCGTTTGTTGCATTAAAGTAAAGGACACTGGGACTAACTCGCAAGTCGCGCGGATCATTCACCATGGCGATTGGAACGGCTTGCAAAAATGCACTATTGACTTGAGCATTTTTAGCTTCTGCTTCCGTTTCGTAATAAACTTGAGCGCCGGGAAAAGTATAACGCGCTTCACTGTTAGTAGGAGTTGCAAACGTTGCCGCGGCCAATTGTGGCGGGAAAACAAGGGCCCCGTTGCGCGTGACATATGCCGGACTAATTCGTTCAGGAATGTATCAAAAAGTTCATTGCGGTTTAAAATGCCATGTCTAGCATCAAAGACCGCCTTGTTAACGTCGCCGATGACCGTGAGCGCGCGAATATTGTTCCGCCGTGCTTGCAAATAAGCTTCCGTAGCTTTTTCTAAGCTATCGTAGACTTTGTTTTCAAAAATAATTTTACTTGCTGCTTGTTGCCTTGGTGCGTCTAGCGCAATAGGCAAAGCGACAAGCGGTAAAAAGCTAACGCCGAAGAGCCCTTTGGAAAAAAATATTTTACGCAGTTTGGGCATTATTGGCTCCCGGCGGCAGTGAAGCAAATTTTTCGTCAGGTAATTGCACTTCTAAGGCATCTTGATTAGCAAGCACCCAGTTTACCATCTCATCAAGCGTAGCAAAACGTTTGTTGCGGTACGTAAAAATAACGCCGTTTTCGTCCGCATTGAGTCGCGTGAAATTAAGCGAAATTAAAATTTTTTGCAAAGCTTGACCACGATCAAGAAAATGGCTAACTTCTCCCAAAGCATCGCGCACAACGTAAATTGGCACCTCAAGCAAATTTTCCCCATCTTGCGCCAAGTTAGGAATTGCTTCGTAAGTGGCCGCTTTGGCGCGTGTGTAAAAGTCTGATAAAAGAATGAATTTTGATTCAATTTGATAACGTTTTTTAAACGCCGCGCGGGCAAGCGCATTAATGTTAGTGGCGTTAGGCGCGGCCCCGCCAAGCGCTTTTTCCAAGTACCCCTTATCCATGACAAGGTACAAGTCAGAACGGTCAATGCCGGCCAACCGGTCGGCTTCGCGAAGCCGGTACAAGTCCGGAGCCTGCGCTTGCTGGCTAGCCTGGTATGGGTTTAAAGTCACGTCCCGGCGCGGGTCAGTGCTTGGATAGTACTTGGGGCGCACTTCCGAAATGGGCATCGCGTAAGGGGCAGTGGCTAAGCCTGTTGCCTTTGCAATGGGAAATTGGGTAATAAAAATGGGGCGGATCATTTCTAAAGTGCGTTTAAAAATGTTCTCTTGCGTGTCGTTGATTTCACCAACTGGCAAGCGAAAAGAAGTTGGCCGCTCATTAACAAGCGTAGCGCTTGTGGCTAAGTGGTTCGTGATTGATTCGGCTAGCGCTTCAATGGTATCTGCTGAAAAAAATTGCTGAACTCCGCCGTTACGCAAAGTAAGGCCGTACTCGAAATAACGGCTAGAAGTTTTATTTCTTAAGGCTAAGTTGCGCAAGTCACGCAAATAATCTTGTTTTAAATCGCTAAGGTTAGAATAAAACGTTGAGCTAATAGTCCCAACCGAATCAGCTCCGTAATAATAACCGCCGCGGGTCGTTTCCGATCGAATCGTAATGGGCGAAAGAATATCCTCGTTTTTAATGCCTTCTTCTTTGCTTTCTCACTTAAAGCCAAAAACATCATGTTCCCGGTGCGTCCCTCCGTTTCAGTAGTAGGTGGCCTCTTCACGGTTATGACTGTAGGTGTACGTATCAAATTTTTCTTCGCCAAGAATGCCGTACACAATTTCAAGGGCAAGTTGCACGACCGTCAAAAAGGTTGCCACGTGACTAACAAATGGTGTGATTACTTTTAAAAATTTAAACTTATTAATAATCTGGGTGCTCAAATTGGTGGTCGCTTCAACAGCTTCTTCGGCTTTACTTGGCAAAGCGTCTAAAAGGTCATTAAATGTCGATAGCTGCTCCGCCGCATCAAAGTCTGACCGCACAAAAGTTTCAAAATCTTTTACTTCAATTGAGCCTTCGTCAATCGCGCCCTTTGTTTTCATCAGCGAAATGATTTGCTCACCAAAATTTGTCGCCGTTAGTTTTTCAAACTTAAATTCCGAAAAATCCTGATTTTTAAAAGCTTCTTGACTAGCTAAAATAGCCCGCCATTTTTCGCTTCCCAAGTCATCTGGGTCAATAATTTTTCAGTAAGTGTCAATCAATTCAAAGTAATTATTAATTTTCTCAACTAGCGATTCGTATTCCTTAGAGTTAGCGCGAAGCGTGGAGCGACCTTGCGGGTTAGCTTGCGTTTCGGATGAAGCAAAATCCTCAAATAATTGCTTGATGTAGCCATACATTTGAATAGTCGGGGAACTAGGCGCATCGGGGCGCAAAAGTTTTAAAAAGTAAGTTTGATTTTTTATGTATTCATCAATTTCATCAATTTTCTTAGGAAAGGGGACGTGGTACTCACGACCATTGACCGCCGGGGCAAAATATTTAGCAATGGCTGCTTGATCTGAAGTCTTCCCGGCTTCACCCATTCAAATCGTTTTTAGAAAATCGGCCATACCACTAGCCCTACTCTCAGGAATTAGTGATTTTTCCCGTTTTAACTCGTTTGCGGTAATGGTAAAAAGATTAGTAATCGGGAATGCCAAATACATTTCGGTAATTTCCGGCGCGGGTTTTTGGTTGATCTGTCCCGTTTCTAAGCGATTAACATACACAATCGGATCTTCACCGTAGGTTTTTGAATTAGCAAAATCAAATACTTGCGCAAAGTTAAAAGCCTGGGCCTTGTCACTTACAAATTGGTCAACCGACACGTGAACTAAATAATTCAAGTAGTAAGTGGCATTATCAAAAGCCAAGTTGACTAAATCAATTTTAGTGGTCGGCACACCATGGTTAATGAGTTGATTAAAAGCTCATGAACGCAAAATAGAAATGGCATTTAAAAACCCATAATTTTGTCCTTGCCGAATAATTTCTTCAACTCGTTTAACGCCCTGTTCAAGTGTCGCTGGTCCTTGAAAAAGATCAACGTTTAATGCTTGACTACGAACAAACTGCGTTAAATTTTTGTAAAAATCAGGGTTAATTTTCCGGTTGATGAATTTGGGGTGACTTTCTAGTCATGCCTTGTACTCAGGGTCAAACTCTTCAGGGTCGCTAAACACAATTTGGGAAAAATTTTCTACTTGACCCTTGGCGGCAAGGCGAGTGTTAATGGTTGAGCTAAAAAGTAACTGCGAAAAATGAGAATAAGCTGCTTCGGTTTCGCGGGTGCGGTCGCTTTTAACCCAAAAATCTTTGTTGTTGACGCGAAAAACAGGGCTATAGGCAGAATTAAGAACGTAAGGCCCAAAAAGAGCCCCGCCGGATTCCTGATAAACATCAATGATGTAACTTGCCCGGCCATTGGAATTTTCAACTTGGTAATATGGAACTTCATCGGTGGCAATGTCATCCGCCGTCGCTTCGCTCAATTTGACAGCTTTGTTGTCCGAGTTTTTCAAATACGCTTCGGCATTGCTACGCACAAAATCCGCGATGGTTTCTTTTGAAAGGGGAAGACTAAGATCTAAAACTTGACTAAGGGGGTTTTTACCAAGAAGAAGCGATTCAACCCCTTGCTCGCTTTGCAAAAAGTAATCTTGCTTGCTATTTAAATCTTTAATGCGTCCGGAAGAGCGTAGGTACTCTTCCAAATCGCTTTTGTTAGCAAAGATCATGTCATCAAGCGTGTAAGCTTGGTGCGTTTGAAGGAAGGAGTCAATAGCGCCATCTTCATCAAAAAAAAGCGCGTCGTTATTGCCCCGAAAAATTCGTCGGACATCATTCTTATCTGTTGTAATCGGCACCGTATCAAAAAGCCGACTATCTGCAGCAACGTACTGCCGGGAAGTTTTTGCTTCAATCAATCCGTTTTGCTCTTTTAAGGCTCGATCTGAAAGGAAGGTGCTACTTTGCTTTACGTATTGGGGGTCATCCACAAAATTGATCAGTTTATTAATATCGTCAAAAGTGCTCGTTGTACCATCCACATCAATTTGCCAACGCGCTTCTTTGCCTGCCGTTGAAACTGTGGGTATTCTATCCTTTAAAAAATTAGCTAGATCGCCCGTTGAGTTAAAGGTTAATCCCCCAAACTTAATCGCCGACTCAGACGTTGTCGCAGCGCCGCAACTAATAGCAATGGAAGCGGGTAAAACTACAATGCCTAAAGAACCAACGAAAAAAGTCGCTCTTCGCAAAAGAGATTTAAAACGTAACCGTAAACTATTCAAGTTGCTCCTAACTTGTCATTCGCTGCATCCTAATCGCACGCGCACCAAGATTGTAATAGGTTTTAACTAAAACCAACGTTTTACTTTAATAACAATCGGTGATTCAAAACAAAGCCGGCGCCCAGCGTTGCTAAGCCCAAAAGCGTGAAAGTAATCATAAAAATTGGTGTAACTACGCTAGCTGTTGCCACATTCAAATTAATCACTTCGTTAAAGCTTGTTAGCGAAAGGTCGTTTTCGCCAAAATTAATTGTACGAAGCCGAAGGTTGGGGTTATTCGCCACTAACCAAGTGTTGATTGCGTCATAACTATTTTTTAGTAAACCAAGCGTGTTATTAGTGTCGACAAAAAGATCTCACGCTTCTTTTGAAGTGACGCCCTCGTTAGCCACCGGGAATCCCGCAGCACTAACGCGCCGATAAGCGTCACTAGCGTCATTCACTTGAATATCAACGCTCACAAGACGGCCAAACTGAGAATCGACAATAATGTTATTGATAAGATTATGCATGGCATTAATGTCTGCAGTTAGCGCCTTTTTATTAGGATTGGCAAACCGTGTCGTGGGATAAAGAGCGCGAATTGTGGCGGCCGGGAAAGGAGCGCTTGAATCATTGCTACCGTAAAAAACGTTAGCGCGCACCACTAGGCTTGTGAGTAAAAATTCAACAAGTTCGACAAGCGCATTGCTAACTTTTGCCGCCCGTAGCGCCGGTAAAAAAGTCGCGAACTTAGCGCTTAAGGCGCTATAGTCGCGAACCAGATAAAAAATTAGCGGGTTGCGCGGGGTAAGACCGAGCAAGTAATAAAGCGTATTGCGTTCCTTGCTGTTTTCGGGAAAGTTATTGCCTTGTCAAACGCTGCTCAAAGATTTTAAGCTTCTTGTTCAACTTTGCACAGTTGCTTCATTAGCTAAATTGAGAAAGTTATCGGAAGCCGGGGCGCTTTGCAAGTGATTAGCTCATGCTTGCACTACTTCGTCAAAACTAGCCCGAAGCGGGTTGGGGTCAAGCGGGGCATACACAAGCGGGTTAGTTTCGTAGCTATCTAGTAGTCGCGAATCACCTACAACTTGGTCGTTAATTGGATAAAGCCCCCATTCTATTGCACTAGCTACTCGTTCAATAGTTGCTGCCTGCGGGTTGACTGTTGGAGCCAAAAAAGCGCGAAGTGGCGCAGTTGCAAATTGGTCCACGAATATTCCGACATCCCGGGGCTGCGCCAAGTTAAACGAACTTTTGTGGGACAAATTTTGTTGGTAATTGGCACCTGCATCACCTTGGTTAAATACGGCCAGCCGATAATCAACCACGTTTTGATTTTGGTCAACTTGGTAAACACTAGCATAATTAACTTGATTGCTATTAGGTGCTCACGCCAATTGATTGGTTTGGCCAAAAGGAATAAGGCTCGTGATGAATGGCGTGATAATTAGCAGGAGCGTGGCAATAGTAACGGTAACAATGCTCGCAATTAGCGGCAAAGCAATACTAATTAAGGCAAAAACACTAGCAAAAAAACCTACTTCAAAAAGCCCGGCCATTAGGCTTAGAAAAAAAGCGGCCGCTACGTCTTCGCTATCGACTTGCGTCGCGAGCTTTGTGACTAAAATGACTAAGCCGCCAACTAAAACAAAGACGGAACTTAAACTGCCAATTACTCCCAGTTTTATAGTGAAGTCATAATGGCGGCGCAAGCGTTGCGAACGCACGAAAAGCGCCGTGCCATCGCGCTGCGTTTTTGCAAAAAGAAGCCAACTAAGAAGCGCCGGAATTGCAATGTTAGTAGCGAAAAACGGGGCGTAAATAATTAATGAGTGTGTAAGGGCGGTGTCTTTGCCATTAATGCCAAATAGCACGCCGGGAACTAGCACAAGCGCCAATGCTAAAACCGCGGCCAGTGTCCAAAACATTCAATTGCGTGTTGCGTAAAAAAAATAAAATCGGTAAAAAGGCAAAAATTGACTCCGAATGCGCGAAACGTGCAAATCATTATTGATCGCCGCTTGCGCCCCGCGCGGTAACTTTTTTTGCATTTTAAATAGGGGTGGAAATTTTGAATTAATCATTTACGCCGCCTTTTTGGCCACTGCTTCTTCATAAACGGCACTCAAAGTTCCGATTGAAATCGCTTGATTTTTTCGCATCTCCCCGTAATGAAGGATCGTAATTTCGTTAATTAGCGGTTCTATTTCTTTCACAAGGTGGGAAATGATAATTACTGTAACTCCTTTTTTGTTATATTTAATGAGCTTTTCGTTAAGAAAACTGCGGGTCGTAAAATCAAGATTTGTGGCCGGTTCATCCATAATAATCAAATTAGGCTCTTCAACTTCTACTTTTGCAAGCATAACCTTCTTTTTTTGACCAGATGACAAGTGTTGGCGAAAAGATTTACGAAGATTTTCAATTTTTTTTTTTTTTTTCAATGGCTTTAAGCGCGGCGTCTACCTTGACCCAAGCACTATTGGCATCGGTTGTGAGTAAACGCGCAATTTGAAACAAATATCGCTCTACCGTCATGCCCGTCGGAAACAAAATGTTTTGGGGGTGGTACGCACAAGCCAGTCATGCTGAGGGGTTAATTTTAATTGCTCCCCGATAAGAGCTTGGCGGGTATGCACCAATGAGCATTTTAATCAGCGTAGTTTTACCCGAACCGTTTTCGCCCGCGAGCGCGTGAAAGGAACCGGCGCTAATTTGAAAGGAAACATTTTTGAGCACTTGTTTTTTGCCAAAAGTTTTGATAAGATCAAATCCTTCGATTAGCGGCTCGCCGAAAAATTTTGTTGCCATGGATTTAACTTTACGATTATATATTATGCTAATGCGCGCTTACTTGATTTCGCTATGGTTGCGAATGACTTTGACCACCCAGTCCTCGTCAATGCCGAGCGCTTCGTAAAAAGTTTTGCGCGCCCCGAACGAGTTGGCCACGCGGTATTCATTTAGGTAACTATCCATGTTGCTCACAATGTTTAAAAACACTGGGCGCTCGTTGGCTAAAAATAAAAAGAGGATGATGATGCCAAAAAAGTGTTGGTTAGCCCGCGCGGCGGGTGTCATCACGTCTTTAAGAAAAGGGATTTCAAAAAACATGTCGAGCATGTCGTCGTCTTTGTGCTCGGTTTGCATTTTTTGCAGTTCCGTGGTAGCTTCACTAAAATTGTCCTCGTCGTAAACGTCCCCGATGCCGCTCCAATCAACCGGTACAACTTGCGCAGGCGCATCAAACCCATGCTGAATTTGCGCAATTTTTCGGCGCGCCTTGTGACTAAGCGCAAAATCAAAAAGGTTGCGCCCGCCGTGCATGAGAAAGTTACGAATTTGAAAAAACATGAACATTTGTAGCGCGCGAAATTTCCGAAGGTTGCGCTTATTTTTTTTCAAAAAGGGGTGATGAATTCTCGCGTCATCAAAAATGACGCGAAACTCTTCATCAAACTTATCCGCAATTTTTTGAAAAACCACGCTATTAGCGTCGTTAGGACCAATAAACTTTTGGTAAAGCGTCCGGAACCCAACTTCAATTTTAATAATGTAGGGCAAAATTAATTCCCGCAACCGCATGTCCAAGTATTTCAAGTCTATTGCAAACTTGTTTTCAATGAGTTCAATCGATTCTTGACTAGTTACCCGCCACCGGTAATCAAACTGACGCTCATTTAAGTAGCGTTTAATGATCGGCTTGTAAGAGAGCACATCGGCTTTTTCGAGTTCCTTGTAAAACGCGCGCCGATTTATGTCGTGCGCATCTTGCTTATCAATCGCTTTGCCTTCAGTCGATCCTTCCTGCGGCTTGCTTCGCGGCAAAATAGCGAGGGGAATAAGGCTTGTCGCTACGGGTAAACTAGCGCTCACCACCGGGGGCACGGGCGCGGTGTTTTGTAAGCTAGCTAAAAAGGCCGCATCGGTGGGGCTAAGCTTTATTTCGGGGTGGGCCGTGACAAAAAGTCGTCACGCGAGTAAATCATCGGCGGCGCGAAGCACTGAAGCCTTGCACTGCAAGTAAGTAAGGTTTTTTGGCTGCGCCGCGAGGGCGTAATCGATCGCTTCTAGTGCTTGCGTGTAATTAGCGTCATTGAGCATTAAAAGGGCAAGCCGGTAAGCGCCCCGGTGCTGCTTGGCGTCGCTAGTTTTAAAGGTATTAAAAACGTCTCACGCTTCCACCGCATCTTCATTTGCTAGTGCGCTTTCAAACTTTTCGCGCGCCGAAAGCGGAGAAGGAGTAGGCACCGTTAAATTAGTTGGCTCCACGACAAAAAGTTTGGCGACTGCTTCAAGAAAAGGCGCTAGCGAGCTAATTTTGTCACTCTTAGTTTCGCGAATGACGTTGTTGATTTCCCGTAGTTGGTAATTTAGCGCGGCCGGGTTGGGTATTAGCGTGCTCGCGTAGTTGTAAAGCGCAGTTTGAAAAAACGATAGCGACCCGCACTGCAAGGCTAATTTAATAATGCTGAGCGCAAGGCGCTTATCCTGCACGGCGGCGACAATGTGCTTGGTTAAAAAAGCTTCGGCAGAGCCTTGCTCAGATTCATCAACGTAGCGGTAGTAATCAGCTTGCACGCTCACATACTTGCGTAGTTGCAAAAGCGAGGGCGTTTTTGTCGTTTCTAACTTGGCTTTAACGTCTTCCAAGTTTCGTTTAATTGAGCGGGCGCTAATTGGTGTGGCCATGCTCTAATTATAGTGATAGCAATTTGGGCGCCCGTTTCACGTTGCGACTAAAATAAAAGATTGTTGGGTGTACGCGGGTACGGAATGACGTCGCGAATGTTTTCCACGCCCGTAACGTACATCACCAGCCGCTCAAAGCCAAGACCAAAGCCCACCGAAGCGGCCTCGCCAAAGCGACGTAAATTCAAATACCACATCAAGTCTGCCGCCGGCACATTTAGCTCTTGCATGCGCTTTGTTAATTTGGCGATGTTAGTTTCGCGCGCTGACCCGCCAACGAGCTCCCCGATGCCGGGTACTAAAATGTCGTAGCACGCCACTGTTTTGTGATCGTCATTAAGAAGCATGTAAAACGCTTTGATTTCCCGGGGGTAGTTTATCACCGCAATTGGCCCCTGCGCGTAAACTTCCGCGAGATAGCGCTCGTGCTCGGTCGCTAAGTCCGCCCCGAAATGAAAATTTTGCTCCTTGAACCGCTCGCGCACTTCGTTTAAAATGGTGAGCGCTTGTGTGTATTCGATGATTTTAATCCCGTGGTCAAGAAACTGCTGGAGCCGGGGTAGTAGCGCCTTAGCGTTTAAGTCATTCAAGTAGGCAAGCTCCGCGGCACATTCGTTAAGGGCGGTACGCACGACAAAGCGGATCAAATCATCCGCAAGCTTAATCCCGTCGTGCTGCGTACCAAAAGCAACTTCTGGCTCGACCATCCAAAATTCGGCGGCGTGGCGCGTCGTGTGCGAGCGCTCTGCCCGAAAAGTCGGCGCAAAGGTGTACACCCGGCCAAAGCCTGTCGCGTACGCTTCTGCGTGCAGCTGCCCCGTCACTCCCAGGGTGGCTATTTTGCCAAAAAAATTTGGTTCGGCCGCATCAACAAAAAACGTTTCGCCGGCCCCTTCGCCATCATTACTTGTTATGATCGGGGCCGTGACGTTCAGAAACCCCGCGGCGTTGAATCACTGGTGAATCGCGAATTGCAGCACGCTGCGCACCCGCATCACCGCGCGACCAAATTGGGTACGGTGGCGCAAATGGGGCATTTCGCGCAACACTTCCCGCGACATTTCTTGTTTTTGCAATGGAAAATCAGGATCAGCGTTGGCTAAAATTTGAGCGCTAGTGGCAAGTAACTCAAGCGGTTGCAAGTTAGTGGGTGTCAAGTGCACCGTGCCCGCAAAGGCGACAGCCGCGCCGCTCCGGGCATCACTAAAAATAGTGGCCAGCTCACCCTTGAGCACCACTTGTAAGTGGTCAAAGCTTGACCCATCGTTAAAAGTGATAAACCGCACCTTATTGTTACCGCGGTTAAAAATGACCCACCCTTTTAAACTGTCAACCGTTTGTTCATGG
Source organism: Candidula unifasciata (assembly GCA_905116865.2). Classification (NCBI taxonomy): domain Eukaryota; kingdom Metazoa; phylum Mollusca; class Gastropoda; order Stylommatophora; family Geomitridae; genus Candidula; species Candidula unifasciata. The sequence goes on from CAJHNH020005239.1 coordinate 20,222, forward strand.
GGGTGCTTGAGCAGCGCAGCAACATTCATCCCGCAATTATAGTCGCAAAGCCCCTTAGGTTTCGAAGTGAAAACTAAAAGTAAGCTCGTGGACGGGGTGGTCCAAAAGCGCAACGTCAGCGGAAAGTAAATGACCCACATAATTCTTGCTTGCGCTCGCGGGAAGGGGGGTGCGGAGCACGTGCACTTCGCCCTTGTAGCGGCCGGCCGCATTGTTTAAAATTAAAACGCTACCGGCCGGGTAAACTGCTGGGGCGTAAGCGCGTGGCGGAATGTCGCTTGTTTTGAACACCTTGCGACTAATTGTCGAGCGAAACATGACCGCATCGGGGTTATCCCCCCGCAGCGCGTGGTGGGCGTAGTGAAGCACTTCTTGTTCGGTAGCGCTTAGCAAAGCATTGCTAACTAAACGCAGCTCGTAGTGATTAGGCTTTAGCGCGTTAATTGCTTGGAGCTGCGCTTGCGAAACAAACATTTCACTCACAAATAGGCAGTCTAATTGCCCTAGCGCGCTTAGTAAGCTAACTTGCTGAGCAAGCGTTAAGTCGCGACAAATTTCTAGCGTCGGTGCGCCTTCATGATCATCCCACGCGCCTAGGCTTGAGCGACCGAGAGTAACAAAGGCGCTCACTTTAACGTTGTGCGCTTCGTGGAGCACGTTAGCAGCTTGTCACTTGGCAACGCTAAGGCCCGTAAAACGCTGCGGGTAAAAATTGTGCGACGCGCGCAACCGGTGCGCGTCGTGCGGGTGGGCCGTAATTTCGTCAATTAAATGCGAAAAATCAGAAGCGTTAATTTCCACTTCTAAGCCGCCCGGCGTGAGCGTGAGCGCGGCAATGGCCGCCGGGGGAAACTTCACGTCTAGGCGCAAGCCCGTGACTCCTAGTTCAAGTCAAAAAGGTGTGTCGGTGACGGTTTTATGAAAAAACGCGCACACAGACTCATCCACATCCGCCACGACGCGCAATCCTAATTGTCGCGCGAAAGCGGCAATTTCTTGAAAAGAAACTAGCCCGGTGGGCGGCAACCCAATTAAATTCATGAACACGCGCGTAACTTGGTTTTGTGCACACATTGCTAAATACTTTTTAATCGTCGCAAGCGGGGCTTTATGCGGGTAAACCGCCACCCCGAGCGCCGCGCTAACGGGCAAAAAGGGTTTTGACGTGGGCATAAATTTCCTCCGCTTTACTTGGTAAATACTCGTTTGGCTGAATTTGGTAAACAGGTTGACCACGCCCGTACTCGGCCACTTCCTTCGCTACTTCAGCATAGCGAAACGCCGTTTGGGGCGAAATAATAAATACGTCGTACTCATTCATGTCGGCCATTCAGTCGCCCGTCAAAATCGAGCCCGCCACAAAAGTGTCGCCCGCGGCGCCGTGTAATTCGGTCATGCGGCGTGCGATGAGCGATGTCGATAGCCCGCCAATGCAAAGTAATAGTCCTTTCATATGTTGGCGTTAACGAATAACGCCTTCTCCTTTCGTCAAACTTGCGAGCTCTGCGGCCGTCGGTACGTTGGCGTCGCCATAGTACTGGCTTTTGAGCATTACCCAATTGGTAGCTAGAGCTAAATCTACCGCTTGCCCCGCAACTAGTTGCGCCAGCACGTAACCTGTAAACGCATCGCCAAGGCCAACTTGCTCGCGCGGCATGAATTGCACCGCTTTACCCGTGTGCATTTGGCGGTGAGCGTGATAATACGGTTTAATCGTCAAGCCCTCTGGGGTAAGCGTTTTGGTGTAACCCCAAAACGCAATGAGGCGCGGAAGCGCCGCGCTTAGCGCATCGCCCAAACTCGCCATCGAAAGCGTCGTTGCGCCTAGCAGTCATTGCGCATCGGCTAAACTAATGCTTAAGTAGTGCACCTTTTTTAAAAGCGCTAGTAATTTGGTGCGCATAAGTTCGGTTCGCGGCGCAAGGGTCGCGCGTAAATTAAAATCAAAACAAATTAAGATGTGCCGAACGCTTAGTTGCGTAATAATGGCTTCGAGGTGCAACCACCCGCGCGGGTGGGTCAAAAGCGAAATGCCGTCAAAGTAAAAGTAATCGCCCGTTGCCAGCGCCGCGCGCGCTTTGGCAAACGGCCGCGCGGTGGCCATCAGTGCGCTTCAGGGCGTGTGCATCCGGTTGTAAACGACTTGCCAATGAAAAAGCGTTGGGGAACGGTATAGGTGATAACTACCAAGAAACCCCGGCGCAACATACGCGTAGCGTAAATTTAAATGCTTTTGCGCGCAAAAGTCTTGCACCAAATGACTTTCGCGCGTTGCCGACAAGGCCGTAAGAAGATGCACAGCGCTTGGCGTTAAAGCCGTGAGCGTGGCGCCCACGTTGAGTGCGCTGCCAACCGGAAAAAGCTGCGCGCGATCGCTACTAGTGACATCGTAGCGCAATAACACTTCGCCGTACAGAAAAAAATTAGGGGGCATAATGCCTCGTCAAAATGGTTCATAAAGCCTTAACTTTCGCAACGTCGGTTTGTCCCGAAATCGGGTCAAGCAGCGCCGTATAAACGTGGGGAATGAGTGTTTTGACTCCCGCGGCCCGCGCTAACTTAATTCACGGTTCAATGTTAGCTAAATTGAGTCCCCCGGTAATTTCTAAAATTAAATCGTGCCGTGCACACGCGGTCGCCACGGCGAGAAATTCTGCTTCGCTACTAATTTTAGCCATGCTGAATAACTTAACTGCTTGGCCGCCCATTTCCTTAATAAGAAGCATTGCCGAATCAACGGGCGCGAGAATGGGCGCGCCCTGACTTGAGTAGGGGCCTGTCGAAATCACGACTTGCCCCGCCACGCCGCTCGGGTAAATTAGTCCGTTGACAATCGCGCTTGGGTTTTTGCTAGCAACAGTTGTGGCCCCCACGAGCGGCAAAGTTTGGTTGACGTGCCGCGCCCACACCCGACGCGCCACGTCGCGCACAAAAAAGCCTTGCTTGGGGTCGGCGTTACCTAGGCTAATCGAAATGTCGCCCGCGAGCGCCTTGCTTCAGCGCGTGAGCGCGCGCTGCGCCGCGGCGAGTGTCGCGTAATTTTTTGTTTGCACGGCAATGAGCGCGTTGTTATTGGTGGCGGCTCGAATTGCGGCCGCATTTTTTAAATTTTTAGCTAAACAGTTTAAATAAATCATTTAAAACTCCCGTATCTTGTCCAAGACAAACGTCATCTCTGCTTCGCACACTTGACGTAAATCAAATTCAATGTAACCGCTATCTAAGCTATATTCGCGCGCGAAAATGTGGTGCGCATGCAAGTGAGCGCTGAGCGCCTTAATTCGCGGCGAAGTAATTTGAATGCGTTTTATTTCTCGCTGGGCTTCGGTGGCGACCCTAGCGTTTCACCCCATGGCTTGAAGTTGCTCCACGTACGCTTCAATTTGCGCTTCCGCCGCGGTCGGTGCTGGTTGCATGGAATACTCGCTTACCGCAGCGACTAGGCCGGCCAAATTTTCCTTACTCACTTTCGCAATGCGGGCAATGCCCAGCCGCAAAGCGGCAAGCGGCACGTATTCGGTGGGCGCCAAAAACACTAATCCGGTCGTCGGTCCGCTAATTGCTTTCGAACCGGAAATTACCGTGTATGTCGCGTTGCACTGAACAAACTTCCACACGTTTGGCTCAGCGGCCGCGTCAACTAGGGTCGGAATGTGCAAGTTTGCAAAAAACTGCACGTAAGTAGCTAAACTAACGCTCACCTTGGTGTGCACGTAGTGAGAAGAAACAAAAACCGCAAGGTCTGGCCGTTGGCGGGCCGCGCGGGCGAGGGTCTTGTGCGGTTAGCTTAGCGTTAGTGCCAACTTTAATAATGCGCGCCCCGGCGCTTTCGATTAACAA
>CAJHNH020005240.1:0-24052 GCA_905116865.2 Candidula unifasciata
TAAAAAATTATTTTGGCCAAACGCGAAAGGCTAAATTTGGGAAAAAAGTCCCTTTTGGTCATTTTTATGTATTCAATTGTTTTCCCCCAGATTTTACCAAAAGCCCAAAACGACATTTTAGTTTTCCAAATCTGCATCTAGCGTGTTACCCTGGTAAAAAAAATAATCTGAGACTCACTTTTAGTGTAGGACCAAACAAATTTTTAGGAAAAATTTTTTGTAAATTTTTTTTTCACTTTATCTTATCCATTTTTCGTCACCAACGAGCTACAAAGGTTAAATTTTCATTAGAGTACTTCAAGTGTGAAATGATGACGAGACTAAATTTGGGAACTTTTTTTTCAAAAAATTTTTTTGGCCAAACGCGTAAGGCATAAATTTGCAAAATTGTCATTTGGCCATTTTTAAATTATCTTAAATTGTTGCCCCCAATTGACCAAAATGAAATCGACATCTTTAACTACTCTCATCTAGCTGTCTATTTATTGTAAATAATTGTCCTAGAGTATCTGTCAACTGGTGAAATGATAGACTGAGAATAAATTGGCAACTTTTTTGCAAATATCATTTTGGCCAACGCGAAACGCATAAAATTGTAGGAAAAAATGTCACTTACTTTGTCATTTTTATGCTATCTCAATTGTTGACCCAATAGATTGTACCAAAAGACCAAATCAAGACAGTCCGTTTAACCTACTCTGCATCTAGCAGTGGTCTCATTCCATGTGTAAAATAACTTGTCCTGGAACTCAATGTTTAGTGGTAGGACCAAACAATTTGTTAGGAACATTTCTTCGTAAAATTTGTTTTTCACTTTTATCTTATCTTATTTTTTCTGTCACCAATGATCTCCAAAGTGTCCAATTTATCATCTAGAGTATCTCGTCAAGTGTGAAATGATAGACTGAGACTAAATTGGCAACTTTTTTGCAAATATTATTTTGGCCAAACGCGTAAGGCATAAATTCTGCAAAATTGTCACTTGTGGTCATTTTATGTTATCTCAATTTTTGCCCCCAGATTGTACAAAAATGCCAAATCAGACATTCAGTTTAACTACTCTGCATCTAGCGTGTCTATTCATGTGTAAAATAATTGTCTGGGACTCACTGTTTAGTGGTAGGACACAAACAAGTTGTTAGGAACATTTCTTCGTAAAATTTGTTTTTTCACTTTTATCTTATCTATTTTTCTGTCACCAATGAGCTCCAAAGTGTCCAATTTCTCATCTAGAGTATCTCGTCAGTGTGAAATGATAGACTGAGACTAAATTGGCAACTTTTTTGGAAAATATGATTTTGGCCAAACGCGTAAGGCATAAATTCTGAAAATTGTCACTTGTGGTCATTTTTATGTTATCTCAATTGTTGCCCCCAGATTGTACAAAAATGCCAAATCAACATTCAGTTTACCTACTCTGCATCTAGCGTGTCTATTCATGTGTAAAATAATTGTCTGGGACTCACTGTTTAGTGGGTAGGACACAAACAATGTTGTTAGGAACAATTCTTCGATAAAAATTTGTTTTTTCACTTTTTATCTTATCTATTTTTCTGTCACCCAATGAGCTCCAAAGTGTCCAATTTTATCATCTAGAGTATCTCGTCAAGTGTGAAATGATAGGGACTGAGACTAAATTGGCAACTTTTTTGCAAATATCACATTTTGGCCAAACGCGTAAGGCATAAATTCTGAAAAATTGTCACTTGTGGTCATTTTTATGTTATCTCAATTGTTGCATCCAGATTCGACAAAAATGCCAAATCAGACATCCAGTTTAACTACTCTGCATCTAGCGTGTCTATTCATGTGTAAAATAATTGTCTGGGACTCAATGTTTAGTGGTAGGACACAAACAAGTTGTTAGGAACATTTCTTCGTAAATTTGTTTTTCACTTTTATCTTATCTATTTTTCTGTCACCTATGAGCTCCAAAGTGTCCAATTTATCATCTAGAGTATCTCGTCAAGTGTGAAATGATAGACTGAGACTAAATTGGCAACTTTTTTGCAAATATTATTTTGGCCAAACGCGTAAGGCATAAATTCTGCAAAATTGTCACTTGTGGTCATTTTTATGTTATCTCAATTGTTGCCCCCAGATTGTACAAAAATGCCAAATCAGACATCCAGTTTAACTACTCTGCATCTAGCGTGTCTATTCATGTGTAAAATAAATTGTCTGGGACTCACTGTTTTAGTGGTAGGACACAAACAAGTTGTTAGGAACATTTCTTCGTAAAATTTGTTTTTCACTTTTATCTTATCTATTTTTCTGTCACCTATGAGCTCCAAAGTGTCCAATTTCTCATCTAGAGTATCTCGTCAAGTGTGAAATGATAGACTGAGACTAAATTGTCAACTTTTTGGGAAAAATATGATTTTGGCCAAACGCGTAAGGCATAAATTCTGCAAAAATGTCACTTGTGGTCCATTTTTATGTTATCTCAATTGTTGCCCCCAGATTGTACAAAAATGCCAAATCAGACATCCAGTTTTAACTACTCTGCATCTAGCGTGTCTAGTTTCATGTGTAAAATAATTGTCTGGGACTCACTGTTTAGTGGTAGGACACAACACAAGTTGTTGTAGAACATTTCTTCGTAAAATTTGTTTTTTCACTTTTATCTTATCTATTTTTCTGTCACCTACGAGCTCCAAAGTGTCCAATTTTTCATCTAGAGTATCTCGTCAAGTGTGAAATGATAACTGAGACTAAATTGGCAATTTTTTTGCAAATATTTTTTAAAATTCCAATCAGACATTCAGTTTACTACTCTGCATCTAGGTGTCTTATTTACATGTGTCAAAATCATTTGTCGGGACTCATGTTTAGTTGTAGGACACAAACAAGGGTAGAACAATTACTTCGTAATTTTTTAATTTGTTGTCACTTTTATCGTACTCTATTTTTTGTGTCACCTATGTTTGCTCCAAAGTGTCCAATTTCTCATATAGAGTATCTCGGTCAGTAGTGCAATGATAGACTACGACTCAAATTGGCACCTTTTTTGCAAATATTATTGGCCAAACGAGTAAGTAATAAATTGTTGCAGTAACTTTGTCACTTGTGGTTCATTTTTATTTTATCCATTTGTTGCAATCCAGATTGTACAAACAGTATTTTTTTCAGAATCAGTTTAACATACCACGACCTCTTAAACAATTAGGCGGTTCTATTCATGTTGTTAAAATAATTCCTCTGACTCATTTGTTTGAAGTTGTAGGACCAAAACAAGTTGTTATGAATAACAATTTTCGTATTTAATGTGTAACCTTTTCACTTTTATCATTTAATTCTATTTTGTGTTACCTATGGAGCTCCAAGGGTCCATTTTTACTCATCTAGGAGTATCTCGTTAAAATGTGATGAAATGATAGGACTGAGACGAAAAATAAAATATGAAAAATAGAAAATCGGGTGAAAAAAAAAATATTAAAGGAAGCTCGGATGATGTTTAAAAATTTAATATATGATTTTCAAAATAGTGTAAATGAAAATGTGTAGTATTTTACATGAAAAGTCTAAATAAAATTTAAAGATAGGGAAGTATGGATAATGGAGTATACATATTGATATTAAGATGATGTATTAAAAGGATGTTTTTGTCAACAAGTTTGTTTGTATCAGTGTATGATACTAAAGAAAGTAGTTGTATAAAATTATATTTAGTCGGGCTATTTAATAGGGTATAACATTGAATATATAGACAGTCGACTCTGATGTTTAATTAGTGAAATTGTCAAGTGTATATGAGTTAAAAAACAAGTTAAAGTTTTCAGTGCAAGTGTCTAGTATTTTTGAACAAATATGTTGAAACATATTGAAAATTGGAACTACATATACAACATTTTGTTTAGTAAGTAAAATTAAAATCCGCCAATGAAAAAAAGGAAAAGATGGGTAAAATAAGTGATGGGAAATAAAAAAATCGTGTAATATGTAGAGTAAAGATCCATAAAGTTTGGTTTTATAAGTAGGAAAGTGTTTAAGTATAAGAAGAAAATTAATGAAAGAGTAGGATGTTTAATAAAAAAGATTATGATAATATGGGGAAATTGAAATTAAAATAAATTAAAAATGTGAGTATGAAGAAAATAGTGGAGAGAAAAAAAATAAAAATTGTAAAATTTAAATGAGTTAAAGATATAATGGGAAAAGTGCTAATATAAAAATTAATTAAAATATATAGGTTAAAAGTAAGATGAGAAAAATACTATTTAAGATTCTAAACTTAATTGGGTAAAAATAAGTAAATAGAAAAAAAGATAATTTGAGTAAAAATTTAAGGGTTGTGGGGAGAAAATTTTTATTTAGAACGAACTTTTTTAGAATGAGTAAAATGTACATAATTAGTGTAGATCTAATGACAGTTAATGAAGAAAATAATAAGTGAGAAAAATAATGGGGTACTTAAGAAAAGGTTAAGTAGGGAATATAATAAGTGGGTAGTACTAAATTTTAAATGGGAAAAGAAAAAAAAAAAAATAAAAATGGCAAGGGAATAGAAAAATGTTGTTGATTATTAATTTAAAAATAGTAAGTGTGAGGTAACATAATGAGTATGTGAATGTTGTGTATGGTTTTATATGAAGTGGTAAAAAAGAAAACAATGTAAGTCGCATGGCTGTAAGTGAAAAAATTGGATAAAAATGTGGTGTGATAATTGGGGAAGACATAGGATGTTAATATCATTGATAATGTGTTGGTGAGAAAATAATATTCCAAAAAGGGATGTATGGGTAAATCAATGGAAAATATATTTGAATATTAATTTTTTTTTTGAAGATAGGTGAAGGTGTTCATGTCGATGTTAAGATGTGATGTTCATATGTAAGTGTGAAAAATAAAAAAAAACATAAGGTTGAATATTGAATATAAAATATAAGTTAAAAGGGGTGTGAAAGTGTAAGGAAAAGAAATGTGATATTAAATGAATGATGAACAATAATTGACGGTATTTTTGAAAGAATAAAATATAGGTGTGGAATGTATAATAAAATTAAGTCTCATGTAAGAGAGGAGGATGTATGTGTTGTTAAGTAAAAAAAACTGCAGACGAAAAAAAAAGATGAAGTTCAAAAATAGAAAATTGGGTTTGTAGTTTAAGATAAGCGGAGATATTGGGATGGAAATTAAAAAGAAAAAGGAAAGAAATTGAAGGTGTGAGTGTAAGTAAGCCCTTCCCCCCCCCCCCCCCCCCCCCCCCCCTAAAAAGAGAAAAAAACACTTACTAAATAATCTATAAAGTTCTTTTGGAGGAAGGGGATAAAATAGAAAAAAGTATTGTTATGTTTTAATGAACATATGAAAGGAAGAAATGAAATGGTGATGTTTAAATGGATGAGCATAAAAACCTAAAGAGTAGCTTTTTTTTAATAAAAGTAGGTGTATTTTATGAGGGAATTTAATGATTAATAGGAAAAGATTGATATACTTAAGGGAGGTTTGAAGTTTTTTTGTAAGATCCACAAAAAAATTGGTCGTACAATGAAGTATTAAAAAGGGGATGGGCATAAGAAATAGTACAAAGTCAAGAAAATTTTAGAGATATGGTAAAGTACAAAGAAAAAAGAACAAAAATAAATATGAATGGACATTTTTAAAGAGGGAAATGGTGAAGATAATGGAAATCAATGCATGAATACAATTAATGGTGATGTTTTGTAAGAAGAGAAGATAGCAAAAAGGAATGGAAAAAGTAAAATGATAGTTTATATAATAGTTTTAGGATAATGTCTAAGGGATAAAGTGTTGGAGGAAAGACGATTTTTTTAGTAAAACACTAAACAAAGAGGAAAAAGAGGAGATGATGGTTGAAATGGAAGCAATAAATAAGTATATTCTTAAAAATTGAATAGATTTTTTAAGTATAAAAAAAAAAGGGAAATAATTGTTTTAAGATTTTGTTTGAGAAGGAAAGAGAACGCTGTGTAATAAAAAGTGAGTTATATTGAGACACATGAAGGTTGTTTTTTTAAGATGTGGGTTTTAAAGTATATAAATTTTAAATATAAAAATAATAAAAAAAAACAAGTAGTGGATTAAGAAGAATGGTAATGAGAATAAATAAGAAAGAAGATAAGGAAGAGAGATTAGAGTAAAAGTGAAGTAGTATAAAAGAGAAAATTAGGATAAAAGTGAAAATTTAAATGAAATTGAATAATTTTTATGATTTTGTAACAAATAAATAAAAAAAGTATGGTGTAAAACAACTTAATAAGTTGAATACTCATATGGAAAATTGGTAAGAATGTAAATCAAGATGTATATTAAAGAATAATTGAGAAAGTAAATTAAGATAAATGTAAAATGGAGTGATATAATTATATTGGAAAAAAGATGAGGTGTTATGTAAATGAAAGTTTAATTAAGAGTAAAATTTTAAGTGCAGAAGGTGATTGAGAAAAAGATTAAAGATAATTTAGTTAAAGTTAAATTTTATCTAGGTAAAAATCTGGTGGAAATAAAAAACAAAACAGTTTTTGTATGATATAGAAAAGTGTAATATATAATAAAGGATAAATTAACTTCCAAGAAAATAAACAATTTTTTTTTTTTTAATTTTTACGTCAAAAATAATTCACAAACAAAATAATTTTTTTTTTTAGTATATTTTTTTTTCTTGTTTTTTTTGTTGTTTTTTTTTTTTTAATCGGACGGTTTTTTTTTTTGAAAAAACCTACCGAACAAGGTACAAATTTAAATTTTTGTTTTTTTTACCACCTATTTGAATCTTTACATATTTTTTTTTTTTTTTTTTTTTTTTTTTTTTTTTTTTTTTTGTTTTGTTTTTTTTTTTTTTTTTTTTTTTTTTTTTTTGTTTTTTAAAACTATTACCCCGAGGCTATTTTTTTTTATTTTGTTTTTTTTTACAAATTATTTTTTAAAGCCACCTATAGGTTTTTTTTTTTTTTTTTGTTTTTTTTTAATATCCACAATTTGTTTTTTTTTTGTTTTTTTCTTTTTTTTTTTTTTTTTTTTTTAAAGTTTTTTTTGGTTTTTTTTTTTGTTTTTTTTTTTGGAATAACTTGCAAAAAATCCATTTAAAACACCATAGAAAGACAAATTTTTTTTTTTTTTTTTTTTTTTTTTTTTTTTAAATTTTTTTTTATAATTTTTTTTTTTTTTTTTTTTTTTTTATTTTTTGTTTGTTTGTTTGTTTTTTTTCTTTAATTTTGATTTAATTTTTTTTTTTTTGTTATACTTGTATGTCCAACCAATTTTTTAACATTTTTATTTTTTTTTTTTTTTTTATGTTTTTTTTTTTCTTGTTTGTTTTTTCAAATTTTTTTTTAGATTTTTAAAAAATTTTATTTTTTTTTTTTTTTTTTTTTTTTATGTTTTTTTTTTTTGTTTTTTTCAATTTTTTAACAATTTGTTTTTGGTTTTTTTTATTTTTTGAATGTTTTTGTTGTTTAAATCTAAATTTTTTTTAAATTTTTAATTAAGCATTTTATTGTTATTATTAATTTTTTAGATTTATTTTTTATTCATATATTTTTTTTTTGTTTTTTTTTTTTTTTTTATTTTAAAAAATTTTTTTTTCTCAAAAAACTACTTTTTTTTCGTTCTTTTTTTTTGTTTTTTTTTATTTTGTTTACATTTTTGTTTTTTTCAAAGAATCAACAATTTTTTGTTTTTTTTTTTTTTGTTTTTTTTTTAATTTTTCTTTTTTTTTTTTTTTTTTATTTTTTTTTTTTTTTTCACGAGATTTTTGTTTTTTTTTTGTTGTTTTTTTTTTTTTTTTGTTTTTTTTTTTTTTTTTTTACTTTAGTTTGTTTTTTTTTAATTTCTACGCGTCAACTTCAATTTTTTTTTTCACCAAATCTTAATTAATTTTTTTTTGAAACTTTTTTTAACTTTCTTTTTTTTTTTTTTTTTTGTTATTTTTGTTTAAATTGTTTTTTTTTTTTCCTAACACTAATTTTTTTATTACACTTTAAAAACATACCCACTAACTTTTATAAATTAAACAAAACATTTTTTTTTTTATTTTTTTAATTTTTTTTTTTTTACAATTTTTTTTTGTTTTTTTTTTTTTAATGTTTCATTTTTTTATTTTTGTATTCAGCAATTTTTTTTTTTTTTTTTTGTTACAAAAGCCTTAATTAACATTTATTTTTGTTTTAATGTTTTTTTTTTTTTTTTTTTTTTGTTTTTTTAATATTTTTTTAAAAAATTTTTGCAAAATTTTTTTATTTTGTTGTTTTTTTTTTTTGTTTTTTTTTTTTATAAACGTGACTCTAAACTAACAGAATTATTTTGTTTCTTTTTGTTTTTTTTACCATTTGTTTTTTTTTTTTTTTTTTTTTTTAGTATTTTCTTTTTTTTTTTTTTTTTTTTATTCCAACACAGCACAATTTTTTGTTTTTTTTTTTTTTTTTTTTTTTTTTTTTTTTTCCCCTAATTTAACAATTTTTTTTTTTCACTATTCATTTGAATTTATTTTACAAGACGGAAAGAACAACAGGCATTTATTTTTTTTTTTAGTTTTTAAACGAAACAACGTATTTTTTTTTTTTTTTTTTTTATTTCTTTATAACCCCCACGATACCGCACACTTTTTTTTTTTTTTTTTTTTTTGTTGTGGTTTTATACCGTTTTTTTAGTTTACCAAATTTTTTTTTTAACTAACAGAAGTTTTTTTTTTTTTTTTTTCCAAATTTTTTTTTTTTTTTTTAAACAAATTTTTTTTTTGTTTTTTTTTTTTTTTTTTCTAAGTTTTAATTTTTTTTTTTTCAGTTTTTTTTTTTGTTTTGTTTATTTTTGTTATTGTTTGCATTACCAATTTTTCTCTTTTGTTTTTTTTTTTTTTTATTCTCACCACACCCTGAAGCATTTTTTTTTTTTGTTTTTTTTGTCTTTTTTTTTTTTTCTTACCACACAGACACTCTTTTTTTTCCCCAGTCCGCTTCTTAAAATTAAATGGCAGACCACAAACCACCTTTTTTAATGTTTTTTTTTAATTTTTTTTTTTTTTTTTTTTTTTTTTTTTTTTTTTTTTATTGTTTTTTTTTTTTTTTGCACCTTTTCATTTAACGCCTAATTTACTTTTTTTTTTTTTTTATGCCTTTTTTTTTTTAGTTTTTTATTTTTTTTTTTTTTTTTTTGTTTAACAAATTTTTTTTAACCTTTTCTTTATTTTTTATTAACTTTTTTTTATTTTTTGTTTTTTTTTTTTTTACAAATTTTTTTTTTTCCCGGATTTTTTTTTTTCTCAAAATTTTTTTTTTTATTTGTTTTTTTTTTTTTTTTGTTTTTTTCTTTTTATTTTCCTGTCTTTATAATTTTTTTGTTTAACACTATATGTTTTTTTTTTCTTTTTTTTATTTATTTTTTTTTTTTTTTTTTTTTTTTTTTCACTTTTTTATTTTTTAGACACCAGCCGACTTTTTTTTTTTTGTATTTTTTTTTCAACTTTTTATTTTTCCTACTTGGTTGGCTCATGTAGATTTTTTTTTTTTTTTTTGATTTTTTTTTTTAAAAGGATTTTTTTTTTTTTATTTTTTTTTTTTTTTACCATTAAAACTTAAATTTTGTTTTTTGAGTACTATTTTTTTTTTTTTGGTTTATATTTTTTTGTGTACACATTTTTTTGTTTTTTCTATTTCAGCGCGTTTTTTTTTTACCATATTTTTTTTGACTACACTCCATTTACCCGTACGACTGCCAAAAATTCATTCAAATTTTTTTTTTTTTTTTCTTTTTTTGCTTTTTGTTTTTTTTTTTTTGTTTTTTTCCTACACAACCAAAATTTCCTTTAGACATTCTTTTTTTTTTTTTTTTTTTTTTTTTTTTTTGTTTTTTTTCAAGTACATTTTTTCCCCTCCTTTTTTCGCACCCTTCTCCACACTCACTACTACTTTTGTTTGTGTTTTTTCCCGTTTTTTTTTAAAAAATTGTTTTGTTTTTAAAGTGGGATCCCCCTATTTTTTTTTTGTTTTTTTGTCCTACTTTTTGTAATTTTTTTTTTTTTTTACACAGTTTCCATTCCTTAAAAGGTTTCAACTTTTACTAAAATCCTTGAGCTACCCTATAGTTGTGTTTTTTTTTTTTTGATTTTTTTTTTTTTTTGTAAAATTTTTATTTTTTAATTATTTTTTTTTTTTTTGTTATTTTTTTTTTTTTTTCTAAACACTTTAATTTTAATGTGTTATCTTTTTTTTTACCCATTTTTTTTTTTTTTCATTTTTGTGTTTGTTTTTTTTTTTTTTTTTTTTTTTTACACCTTTTTTTTTTTTATTTTTTTTAAATTTTTGCCACGCTCTATAAATTTTTTAATTTTATGTTTTTTTTTTTTTTTTTTTTTTTTTTTTTTTTTTTTTCTAAACAAAACTGACATTTTTTTCTTTTTTTTCGAGGTTTTTTTTTCTGATTTTTTTAACAATTTAATCTATTGTTTTTTTTTTTTGTTTAATATTATATTTTTTTTTTTTATTTTTTTTTTTTAAAAGCCTCCTTATTTTTTTTTTTTTCAATTTTTTTTTTTTTTTTTACGTTGTTTTTTTTTCTTTTTTTTTTTTTTTTTTTATTTTTTTTTTTTTTTTTCCTTATCATTTTTTTACTTTTTTTTTTAGTTTTTGACCGATAATATCTTCCCACATTACTTACCCATCCCCTTACCACATTACCTTTACAATTTTTTTTTTTAACTTTTTTTTTTTTTTTTTTTACGGCATAACATTTTTTTTTTATTTTTTTTTTTTTTTTTTCCCCCCCCGCTAACCGTCCGTCCTTGTTTTTTTTTTTTTTATTTTTTTTTTTTTTTTTTTTGTTTTTTTTTTTTTTTTTTTTGTACTTTTTTTACATTTTTTTGTTTTTTTTTTTTTTTGTGTTACACAAATTTTTTTTTTTTTTTTGACAACAATTTTTTTTTTTCCTGCAATATAAAGTTTTTTTTTATTTTGTTTTTAGGAGCAAAACGTTTTTTTTTTTTTGTTTGTCCAAAATTTTTTTTTTTTTTTCACCATTTTTTTTTTATTTATCAATTTTTTTTTTTTTTTTATTTTTTTTTTTTTTTTTTTTTTTTTTTATATTTTTTTTTTTTGTTCTCATTTTTTAACTTTTTTTTTTTTTGTTGTTTTTTAACTTTTTTTTTTTTTTTTTTTTTTTTTTTTTTTTTTTTTTTTTTTAACCATGTGTTTTGTTTTTTTTTCTTTTATTTTTTTTCCTGTTTTTCTTTTTATTTTGTTTTTTTTTTTTTTTTTTTATTTTTTTCTTTATTTTTTTTTTAATTTTTTTTTTTTGTTTTTTTTTTTTTTTTTTTTTTTTTTTTTTTTTTTTTTTTGTTTTTTATTTTTTTTTTTGTATTTTTTAGAACAGCCAACCCATTCAATTTTTCCCCTACTTTTTTTTTTTGTTTTTTTTTTTTTTTTTTATTTTATTTGTTTTTTGATCTTTTTGCCAACCGTCTATGTTTTTTTTAAATTTTTTGTTTTTTTTTTTTTTTTTTTTTAACTCCTTTTTTTTCGGAAAACCCTTCCCTTTTTTTTGTTTTTTTTTACACTTCCTTTTTCCCAACAACAATTTAATTTGTTTTTTTTTTTTATTTTTTTTTCTGATTTTTTTTTTTTTTTTTTTTTTTTTATTTTCTCCTGCTCTCAATTTTTATTTTTCCCTACTTTTTTTTTTTTTTTAATTTTTTTTTTCCGATTTAAGTTTTTTTAATTATGGTTTTTTTTATTCCAATTTTTTTTTTTTTTTTTTTTTTTGTTTCTTCCCTGTTTTTTTTTTTTTTTTTTTTTTTGCCACTTTTAACAATTTTATTTTTTATTTTTTTTATTTTTTTTTTTTTTTATGTTTTTTTTTTTACGTTTTTTTTTTTTTTTCTTTTTTTTTTACCTTTTTTTTTTTTTTGTTTTAACCTACCTTATTTCAATTTTTTTACTTTTTTTTTTTATTTTTTTTTTTTTATTTTTTTTTTTTGTTTTTTCAATTTTTTTGTTTGTTTTTTTTTTTTCACGTTCCACACTGTCCGTTTTTTTTTTTTTTTTTTTTAAATTTTTGTTTTTGTTTTTTTGTTTTTTTTGCACGCTGGAGGGGGACCACACTGTTCAAATTTCTTAAACACATTTTTTTTTTTTTTTTTAATTTTTTTGTACTGAACTTTCTACACCTTAACAATTTGTTTTTTTTTTTTTTTCCAACCAGTTTTTTTTTTTATTTTTTTTTTTTTTTTTTTTTTTTTTTGGTGTGAAATTTTTTTTTTTTTTTTTTTTTTTTTTTTTTTTTTTTACATACGATTTTTTTTTTTTTTATACGCAATACAAATTTTTTTGTTAAAATTTTTTTAGTTGTTTTGTTATTAACCACACTCCCCAATCAGACATCCTGTTTAACTATCTGCATCTAGCGGTCTATTCATGTGTAAAATAATATGTCTGGACTCATTGGTTAGTGTAGGACACAACAATTTGTTAGAACATTCTTCGTAAATTGTTTTTTTCACTTTTATCTTATCTTTTTTTCTGTCACCAACGAGCTCCAAGTGTCAATTTATCATCTAGAGTATCTCGTCAAGTTAAATGATGAGACTGAGACAATTAGGCAACTTTTGGAAATATGGTTTGGCCAAACGCGTATAGGCATAATTCTGCAACATTGTCACTTGTGGCCATTTTTATGTTATATCAATTGTTGCCCCCCAGATTGTACAAGAATGCAAATCAGACATCCAGATTAACTAGCTCTGCATCTAGCACGGTCTATTCGATTTGTAAAATAATTCTGGGACTCAATGTTTAGTGGTAGGGACACAGAACAAGTTGTTAGGAAACAATTTCTTCGTGTAAAATTTGTTTTTCACTTTTATCTTATCCTATTTTTCTGTGCACCAACGAGCTCCAAAGTGTCCAATTTATCATCTAGAGTGATCTCGTCAGTGTGAAATGAGAGGACTGAGACTAAATTGGCAACTTTTTGTCAAATACTATTTTGCGCCAAACGCGTAAGTAAGGCATAAATTCTGCCAAAATTGTCACTTGTGGTCATTTTTATGTTATTCTCAATTGTTGCCCCTCAGATTGTAGCAAAAAATGCCAAAATCAGACATTCCAGTTTTACCTACTCTGCATCTTAGCTTGTCTATTCATGTGTAAAACAATTGTCTGGGGACTCACTGTTTAGTGGAAGGACACAAACAAGTTGTGAGGAACAATTTTTACAGTAAATTATGTTTTTCACTTTTATCTATCTATTTTTCTGTCATCAACGAGCCCAAACTGTCAATTTCTCATCTAAAGTATCTCGTCAATGTCAAATGATGACTGAGACTAAATGGCAACTTTTTGAAAATATATTTGGCAACGCGAAGGCATAAATTCTGGGAAAAATGTCATTTTTGGTCATTTTTATGTTATCTCAATTGTTTGCCCAATTGTACAAAAATGCCAAATCAGACATTCAGTTTACCTACTCTGCATCTAGCGTGTCTATTCATGTGTAAAATAATTGTCTGGGACTCACTGTTTAGTGGTAGGACACAAACAAGTTGTTAGGAACAATTCTTCGTAAAATTTGTTTTTCACTTTTATCTTATCTATTTTTCTGTCACCAACGAGCTCCAAAGTGTCCAATTTATCATCTAGAGTATCTCGTCAAGTGTGAAATGATAGACTGAGACTAAATTGGCAACTTTTTTGGAAAATATGATTTTGGCCAAACGCGAAAGGCATAAATTCTGGAAAAATGTCACTTGTGGTCATTTTTATGTTATCTCAATTGTTGCCCCCAGATTGTACAAAAATGCCAAATCAGACATTCAGTTTAACTACTCTGCATCTAGCGTGTCTATTCATGTGTAAAATAATTGTCTGGGACTCACTGTTTAGTGGTAGGACACAAACAAGTTGTTAGAACATTTCTTCGTAAAATTTGTTTTTTCACTTTTATCTTATCTATTTTTCTGTCACCAACGAGCTCCAAAGTGTCCAATTTATCATCTAGAGTATCTCGTCAAGTGTGAAATGATAGACTGAGACTAAATTGGCAACTTTTTTGCAAATATTATTTTGGCCAAACGCGTAAGGCATAAATTCTGCAAAATTGTCACTTGTGGTCATTTTTATGTTATCTCAATTGTTGCCCCCAGATTGTACAAAAATGCCAAATCAGACATCCAGTTTAACTACTCTGCATCTAGCGTGTCTATTCATGTGTAAAATAATTGTCTGGGACTCAATCTTTAGTGGTAGGACACAAACAAGTTGTTAGGAAAAATTCTTCGTAAAATTTGTTTTTCACGTTTATCTTATCTATTTTTTCTGTCACCAACGAGCTCCAAAGTATCCAATTTATCACCTAGAGTATCTCGTCAAGTGTGAAATGGTAGACTGAGACTAAATTGGCAACTTTTTTGGAAAATACGATTTTGGCCAAACGAGAAAGGCATAAATTCTACAAACTGGTCCCTTGTGGTCATTTTTATGTTATCTCAATTGTTGCCCCCAGATTGTACTAAATTGCCTAATCAGACATTCAGTTTACCCACTCTGCATCTAGCGCGTCTATTCGTGTGTAAAATAATTGTCTGGGACTCAATGTTAGTGGTAGGACACAAACAAGTTGTTAGGAACAATTCTTCGTAAAATTTGTTTTTCACTTTTATCTTATCTATTTTTCTGTCACCAACGAGCTCCAAAGTGTCCAATTTATCATCTAGAGTATCTCGTCAAGTGTGAAATGATAGACTGAGACTAAATTGGCAACTTTTTTGCAAATATTATTTTGGCCAAACGCGTAAGGCATAAATTCTGCAAAATTGTCACTTGTGGTCATTTTTATGTTATCTCAATTGTTGCCCCCAGATTGTACAAAAATGCCAAATCAGACATCCAGTTTAACTACTCTGCATCTAGAGTGTCTATTCATGTGTAAAATAATTGTCTGGGATTCAGTGTTTTGTGGTAGGACACAAACAAGTTGTTAGGAACATTTTTTTTTGTAAAATTTGTTTTTCACTTTTATCTTATCTATTTTTCTGTCACCAACGAGCTCCAAAGTGTCCAATTTATCATCTAGAGTATCTCGTCAAGTGTGAAATGATAGACTGAGACTAAATTGGCAACTTTTTGCAAAAATATTTTGGCCAAACGCGTAAGGCATAAATTCTGCAAAATTGTCACTTGTGGCCATTTTCATGTTATCTCAATTGTTGCACCCAGATTGTACCAAAATGCCAAATCAGACATCCAGTTTAACTACTCTGCATCTAGCGTGTCTATTCATGTGTAAAATAATTGTCTGGGACTCATTGTTTAGTGGTAGGACACAAACAAGTTGTTAGGAACATTTCTTCGTAAAATTTGTTTTTTCACTTTTATCTTATCTTTTTTTCTGTCACCAACGAGCTCCAAAGTGTCCAATTTATCATCTAGAGTATCTCGTCAAGTGTGAAATGATAGACTGAGACTAAATTGGCAACTTTTTGGAAAATATGATTTTGGCCAAACGCGTAAGGCATAAATTCTGCAAAATTGTCACTTGTGGCCATTTTTATGTTATCTCAATTGTTGCCCCCAGATTGTACAAAAAATGCCAAATCAGACATCCAGTTTAACTACTCTGCATCTAGCGTGTCTATTCATGTGTAAAATAATTGTCTGGGACTCACTGTTTAGTGGTAGGACACAAAAAAGTTGTTAGGAACATTTCTTGGTAAAATTTGTTTTTCACTTTTATCTTATCTATTTTTCTGTCCCCAACGAGCTCCAAAGTGTCCAATTTATCATCTAGAGTATCTCGTCAAGTGAGAAATTATAGACCGAGACTAAATTGGCAACTTATTTGCAAATATGATTTTGGCCAACGCGTAAGGCATAAATTCTGCAAAATTGTCACTTGTGGTTATTTTATGTTATCTCAATTGTTGTCCTCAGATTGTACAAAAATGCCAAATCAGACATCCAGTTGAACTACTCTGCATCTAGCATGTCTATTCATGTGTAAAATAATTGTCTGGGACTCACTGTTTAGTGGTAGGACACAAACAAGTTGTTATAAACATTTCTTCGTAAAATTTGTTTTTCACTTATATCTTATCTATTTTTCTGTCACCAACGAGCTCCAAAGTGTCCAATTTCTCATCTAGAGTATCTCGTCAAGTGTGAAATGATAGACTGAGACTAAATTGGCAACTTTTTTGCAAATATGATTTTGGCCAAACGCGTAAGGCATAAATTCTGCAAAATTGTCACTTGTGGTCATTTTTATGTTATCTCAATTGTTTCCCCCAGATTGTACAAAAATGCCAAATCAGACATCCAGTTTAACTACTCTGCATCTAGCGTGTCTATTCATGTGTAAAATAATTGTCTGGGACTCAATGTTTAGTGGTAGGACACAAACAAGTTGTTAGGAACAATTCTTCGTAAAATTTGTTTTTCACTTTTATCTTATCTATTTTTCTGTCACCAACGAGCTCCAAAGTGTCCAATTTCTCATCTAGAGTATCTCGTCAAGTGTGAAATGATAGACTGAGACTAAATTGGCAACTTTTTGGAAAATATGATTTTGGCCAAACGCGAAAGGCATAAATTCTGGAAAAATGTCACTTGTGGTCATTTTTATGTTATCTCAATTGTTGCCCCCAGATTGTACCAAAATGCCAAATCAGACATTCAGTTTAACTACTCTGCATCTAGCGTGTCTATTCATGTGTAAAATAATTGTCTGGGACTCACTGTTTAGTGGTAGGACACAAACAAGTTGTTAGGAACATTTCTTCGTAAAATTTGTTTTTTCACTTTTATCTTATATATTTTTCTGTCACCAACGAGCTCCAAAGTGTCCAATTTATCATCTAGAGTATCTCGTCAAGTGTGAAATGATAGACTGAGACTAAATTGGCAACTTTTTTGCAAATATTATTTTGGCCAAACGCGTAAGGCATAAATTCTGCAAAATTGTCAGTTGTGGTCATTTTTATGTTATCTCAATTGTTGCCCCCAGATTGTACAAAATGCCAAATCAGACATCCAGTTTAACTACTCTGCATCTATCGTGTCTATTCATGTGTAAAATAATTGTCTGGGACTCAATGTTTAGTGGTAGGACACAAACAAGTTGTTAGGAACAATTCTTCGTAAAATTTGTTTTTCACTTTTATCTTATCTTATCTATTTTTCTGTCACCAACGAGCTCCAAAGTGTCCAATTTATCATCTAGAGTATCTCGTCAAGTGTGAAATGATAGACTGAGACTAAATTGGCAACTTTTTTGGAAAATATGATTTTGGCCAAACGCGAAAGGCATAAATTCTGCAAAATTGTCACTTGTGGTCATTTTTATGTTATCTCAATGTTGCCCCAGATTGTACCAAAATGCCAAATCAGACATCCAGTTTAACTACTCTGCATCTAGCGTGTCTATTCATGTGTAAAATAATTGTCTGGGACTCAATGTTTAGTGGTAGGACACAAACAAGTTGTTAGGAACAATTTCTTCGTAAAATTTGTTTTTCACTTTTATCTTATCTATTTTTCTGTCACCAACGAGCTCCAAAGTGTCCAATTTATCATCTAGAGTATCTCGTCAAGTGTGAAATGATAGACTGAGACTAAATTGGCAACTTTTTGGAAAATATTATTTTGGCCAAACGCGAAAGGCATAAATTCTGCAAAATTGTCACTTGTGGTCATTTTTATGTTATCTCAATTGTTGCCCCCAGATTGTACCAAAATGCCAAATCAGACATCCAGTTTAACTACTCTGCATCTAGCGTGTCTATTCATGTGTAAAATAATTGTCTGGGACTCACTGTTTAGTGGTAGGACACAAACAAGTTGTTAGGAACATTTCTTCGTAAAATTTGTTTTTCACTTTTATCTTATCTATTTTTCTGTCACCAACGAGCTCCAAAGTGTCCAATTTATCATCTAGAGTATCTCGTCAAGTGTGAAATGATAGACTGAGACTAAATTGGCAACTTTTTGGAAAATATGATTTTGGCCAAACGCGTAAGGCATAAATTCTGCAAAATTGTCACTTGTGGTCATTTTTATGTTATCTCAATTGTTGCCCCCAGATTGTACAAAAATGCCAAATCAGACATCCAGTTTAACTACTCTGCATCTAGCGTGTCTATTCATGTGTAAAATAATTGTCTGGGACTCAATGTTTAGTGGTAGGACACAAACAAGTTGTTAGGAACAATTTCTTCGTAAAATTTGTTTTTTCACTTTTATCTTATCTATTTTTCTGTCACCAACGAGCTCCAAAAGTGTCCAATTTCTCATCTAGAGTATCTCGTCAAGTGTGAAATGATAGACTGAGACTAAATTGGCAACTTTTTTGCAAATATTATTTTGGCCAAACGCGTAAGGCATAAATTCTGCAAAATTGTCACTTGTGGTCATTTTTATGTTATCTCAATTGTTGCCCCCAGATTGTACAAAAATGCCAAATCAGACATCCAGTTTTAACTACTCTGCATCTAGCGTGTCTATTCATGTGTAAAATAATTGTCTGGGACTCACTGTTTAGTGGTAGGACACAAACAAGTTGTTAGGAACATTTCTTCGTAAATTTGTTTTTTCACTTTTATCTTATCTATTTTTCTGTCACCAACGAGCTCCAAAGTGTCCAATTTATCATCTAGAGTATCTCGTCAAGTGTGAAATGATAGACTGAGACTAAATTGGCAACTTTTTGGAAAATATGATTTTGGCCAAACGCGTAAGGCATAAATTCTGCAAAATTGTCACTTGTGGCCATTTTTATGTTATCTCAATTGTTGCCCCCAGATTGTACAAAAATGCCAAATCAGACATCCAGTTTAACTACTCTGCATCTAGCGTGTCTATTCATGTGTAAAATAATTGTCTGGGACTCAATGTTTAGTGGTAGGACACAAACAAGTTGTTAGGAACAATTTTTCGTAAAATTTGTTTTTCACTTTTATCTTATCTATTTTTCTGTCACCAACGAGCTCCAAAGTGTCCAATTTCTCATCTAGAGTATCTCGTCAAGTGTGAAATGATAGACTGAGACTAAATTGGCAACTTTTTGGAAAATATGATTTTGGCCAAACGCGAAAGGCATAAATTCTGAAAAAAATGTCACTTGTGGTCATTTTTATGTTATCTCAATTGTTGCCCCAAGATTGTACAAATGCCAAATCAGACATTCAGTTTAACTACTCTGCATCTAGCGTGTCTATTCATGTGTAAAATAATTGTCTGGGACTCAATGTTTAGTGGTAGGACACAAACAAGTTGTTAGGAACAATTCTTCGTAAAATTTTTTTTTCACTTTTATCTTATCTATTTTTCTGTCACCAACGAGCTCCAAAGTGTCCAATTTATCATCTAGAGTATCTCGTCAAGTGTGAAATGATAGACTGAGACTAAATTGGCAACTTTTTGGAAAATATGATTTTGGCCAAACGCGTAAGGCATAAATTCTGCAAAATTGTCACTTGTGGTCATTTTTATGTTATCTCAATTGTTGCCCCCAGATTGTACAAAAATGCCAAATCAGACATCCAGTTTAACTACTCTGCATCTAGCGTGTCTATTCATGTGTAAAATAATTGTCTGGGACTCACTGTTTAGTGGTAGGACACAAACAAGTTGTTAGGAACAATTTTTTTCGTAAATTTGTTTTTTTCACTTTTATCTTATCTATTTTTCTGTCACCAACGAGCTCCAAAGTGTCCAATTTATCATCTAGAGTATCTCGTCAAGTGTGAAATGATAGACTGAGACTAAATTGGGCAACTTTTTGCAAATATTATTTTGGCCAAACGCGTAAGGCATAAATTCTGCAAAATTGTCACTTGTGGTCATTTTTATGTTATCTCAATTGTTGCCCCCAGATTGTACCAAAATGCCAAATCAGACATCCAGTTTAACTACTCTGCATCTAGCGTGTCTATTCATGTGTAAAATAATTGTCTGGGACTCACTGTGTTTAGTGGTAGGACACAAACAAGTTGTTAGGAACATTTCTTCGTAAAATTTGTTTTTCACTTAATCTTATCTATTTTTTCTGTCACCAACGAGCTCCAAAGTGTCCAATTTATCATCTAGAGTATCTCGTCAAGTGTGAAATGATAGACTGAGACTAAATTGGCAACTTTTTTGAAAATATGATTTTGGCCAAACGCGTAAGGCATAAATTCTGGAAAAATTGTCACTTGTGGTCATTTTTATGTTATCTCAATTGTTGCCCCCAGATTGTACCAAAAATGCCAAATCAGACATCCAGTTTAACTACTCTGCATCTAGCGTGTCTATTCATGTGTAAAATAATTGTCTGGGACTCAATGTTTAGTGGTAGGACACAAACAAGTTGTTAGGAACATTTCTTTCGTAAAATTTGTTTTTCACTTTTATCTTATCTATTTTTCTGTCACCAACGAGCTCCAAAGTGTCCAATTTATCATCTAGAGTATCTCGTCAAGTGTGAAATGATAGACTGAGACTAAATTGGCAACTTTTTTGCAAATATTATTTTGGCCAAACGCGTAAGGCATAAATTCTGCAAAATTGTCACTTGTGGTCATTTTTATGTTATCTCAATTGTTTGCCCCCAGATTGTACAAAAATGCCAAATCAGACATCCAGTTTAACTACTCTGCATCTAGCGTGTCTATTCATGTGTAAAATAATTGTCTGGGACTCAATGTTTAGTGGTAGGACACAAACAAGTTGTTAGGAACAATTTCTTCGTAAAAATTTGTTTTTTCACTTTTATCTTATCTATTTTTCTGTCACCAACGAGCTCCAAAGTGTCCAATTTATCATCTAGAGTATCTCGTCAAGTGTGAAATGATAGACTGAGACTAAATTGGCAACTTTTTTGGAAAATATGATTTTGGCCAAACGCGTAAGGCATAAATTCTGCAAAATTGTCACTTGTGGTCATTTTTATGTTATCTCAATTGTTGCCCCCAGATTGTACCAAAATGCCAAATCAGACATCCAGTTTAACTACTCTGCATCTAGCGTGTCTATTCATGTGTAAAATAATTGTCTGGGACTCACTGTTTAGTGGTAGGACACAAACAAGTTGTTAGGAACATTTCTTCGTAAAATTTGATTTTTCACTTTTATCTTATCTATTTTCTGTCACCAACGAGCTCCAAAGTGTCCAATTTATCATCTAGAGTATCTCGTCAAGTGTGAAATGATAGACTGAGACTAAATTGGCAACTTTTTGGAAAATATTATTTTGGCCAAACGCGTAAGGCATAAATTCTGCAAAATTGTCACTTGTGGTCATTTTTATGTTATCTCAATTGTTGCCCCCAGATTGTACAAAAATGCCAAATCAGACATCCAGTTTAACTACTCTGCATCTAGCGTGTCTATTCATGTGTAAAATAATTGTCTGGGACTCACTGTTTAGTGGTAGGACACAAACAAGTTGTTAGGAACAATTCTTTCGTAAAATTTGTTTTTCACTTTTATCTTATCTATTTTTCTGTCACCAACGAGCTCCAAAGTGTCCAATTTATCATCTAGAGTATCTCGTCAAGTGTGAAATGATAGACTGAGACTAAATTGGCAACTTTTTTGCAAAATATGATTTTGGCCAAACGCGTAAGGCATAAATTCTGCAAAATTGTCACTTGTGGTCATTTTTTTATGTTATCTCAATTGTTGCCCCCAGATTGTACAAAAATGCCAAATCAGACATCCAGTTTAACTACTCTGCATATAGCGTGTCTATTCATGTGTAAAATAATTGTCTGGGACTCAATGTTTAGTGGTAGGACACAAACAAGTTGTTAGGAACATTTCTTCGTAAAATTTGTTTTTCACTTTTATCTTATCTATTTTTCTGTCACCAACGAGCTCCAAAGTGTCCAATTTATCATCTAGAGTATCTCGTCAAGTGTGAAATGATAGACTGAGACTAAATTGGCAACTTTTTTGGAAAATATGATTTTGGCCAAACGCGTAAGGCATAAATTCTGGAAAATTGTCACTTGTGGTCATTTTTATGTTATCTCAATTGTTGCCCCCAGATTGTACAAAAATGCCAAATCAGACATCCAGTTTAACTACTCTGCATCTAGCGTGTCTATTCATGTGTAAAATAATTGTCTGGGACTCAATGTTTAGTGGTAGGACACAAACAAGTTATTAGGAACATTTCTTCGTAAAATTTGTTTTTCACTTTTATCTTATCTATTTTTCTGTCACCAACGAGCTCCAAAGTGTCCAATTTATCATCTAGAGTATCTCGTCAAGTGTGAAATGATAGACTGAGACTAAATTGGCAACTTTTTTGCAAATATTATTTTGGCCAAACGCGTAAGGCATAAATTCTGCAAAATTGTCACTTGTGGTCATTTTATGTTATCTCAATTGTTGCCCCCAGATTGTACAAAAATGCCAAATCAGACATCCAGTTTAACTACTCTGCATCTAGCGTGTCTATTCATGTGTAAAATAATTGTCTGGGACTCAATGTTTAGTGGTAGGACACAAACAAGTTGTTAGGAACAATTCTTCGTAAAATTTGTTTTTCACTTTTATCTTATCTATTTTTCTGTCACCCACGAGCTCCAAAGTGTCCAATTTATCATCTAGAGTATCTCGTCAAGTGTGAAATGATAGACTGAGACTAAATTGGCAACTTTTTTGCAAATATTATTTTGGCCAAACGCGTAAGGCATAAATTCTGCAAAATTGTCACTTGTGGTCATTTTTATGTTATCTCAATTGTTGCCCCCAGATTGTACAAAAATGCCAAATCAGACATCCAGTTTAACTACTCTGCATCTAGCGTGTCTATTCATGTGTAAAATAATTGTCTGGGACTCAATTTTTAGTGGTAGGACACAAAACAGTTGTTAGGAACAATTCTTCGTAAAATTTGTTTTTCACTTTTATCTTATCTATTTTTCTGTCACCAACGAGCTCCAAAGTGTCCAATTTATCATCTAGAGTATCTCGTCAAGTGTGAAATGATAGACTGAGACTAAATTGGACACTTTTTGGAAAATATGATTTTGGCCAAACGTGTAAAGCATAAATTCTGCAAAATTGTCACTTGTGGTCATTTTTATGTTATCTCAATTGTTGCCCCAGATTGTACCAAAATGCCAAATCAGACATCCAGTTTAACTACTCTGCATCTAGCGTGTCTATTCATGTGTAAAATAATTGTCTGGGACTCACTGTTTAGTGGTAGGACACAAACAAGTTGTTAGGAACATTTCTTCGTAAATTTGAATTTCACTTTTATCTTATCTATTTTTCTGTCACCAACGAGCTCCAAAGTGTCCAATTTATCATCTAGAGTATCTCGTCAAGTGTGAAATGATAGACTGAGACTAAATTGGCAACTTTTTTGGAAAATATGATTTTGGCCAAACGCGTAAGGCATAAATTCTGCAAAATTGTCACTTGTGGTCATTTTTATGTTATCTCAATTGTTGCCCCCAGATTGTACAAAAATGCCAAATCAGACATCAGTTTAACTACTCTGCATCTAGCGTGTCTATTCATGTGTAAAATAATTGTCTGGGACTCAATGTTTAGTGGTAGGACACAAACAAGTTGTTAGGAACAATTGTTCGTAAAATTTTTTTTTCACTTTTATCTTATCTATTTTTCTGTCACCAACGAGCTCCAAAGTGTCCAATTTATCATCTAGAGTATCTCGTCAAGTGTGAAATGATAGACTGAGACTAAATTGGCAACTTTTTTTGCAAATATTATTTTGGCCAAACGCGAAAGGCATAAATTCTGCAAAATTGTCACTTGTGGTCATTTTTATGTTATCTCAATTGTTGCCCCCAGATTGTACAAAAATGCCAAATCAGACATCCAGTTTAACTACTCTGCATCTAGCGTGTCTATTCATGTGTAAAATAATTGTCTGGGACTCAATGTTTAGTGGTAGGACAAAACAAGTTGTTAGGAACAATTGTTCGTAAAATTTGTTTTTCACTTTTATCTTTTGGCCAAACGCGTAAGGCATAAATTCTGCAAAATTGTCACTTGTGGTCATTTTTATGTTATCTCAATTGTTGCCCCCAGATTGTACCAAAATGCCAAATCAGACATCCAGTTTAACTACTCTGCATCTAGCGTGT
>CAJHNH020005241.1:0-24052 GCA_905116865.2 Candidula unifasciata
GGAACAGAGAACTCGGACGATCCATGGTTTACATCTAAGAAACCTGACACTCAACTGTGATGTCTATGTGTTATTTATCTGATGTCTGTGACAAGTTGTCTACGGGCTCCCGTCTCCTTTCAAAACCTTTCGGTTGCACTTTTTGGCTGTCCAAGGAATTCTAAGCATTCTTCTGTAAAACCACATTTCTGAGGCCTCAATAAATTGTTTGGCCTGCCTACCGATTGTCCAGGATTCACATGTGTTATCCATATGTTAAAATTTTCTTACTCTCAATGACAAAGATACATGGCACAAGATGTTCTTAATTTTATAAAATGCAGTTTTTGCCTGTCCTATTCTGTTTATTATCTCAGTTATGCATCTTCCATCTGATGTTATCCATTTGCCCAGATACCTAAATTGCCTGATTTCTTTGGCAGAGCTATAAATATGGATTTTAAAAGGGCATTTGGAATATACCCACTATTATGAATATCATTTAAAAGTTGAGTCATTATTGCTAGTGAGATATTGTCTGGCTCGGGTGCTTTTTTTTTCTTCATATAATGTAATGCATCCTCAACTTCTTTTTTTTTTTTTACTTTTATTAATTCAATGCTCGCATGAAATAATGTATAAAATTTAGGGTTACATTTACTTCAAACGAGTTTATTGGGTGTCTGCATCAGACCTTCTCCCTCCGACCCCCCCCCCCCCGCTTTGTCCGCGGTTTTCTGAGATTCATTTTTTAGAGAATTTGAGCTAAAAAAGCAAACATTTCCTTTCTTACAGATTGCGACAGTCCACGACTCACACACATTTAATACTAGAGGGAAGATGAATGCTCTCACAATTTTAAATTTGATTTGTGTGTGTGTGTGTGTATGTGGCTGGTGCCTAACCATCGACTTTTAATGTTAAATAATGTATGCTACTATGATCATCCTACTTTTAACTTCTGTTGAACTGTACCTAGTGCTATTTATTAAAGATTCTAGATTAGGTAGTCTTTGTATGTGACATGGACAATTCATTATTTAGAGTTATTTGTAGGCTTCTAAAAGGAGCCCTATATTAAAGAGCTTGTAATATGTTAACTGTCTGCCTTTGCTGATTCATGCTGTGAATTTGGACTAACGGTCAGCAAAAAGAAGACAAAGGTTAAAGTGCAAGGAATTAATGATAAACCTACAGTCTACATTGACGATGAAGAGCTTGAGACAGTAGACAATTTTTTCCTATCTGGGTTCCAAATTGAATAGTAAACTATGACTGGACCAAGAAATCAACATCAGGATAGATAGGGCGGCAACAAAAATGAGCAGATTGACAAAGAGAGTTTGGGATAACAGAAACTCACAATTAAAACAAAAACTCTTGTCTATCAGGTTTGCGTTCTCAGCACTCTACTTTATGGCAGAGAAACTTGGTCAACCTATTTGCACCTGGAGAGACGGCTAAATAGCTTTCACATGTGATGCCTAAGAAGAAAACATGGCATTAAGTGACAGGACAAGAATATACACAAGCTTACATGGATATCCCAAATAGAAGAGATGTTAACCAGATTCACCATTTCATGGTAAACAGAAAATGGCGTGGGTCCCTACTCGATGTGGTTGTCAAAAGGGGAGCAGATGTGGGAAGCGATCATCACCTTGTAGTAGCTTTACTACAACTTAAACTCGAAAAAGTTCACATGCAAGTTAAGACACAGACAGCACGCTACAATGTTAACCTTGTAAGAGAAAAAGACATTGCCACTATATTTATAGTAGAACTCAAGAATAGATTTCAATCCATATGAAGTGACCCAGACACTCAAACTACAATAAGCATTCAAGACAGATGGAACCAGATCAAAGAAACATACAAATCAACTAGCAATAACATATTAGGAACCAGGAAACAACACCACAAAGAATAGATAAGCAGTCAAAACCATGGACTATATTGCCAAGCGAAAAAAGAATAAAGAGCCTCATAGATCACACTAAATCAGAACGTCTGAAAGACAAACTAATGTTAGAATATAGCGAACTAAATAAAATGACAAAGAATGGTGCCAGAGCTGACA
Source organism: Candidula unifasciata (assembly GCA_905116865.2). Classification (NCBI taxonomy): domain Eukaryota; kingdom Metazoa; phylum Mollusca; class Gastropoda; order Stylommatophora; family Geomitridae; genus Candidula; species Candidula unifasciata. Next base: position 2,060 of record CAJHNH020005241.1, read on the forward strand.
AGAGATGATTTATGGAAAATCTAGCAGAAACAGCAGAAAATGCTGCTAAAGCCCATTATCTACAAACCCTACACAAAATTACCCAGCAAATTTGCGGAATCAGAAACAATTATCACCGCACACCCATCAGAGATGACCAAGGCAGACTGCTCACCACAGAGCAAAAACAAGACATGCAGCGGACTAAACACTTCTCCGACCTCTTGAACAGACCTGATCCTGAAAATCCCCCAGATATTCAACCAGCCTCTCAGGACATTGACATTATTACCGAAACACCAAGCTAACGAGAAATCCTTAAAGCCATCCACAATTTAAAGAACAACAAAGCACCAGGCAAAGACGAACTGCCAGCAGAACTTCTCAAAGTAGATCCTAACACAACTGCTAGCATTCTAGAACCAATGTTCAAGGATATTTGGGAAAAAGAAGTGTTGCCTGATGACTGGAATGGAGGAACAATAGTCAAAATCCCTAAAACTTAACAGACTGCAATAATTGGAGGGGAATTACTCTGCTCTCAGTACCAAGCAAAATATTTTATAAAATCATCATAATGTGACTTGCAAAAGGAGTAGATAAATGCCTACGAGTGGAACAAGCAAGATTCAGAAAGGGCAGAGGAACAACTGAGCACATCTTCACTGTGACGAGACGCGGTGGATTTAATGTTTATAATGTGAGTAGGGATGTTCCTCTCAACACATTCCCTCCACCAGATTAACCGAACTAAAATCTGAGCTATGTTGCTCTCAGACAAAGTCCTGGATACCCAAGAAAACAACCATATTGGCTCGTTAAGTACATTAACATTAGCTGAACTTGATACCCACAAGAGAAGAAAAGGAATTTTAGATGTCTATAGCATTATACTTAATGAATTATTAGACAGGGCAAATGATCCCTCCGTCATCTACCTTCTCCCGGTGTTATTATGAATAATTAAAGAATTATTATCATATTAATTGAGCCCCCACCAAATGGTATTCTATCCTAACAGTTTGATTAAACATGTAAGAACAGACATATTTGGAATTTAACAAACTATGTAGTTTAAAACTTGACATACAGCTTTATTTACTAACAATTAGTTTTAATGAAATCTCCAGTTTGTTGTGTTTACACCAACAGTGACTGGCTACAGTTATAATAATGATCGTGGTAGGCTTCAGCAAGAAAACAGCTCCGGGGTTTAGAGTGGTATGATGATGGTAATATGTCAACGTAAAGCGGTTAACTTAACTTATAAGCCTCTGACAGCCGTGAGGAACTGTCAAGCTTGTCCAACTCTTCCTTGCCTGTTTTCTGCCTCTTTCAGCTTATTCTCCACTTCATCCCCACCTCGGTCTCCACCTCGTTCTCCACCTCGTTCTCCACCTCGTTCCCAGCTGGCCGAGTCTAACACAATGTAGTCTCTTTCATGGACTGATCGTCACATGGGCGCTGTAATCATGGAAACAAACACATACGTGTAGTATCTTGACTTACACTAAAAATAAATGTATCAATTATTGTAACATATAATAATAAAATATATCTCATCACTCCTCCTCATATTCCACATCATCTCCAGTCTAGTCTGAAGGTCTTTTGTCTTACATGGGCGTCACATATCCTGCCTTTCTCTCATGCTATGTCATGATAGTTGACTTTCTAAGTCTGTTGTCTGTCACCACTCAGACTTCCAACTGGCTGACATTGATTTGACATAAACATGTGGCGCAGGTTCTGTGCTGAAACTCCAACCATTTTATATGGGCATGCTGTCCTGAATATTATCTTTCAGTGGCAGTGAATTCTATACACCCATCATTCTTCCCCTGGGGTTATCAATCCCCTGTTTAGGTGAACACATTAAGTGAGCACATGGTTGGCACACAAACGTAGCAGCATCCCTGCACATATTGGCATGATTTCCCACAGTCCAAACTCATATTTTGGCTGATCATGGAAACAATATAATTACATTTCATTATAGCAAATGTCATTGTTCACATCTTATTTTATACACATGAAAACATACACTGAAAAACATGCGACACAAACATACAAGAAATAGGAATAGTTTAGCAGTTCCTTAACTGAGATACTGAATATTCACAAAGAACTATTTCAAGCAGAATGTGCAGACAAATTAGGAAAATGTAGTATAGACTAAGCTTAAGTCCCTAACCTATGTATACAAGATTAAAATTAATATTCACCTGGGAACTTTCCATCAATCGCCAAAACAGAATCCGACCCTAAAATTTACCTTTTAGGTCGACCTGTGTTTGTTTGCCGGCAGGCTGCGATTAATGACGGGAATTCCACAGGCTCGAAGTATAAGTATCAATCTATTGTCCAAATTAAACTCCTCCCTTTCTTCGGTTCTACCCAACCCTCAAGACGATGACTTAAGCCACGCCTCTGAGGTAACTATCAGATCGAATTAGCTAACAAGTGGCCTGTCAGTCAATTCTGGACTGACATCCCTAGAGCAAACATTCTTAAGTGACCCAATCTAGTTTACACCGAATCTAACTGGCGGGTGTGAAAATGGTCCGTGAAGCCATTGTGTTTACTACTCGACCCAGATCAAACATTCCTAATTGCCAAACACCTGTTCTGCCAAGAATTACACTGACTTGCGAAGCTCCGACCTTTCGGCTCCACAATGTCTAGCGTCCACTCAATTTACCTGTTCAAAACAGTCTGGTCAGGAGATAACATTTATGACATGTGCATGTGAAAGGAAATTCTCTAGTCCCGGTGTAATTGCGTAACATTACCCAAGACACAGTCGCTTGGTCTGGACTAAGGACTGGAAACATTTAAATCAATTTGGTTTAAAGTAATATTAGGGTAAAGGGCAGAGTAAATATAATCCTCTCTCTTTAGAACCAGAAGAACTTATTACAAGTACTAACTTCTGGAACCACTGAGATCGTATCGTGACATTCACCATACGTAATATTTTAGAACAATGCAATGAATGGCAGAGAAGTATATATATATATATATATATATATATATATATATATATATATATATATATATATATATATATATATATATATATATATATAAATTGTGTGGACTTTGAGAAAGCTTTTGACAGAGCCCATAGAGACGGCCTGTGGAAAATTTACGAAATTATGGAATTCTAGAAAAAAAAAAATAGTCAACATAATTGCTCTCTTCTATAAAGACTTTTCCTGCAATATAAAAAAAAATTACAATACATCTTTCCCAGTAAAGACAGGTGCAAGACAGGGATGTGCTATGTCATCTCTCCTCGTCAATCTTGTGATTGGTTGGATAATAAAGAACACTGTAGATAGGACATTGAGAGGCATACGATGGACTCCATTTACCATGCTGGAGGACCTTGATTGTGTAGATGATATAGCACTGCTATCACATAACATGAACATATACAAGAAAAAAGTAACAGACGTCTTAGCACAGCAGAAATGGTGGGACTGAGAATAAATACAAAGAAAACTAAGATCATGACAAGCAGTCCAAACCAACAACCAGTGACAATAAATAATAAAACTCTTGAAAATGTATAAAATTTCACATATCTTGGCAGTGTGGTGTCCCTACCGGGAGGGACCTAAGAGGATATACAGTCACCTTTGAACAAAGCTAGAGCTGCTTTTAGAAGGATGAGGCAAATCTGGAAATCCAACAATTACTGCAGAGGAACGAAACTCCGACTCTACAAGAGCATCATTTTGCCAGTTCTTCTTTTTTGGAGCGGAATGCTGGAGAATGAAAAAAAAGGATGCACACAAGCTGTCCACCCTCCACCACACATGTCTACGTAGAATTATCAAAATGTTCTGACCAGATACAATCTCAAACACTCAACTACTTCAAGTCACAAACCAAGAAACTTTAGACAGTATGATAACCAAAAGAAGATGGAAATGGTTTGGCCACGTTATGAGAATGAATCATGATATACCTGCCGAAACAGCTCTCACATGGACACCAGAGGGAAAGAGAAAACAGGGGTGCCCAAAAACATCATGGAGACGAACGATGGAAGGTGACCTGACTGCGGCATCTTTGACATGGAAAACTGCACTGAAAATTGAACAGGACAGGAAAGCATGGAAAGTCCTCTCTGAAGCCTCATGTGCCACTAGGCATAACGAGAACTGATGATGGTGAAGTGACAGGACAAAATCACAAACACTGAGGTACTGGGAAGAACAGGTACTACAACAGTCTTTTACGTGCTCAGTCTACGAAGGCTCAGTTGGCTGGGTCACACTAGGAGAATGGAAGATGACAGAGTCCCTAAGGGTATCCTTTATGTTGAATTAAAGACATGAAGAGGCTGACCTCTACTGCGATATAAAGATGTGTGCAAGCGGGACATAAATGATGCAACTATTGAGGTGGATTCATGCACATTCAATCCACAGCTGAGAAAAGCACCAAGCACTCAGTCAATTAGTTGGCCGATGAAACCTGTAAACTCTCTGTCAAAATGTCAGGAGTTTGCATCAGTTAAACATCACTTAAACAAGTTAACGAAGCTTAAAGAAGGTGATCGTGTCAGACTCGTGAAGCTACCCAGCAAAACCGCGCCGAAAATAGTTCCCAACAATCAATCGGGTAATTCGTATGTGTGTGTATGTGTGTGTAAAACTACTTCAGAGTGTCTTTTGGTTCTTTAGGTGAAACCCCTACAAAGGTACGTGACAGCAGCACTATGTGACATCACCCACTTTTATTTTATATAGACAGAATATCTAAAGAAGAAGCATGTTCTGAGACAGACAACACATATCTTTATAATCCTGAGGAAGTACACACATCAGAAGAAGTAATCGATTCACCTACATTAAACGAACTACTTTTTGCTGACGACCAGTGATTGTGCCACCCTGAGGAAGATAGACTGCAAAACTACATAAACATGTTAAACTCTTCACGCAGTAAATACAACAGGAAGATCACTGCTAACAAAATCGAGAAAAGGCAACTGAGGAAGCGACACTATCAAGAACGAGCAGAGAGAAATGACCAACAGCTTATGCAGATCATTATAAAGAGGTTATATAACAATCTTTGCATCTTTGCTGACTCTTCCGAAAAGTGTTATAATAATTCTCACTCTGACATAACGAAACAAATATCTATGACTTGTTTAGTCAGAACTGTCTCTGTGGGAATAAATAAACACATCTGACTGCATGGTCATGTTTGCCTTAGACAATTATAATTTTTCAAGGATATCATATTAGTTCTAAGAACTTAGTTTATGACACCATAAAGCACAGATATATGCGTCTACTAAATAATATTTATGCCGCTCTACGCAAGAACGCCATCATCATCATCATCATAAGGTGCCTTGCCGACTGAGTGGGCGATCACGCCTCTCCATAATGTGCGATTTCCTGCAGCATGTATCAGTTCATGTGCAGACACACCTCTATGCCATACAACAAGACTGTCAAGCATCTTCTCTTGTTGTCTTCATTTATCCCTCCTTCCACAGATCTTTCCAGTGGTCACAGTATGTTCTACTTTCCCTCTTCTCATAACATGGTCGAAAAATGATGACTGTCTTCTTCTGATGTCTGTGATAAGTTGTCTTCAGGCTCCCACCTCTTTCAAAACCTGTTAGTTGCTCTTTTTGGCTGTCCAAGGTATTTTAAGCATTCTTCTGTAAAACCAGGCCTCTAGAAGTTGTTTGGCCTGCCTACCAGGTATCCAGGATTCACAGCCATATGTTAAAACTGGATGTATGTAGCAAGCAAGAATTCTTTTTTTTTTTTCTAACTCTCAATGACAAGGATATATTGAACAAGATGTTTTTAATTTTATAAAATGCAGTTTTTGCCGGTCCTATTCTGTTTCTTTTTTCAGTAATGCATGTTCCATCTGATGTTATCCATGTGCCCATATACCTAAATTTCTGTACTTGTCCTAAAATAAAACCATCGACTTTTATTACAACTTAGGATGAAAACTGAAACTTACATTTGTGGATTTAATTCGAAATTAAGTGCGCTAGCAACTGAGCCACGTCAGCTTCTTCGCATTAGAAAATCATCTTTGTTTTCAAACATGATCATTTATCAAGGGTCACAAATGCGATCAGTTGTTCTATAAGGGCAAACAATGCTTGGCTTTTATTGGCTTAGACACTTGCCGGCTGTTCACTTATTTTGATAAAATACAAATATACGGTCTTCATTTTTAACAGAATCTGCGATCCGTTCAAGATTATTGTACCAGTGTGAACTTTTCTTGTATACTTTAACATTTTAGAACCAAACAATTGTCGTAGAATAAATAACATACGTATGTCATTCTTTGAAAAGATTTTAATTTATCTGAGACTATATTTCGCTGAAATAATCCAATACTAGACCACATGATCCAATATGAAATGTTTGGCTGGCGTATTCCGATGCGCCTTGTGTTAAGGGGTCACTACATGGCATTTTTCCCAATTTATAATAAAAATATCACTTTTTCAATGTGTTCGTTTTTGTAAAGTTCGGCATTCGTAGAATAGATGACACACAAAATGTATGTCATTTGTAGACAATTTAGCATTGAAAAGTTAATACTAACGACACCACCTCGTGCACTTTTTTAAGATAAAAAAAAGTTTAAAAGTCAGTTTTCTCAAATCTCTATATTTCAGTTTGCTGTGTGTGTGAAATCCTAAAATCTAAGCTAATATAAAGAGTAAAAACATGAAATTGTGTATGTATACTCCATAAACAATATTATAGGGACTGGTCTATCTAAAAGTAGATTTTAGAAAGATTTTGTTTTCTAAAATATGATTATTGTCTTATGATGCTCGATTTTTTTTTTACTTTTTCAATAAACCTACATTTTAAAATTCTACGAAAAATATTTAAAAACATATTTACAGTAAATAATCTAGACCTGTACCTCTAAATAAGATAAAAGGTTATGGATCCATCATCTATTGTTAAATATCTATGTTTGTTTTTGAAATTTTAGGATTTTAAGTACATATTGTGTTTTTCACAAGATGGCTGTTATTGCCATGACAACTATGATTTTTTAACACTTTAAGTATACAAATGTAATAACATGTATCCCTACAAACGACCATTATAAAATAACTGCTCTAAGTCTGTAAATAAAAAAAATAAAAATTTTTGGTGTAGTGACAAAGGCAGTAAGAAATGTCAGTTGGTTGACTGATGCCTTCAGAATGGAAGCTTTACCAAGCAATAGCTGGAGACCTAGTGAAACAGACATGATCTCCCTGTCATTGAGGTACATCTAGTGACATCACACGGCCACGAAAGTCAACCCAAAGTGAAAACATTAAAGTATGCAATCAAACCATCGAATGTCTTTAATTACCATTTAATATCAACATCTCACATCCACGTTAGCGCAGTCGATAGGAGACTCGCTTTTGAATCCAGCTGCGACTCTCTGCAGCCCATGTCCGGTGTTTGAAACCTGGCGGTTCCCGGGGTTAACCCAGCCTCTGGGAAATAGGTAAACGCTCTGAGTAAATAGAGGAACGTTACTGTAGCTACAGAGTTTAGTGTGGACGGCGACACAGACGGACAGTTTCTTATAAGCTGTCCGTATTGGTGGCAGAGCTTTTATGGTTTTTAACGGTGTGAAATGACGCTCGTTCACATCTCCCGACTTTACCGTTACCTTTTCTGGGGCCGCGTTAGCGCAGTCGATAGGAGACTCGCTTTCAAATCCAGCTGCGACTCGATGCAGACCATGGCTGGTGTTCGAAACCGCGCGGTTCCCGGGGTTCGCCCAGCCCCTAGGTAATGGATACCAGAGTTAACACTCTGGGATGAATGAAGTAACGTAGCTGTAGCTACGGAGTTGCGTGCCGACGGCGACACAGGCAGACAGTTTCTTATTAGCAGTCCCTACTGGCGGCAGGGCACATATGGTTTATAGCCGTGTGCAACGATGCTGGTTCACATCTCCTGACTTTACCTTTATCCGACGAAAGAGTTGCAGTGTCGACAACTTGGACACCAGTGCCAGACTGCCCAACCTGATGTTGAAGCCCTGAGCAAATCTGAGGTTGGTTTTACTCATTGTTCAAATATAATCTTTGTATGAGACATATCCAAAATTCCTGTAAGCATTCGTACCTGGCGTCAATAGCATTGACTCACACTGAGCTGTAATGTCGGCACTCGCTGGGATATTGCCTGAATTAGAATCTGTTATAAATTAAACCACCAAGTTTAACCTGGGCTAATGCACTGATGTCGTCATGACATCTGAAGTAGCAGCTGCCAGTACAAGTCATCTGGGTGATGTTTATGGGGGTGTGACGAAAGGTTTCGGTAACTTCCTTTACCTCTAGACCAGGGAGACGATGTACATTCACAACATATATACAAACATTACATCGATGTCATCGCATGACACACCATACAGGAGCAATTCACTTTTTTGTCAGGTAGAATCATCAGGACATGACCGAAGAAATAACGGCTGTAAAGATCACATGAAAAATGTCCAACTGTAGATATTAGGGGTAACGCTTTATCTGAATAATTTATAAATAATAAAATTCATCCATATATAATGAAGGATACTGGACACTAAAAGCATATGCCGCATGGTGTGGCGTCGAATTTATCGCATAGACTCTAAGAAGAAAGTAACATTTTGTAAGTTTAAGGCTTTGCTCGACGAGCTTATGTAGTTAAAGAAAGGCACTTAGTAACAAATGTTAAAAGCATATTATACTGTCATGCGTGTTACTAAATGTACATTGTCTAAACTAGATAAATTCGAGTTTTTAAAATTCAAATAAACACACACATAAGTATGTAATGAAATAATAATAAAATAATTACATTTTTTAAAGGTAATTTTAATCATGTCTGTTCAATAGATTTGCTCTTGTATACAACAAATTGTAATCATGTCTGTTCAATAGATCTTCTCTTGTATACAATGGGACAAAAGAGAATTGAAAAGTTATGTTACAGCTGTCCTCAAACAATCCATACAACATAAAAATTATTTTTAAAAAAGTTCGGAACATTTCCTTTGTTTTACTTACGTCCACGCTACCCCAGCCCCTCGACACGTCTATGAACTTTGAAAAAAAATATTCTATGTCAATAAGTAGGGTCAGTGATATCATTGCAACAACAACAACAACAGTAACAACAACAGTAATGCTAAACACTTCAGCGAAACCTGATGCCGTGATCCACTTCACCTGCAATATTCTTCTTTTTTCAAAATCTACTTATGCCGCTAGGCGTCACAGCTGATCAGACGATCAGCAGCCGAACCAGGGCGCACTCGGTCGCTTGATATGCTGTGATCTTATCCCCTATCAACGTGTCAGTGACTGCTTTAATCCATCTTCTTCTCAGTCTTCCCCGCTTCTTGGTGTTTCGATTTTCAGGTTGTACGCTCTTGCTACTGGATTCGTTGGTTTCATTCTCCTTCAATGGCAACTAAAACATTTTGAAAAAAAAAAAAAAAAACTGCGATGTCAGTGAAAAAAAGATGGACATATGTGAACAGTGTATGTTATTATAACATTGTTTGTGGGCAATATTGATCAAAGCTTAACGTTACCTGTACCTGAATAGACTATTATTGGTTTTTGCATATATTGGTTTCCACTAATAAAGGGATACAACAATCACCTCCCGTCCCCCCCCCCCTCTCTTTTTTTAAAGGGAAACGATACGACATATGTTGTAGACATACAACTTTACGGATAATCTTATGCTGCAGAATATTTTAATATGCAGTGCTCTCTTTCTTACAGAACTGGCACTTGCAGTACTAAAATGCAACAAATTATTTTAAACTGAGTTAAACAGCTTTATTTATCAGTATGTTAACGTATTTTGAAGGATAACATTAAACAGCAAACTTTCAGCAACTGCTTGGAGAGCGCCATGGAATGTTTTACCTTGCAAGTAATTTCATCTTGATGAGGGATAGTATTATTTTTGGCAGGTACAACTAGGTGTGCCTCATAATTTAAATGTGCATAATAGACAGTGTCTGCTTAGGTGTTGCGAACGCGATTCGTAATGCCGTGGTCATGTCTTCGATACCAGCAGCAGACGATTTGTCTCTCGTTGGTTTCAGCAGCAGTGCCGAGAGCTGACCGTTGAGTGGCAGTGGCAAACTATTGAAGAGACAATTTGGCTAGAAATACCACACCAGGCAGAAAATTATAGGGTTGGTTCTGCAAATTTCTGTCAAGGATTCTCAACCAACTATAACTTATCACTGACACTGTATCACAAGTTGACCGCGCTTCTCGTGACATCGTTTACATAGAAAAAAGACGATAATAGACGATAAAAAATGACGATAAGCCCGTGCTCTGATGTTCAGTTTATAACCAACGCCTTACCGACACAGGGGTACATGTTACACCAGGCTAGTGTGACTGGTACGGTTAACGATTTAGGATGCTGGACATGTTATACGTTGGATTGCCTTTTGATCTGCCACCGGTATTGATTTTTTTTTTTTTTTATTACACTGTGCAGACCTTCAGACAGCAGCTCGCGTGAAAGAGCGGGTACGCATGCTCAATCAATATTCATATGGCATCTCTTTGCTGCCTTCACAATAAATGTCTGGATACTCTTTCAAGATCACTGAAGTTTACTGCACAGTTAGACGTTTACTACCAAGGTCATTCAGTATAAATATAAGTTCAATTAAAATTGCTTAGTTCATTTTCCATTGATCTGAATATCTGTGTAAGTGGGTAATATGTTTGTGTATGTGTGTGTATGTATAGATATATGTGAATGATTGTATGCGCGCGTGCGTGTATGTGTGCGTGTGCAACTATTGTAGAAATATCCAGTAATTAGCCACTGTCACTCGTCTTCATTGACAGTCAGAGCACAATGTGCCAATTGTTCAGTCAGCAGCAAATCTCCAAACGTGTGCACATCCTACTTATACATCCTGTCATTTTTCTTGCGTAGTCATGTATTTCTCATTGCGTAGATTACTTTGTTTCGTTCTAGCAACCAACAATTCTTATGCCAGCTTGGCCACCTCAAACCTCAATGTATTTTTGCTGGTTAGGTTCGTGTGGCCTAAATATCAAGTGAACAAGGAGACTGTATTTGTGTTTAGATGAAAACTGGACCAGATTAAAGAGTAGTCATCTCCACATAATGGCTTGTTATAGCTAAAAAAAAAAAAAGATGTCAGCTATAAAAGAGAAAGGAAGCAGCTGTGCTGTAGACGCTTGACGCTCGCCTGCGGATCTGAAGGTCCTGGGTTTAGATCCTCATATAGGCGAATTGTACTCATAAATGACCTTGGCTCCCAGTTCGATTCAGCCTTAAATGGATTCCAGGTAAAATCATAGAAAGTAAAAAAGCCCTCATGATGTTGACTGCCTCTGCCACGGAGTACCGACTGGTCTATAAAACATGGGTCTAGCCGTATACGCGATTATGTCTGCAGACGGGGAAAAGGGCCCTTTACTTACTGTCACAGGACGGTTATGTCACGTGTCTACATTACGGTCACAACTAATAAATATTAATAATAAGAACTTCACAGGGAAACATGTACAGCAGAGGTCCAACAATCATCAGTAGAAAGATCCTTCGTCGACGATTGTTTCGGTCCGTCACTATTCCTATATAATCTCTGAATGTAGGCCGACCAGGGTCACAACTTTCATGCCTCGACCTTTCCCTGTTGCACTTTACATGATATTCTCGGACACGGACAGGACGATATAGTGATTTGTAACAGGTGTGAGAATTATCGATATTGTCGCTACGGTAGCAATAAGAATAAACTCCACAGGGAAGCATGTACAGCAGGGATCTATCAATCGTCAGTAGAAGTAATCTCTCGTCGATAAACGTTTCGGCCCACGAGCTCCTAGACGTTTTCAGAGACTGGGCCCATCTGAGTTCATGAAGCTCAGAGTTGGTTTCCCTGCTGCACGAAATTACCGGATGTTGTTCGGATAGGGACAAGACGAATTGGTGATTTTGCAGAAGGTACTGTGAGATAAGAAGTCGTCGCGGTAGCATAATTAAAGCAGTCTGCATACCTGAACGACCGAGCGGCAAGCCTACCTTTGGTATACCGGACACATGTTGGACTTTTGTTAGCAGATGGCAGAGGAACACTGGCAGACAATTCGGACACGATGGACTTTCATGGGATGAGACATTCTTTTCCGCTAGACACCTGGACCAGCTCACCGAGGCCCGTCCCCTACGTTGTTTCGTTGCGTCCATAGCCAGCAATCCTAGTTCTTTAATCACATTGTAGAGTGAAGTGGAAACGAGACCATTCGCTCCCACTTCGACGGCAAAGAAACGTACTGTGTACGCCTCGTCTCTCCTCAGACCGGCTGCTAAATCAATTTATTTCTCGAGCTTATACATATGATTTTCGTCCATTCGCGACTCATACGGGACGGTCAGCTATATCAGGATGAGCTGCCGTTTCTCCGCAGATTGGAGAACTATGTCAGGTCGTAGGCCGGTCTTTCGAATTGACTCAGGGTACCTTTCATAGCCTGGCAGATCAACCGCCAGTAACCAGTCCCTCGCAGAGTCTTGCATAGATGGAGCGTATGCGTTTTTGTTGATTCTACATTTTATAAATTTGCCCAACCCTGGGGAAACGTATGGGGACGATGGTAGGACTGGCCTTCGCGTTGGCCCTCGTCCTAGCCTGGTCAACAACAGCTGCCAACTGTTTTAGCACCTTTTTGTTTCGCCAGGTGTATCGGTCTTGTGGGTATTTGTGGGTAGCCATACATTCCACAAGGCAAAGCAATCCGGCTGAATAATTATTTCTCGTTAAAATATTGTCGAATCTACAAACAAAACAAACGGTGTCTATTAGTTGTTCGCTGTTTGTAGAGAGTACGTGACTTCTACAAGTAATCAATAGCATATGTTTTTATTTCCAACATACCTCTTTCATATGTACACTTGATTTATATATTTAATAACATATATTTTGTGATCTCCCCTGCTGACTGTTACCATCCGTTGCAGCACGTGACCACCAGAGCTCTGTGAGACAGGTTTATTTTGTTGGCGAACAATTGACTCTACATGACACGGAACGACTCAATGACATGATTGAGACATACCAGACAGTAGTCAAGGACAAGGCTTAAAACTGTAGTTTGTCAAATGCCTACTACATAACAAGAAATAATTTGGGAGCGTTTTTTTTTTTAGATAGTGAAGTCTCATTGTTGTAGTTGACGACTTCCAAACCCTCCTCCCCCCCCCCCTTTTCCCCATTCTCCTTTCCCACACACTCCTGCTGGCAAGCTGTCCTCTCGTAAAAAACCAGATGTTTCAGTTTGTCTTAGTTCAGCATCGCATAGTGGTTTATATTTTGCTGTTAATGCTGTTGTATTTTTTGTTTTCTTCATTTCATAGGAGCCAAGTTGTCTGTATTTGTTGATAAGTGAAGTTTTGTTGTGTCCGTTTAATCTTATTGTTGGTGAGTTGTCCACGCGTGGTAGTAAGTGACATTTCACAAACAAAAACCTGGGTGACTTAGCCCTAAAGATGGAGTAAGACAAACGCAATGACCTGATCCGTGATTATGGTGATCTTGTAGAACGTCTCTTCTGGGATATAAACATTTCTTGTCTGTTTCTGTTGCTCACCGCTTCATCTTTCAAAATTACTGGGTAATTTATATTGTGGTGTTTACTTTAGGTATCTAGATATTGCTGATTTGTCGGTGAAATTTGTAGCTGTTATCTGGTATTTTCAGAGAAATGTATTCTTTTATGAACCCGATGAATAACATTGGGATGCATTATTCTTGGCGATATTTGCATCTAACCGCAATTCTCTCCGTGTCTGTTGGGAGACAGTAGTTAAGGAATACAACACAGGCTCCTCAGTTGTACGGTCTTCCGGCACACATTCAAGTAAAGTATTAAAGTGACAGCCAGAGTGTATTCAAAAAACAACCTTAGCTGCCAGGTCTACCTAGCCTTGAGTGGGTTCCAGGTACAGTCATGGGAAATAAAGGCGGCTGACGCGATGCTGACCACATTACTCACCAAGTGTCGACTGGTCGATAAAATATAGGTCTAGCCGTATATGCCAAATACGCATGAAGGCGTTTAAACGTGTCCTTTAGTTTAACTTGTCTCATGTTCTCATTGTCAGTTGTGTAAAAATAGGCGTTTTCTTGACTTCATCAATATTGGCAGAAATGGTTCCCTATGTAAAAATATGATTAGTCCATGTCACAGACCTCTGGGTGACCTTGCTGGTCTGTGGCTCGTAACTGGGCCTATGACAGACAGACTAACCTTTAACACACACTGAACCCGAACGCACACAGAGCACACACTACAATCTTTATTGGAAGTACTGGTAATACATAGACAGTTGACTTCCCGCCGTGTGGCCACCTATTGCCTGGACCCTCTGGCTGAACGGGCTTTACAATCGCCCCGTCCCCAGTACGTGCGACAGGCAATCTTCTGGTGTACAAACCACAACCCGGCAGGAAACGCTCTCTTCTATCGCCACGCTGACCCAACCAAACTGTCACAGTCTCTGTCTTAGTGCAGGGTCAGAGTGTCAAGGTTAGCCACTCTCTCACAGCACATATACATAAATACTCTACACAAGAACTATCCTATCCTAACACAAAACTGTACATAAACTATCCAGTCACTAACAGAAATATATCCTAACTCTAATACTATAACTGTCTTCCTAAACGTCCTCTCTTCCTGACCGACGCACACCGAATGTCCTGTTCTCTCTCCCCCGTGTCTCTTGACCCCGTTCACCAGCTCAGTCCCAAAAGCAGTCATCGTGTTACTACAACACAGTTCAGTCTTTCTTGCTTTATCCTGAGCGCTGGTTTCGCCGTGCGATCACAGAACGGACTTGACCAGTCACGACCCTGACCTTTGTGTCAACCCTGGGGTGTCACGTCAACACCCCCACCTACGGTGTGGTACACTGACTGTACTTGATAGGGTTGTGACATTCACCCTTCCTCTGAACTGATACTTCCTGACAAAGTCAAGTGTCAGCAAAGCATGGCCTGCCATCATGTACAGTCATCTTTTTAAATTTTATCGTCAACATTTAGTTACCTAAAAAAAAAATAATACGTCATGTACTTTTGGGTCAATCACCTAAGCACAAACTATCTGGCACATATTTAATGGGTATATACATTCAATGGGCAAGCTCCTCCCTAATGGGTAGAAATGGTATCAGCCCTTGACACAAATACGTCACTACTCATTACACCTTCAAATCATATGGGTAATGATATAAATAATAATTTGGGTGGACACTCAAATCGTCCGGGACCCAATTACACCTTACTTCACTTACTGTGCAAGTAAGACGCCACTGTATACACTCCCAAGCCGTTTAACCAACGACACCGTGATTTATAACAGTGGGCGTCATGGACTCTCTCCACAAGAGTTGACCATGGTTTTGAAAAGGAGTCATGACCTGACTCCCCGACCTACAGTCGTATAATGTGTCCGCGAATCCGCAGTACCTGCCAAGACACAAATCACCCCATATGACCCACAGTGCAAAATAGGCAGTAAACAAATCTGTGGCCAGTTGGACACACTCCCATCCTCCAAGGATAGTGCTACTCCTCAAATGTAGTCTCCAAATATGCGATACTAGTTACAACATCATTAACTCTCCATGTGAGTGCCCTTGTAAAAGTACACTTTTAATTTTCATTTCAACTATCAATTATCTATCTATCTTTGGGAAAAAAAAAAAAAGAAAAAAAAAATTAAAATTAAAGACAATTTTTTTGTCACTGCTAAACTAATTTGTCCGTTATTTTAAAGTCTACTAGTTTACAAAACTATCTACTCATAATGCATTATTGTCTAACATATACTTTAACATTTACATTTGGTGCACATAGGACACTCAGTTAATATTAAACTCATTGAAACTTTTTTATAAAAGTAATGGATTTCAGATTAAGTTTCAAAAACCGAAGAATATTATTATTGCAATTCGAGAATTTTAAAACAAAAGTAATTGCAAATCAAACAATTAACATTACTTATGTAATCTAACAAAAATTTTATGCAAAGAAAAGAAACGAAAATATATTTGTAAAATCCACATGGATTGTCACACAAATAATTTTACACTGAAAATAAATAAGCAAAATACATTCATAATAATTTCACAACCAAAAATCATTACACTATATTCATTCCAACAAAACAATACAATTTACAAATCGAAATAAATAAGCAAAATATACATGAAATAATTTTCAAACTCAAAATTATTTCCCTTTTATAAATACCACCTCAATAGTTACAAATCAAAATAAATAAGAAAAATAAATACCGATAAATTACTCATCATAGATACAACACAATAATTACAAATCAAAATAAATAAGAAAAATAAATTTAGATAAATTACTTATCATAGATATCAACACAAAAGTTACAAATCAAAATAAATAAGAAAAATACACAAATAAAAATTGTGCAAACGAAATTGAATGAATAAACTTATCAATTCAAAACCAAATAATATACATGAAAGAAACATATACAACATATAGCACATACAGAACATATAAAACATATATAATCCATACAACATATATTATATTAAAGATGAACATAATAAGATTAACTTATAATATGACAATCACAACATAGACTTCTATTCTATACATTCATTCCCTTTTATTCCAATTACACTCTTCTTTCATACATCACATTTTCCATTCTGCTGAAGTCCTTAGAATGATCATCACCTCTATCTTCCTGTTGGGTAATCTTTTACGATTGTTCAGTTCACTGGTTTTAGGCTAGAACAGCACTTGTATACACTGCTACTTGACAACTGGATCTATGAAACTTGGTGTAGAATTCCGTTATGAGACAATTTCTAGTCATTCAGGAAGGCATGAATATATGAAGACAATGTTTTTCACACAGTCTTTAAATTTCTGAAGGTACCAGACTGTCAGTTTCAGGATACGACTTACAGCCGGCTTAATAAGTCAGCCAGGTTGTTGTTGTTGCCCTTGATATGTGTAGTTGTGACTTGGAAATCTTGCAGTGGTAGTGCCCATCTGGCGATTCGATTGTTCTTTGGGGCACCAGACTTAATGACGAGCAATGGCTGGTTGTCTGATTGTAGGACAAAAAGTCTGCCCAGGAGGTAACGCTTGAGTCTTGTCACACAGACAATCACCGCAAGATACTGCTGTTTCGCCGTAACATAGTGTACCTGGGCTGGAGACAACCTACTGCTCACACAGCAGTTCGGGTGTAACATCTCGCCATCACACTGCATCAGACATACTGCAACTGCCGTACCACTGGTATGATATCTGAGAACAAATGGTAATATGATATTAGACAGATTTAAAATAGGGGAACTGGAGAAAAGAGTCTTGATTTTGGTGAAAGTCTGATCTAGTTCTCGGTTCAACTCAATTGTATTGGAATGCTCCCTTTTTAATAGTTTTGTGAAAAATACAGTTTCCTGGATAATGTTCGGGGTAAATTGGTTGTAATGATTGATGAGGTCGAGTAAGCTTCGGATCTCCATATTGGTGGTGAAGTTTTTAAGTTTCAAAATGTTGGAAAGATCCTCAAGATAAATTTGGACTTTTGAGGGTTTTTCTGTAAATCCAAAATGTTGGGTTCCTTGACCAGCAGATAATCTATGAGGCATCATTAATAAACATGTGCATATCAACAGTATACATTGCAATATCAGAAATAATAAAGCATGTTTTATTTTAACCGGTTTGTTGACTATTAGCAGTAAATGCTGGTAAATGTGTGTACATCTGCCTGGCACATCAGAGAGTACATTCTCAATTTCAGCTTTCTGTGTAGATGTTTCTGAAATTTGTTGGTTAATCTTAGGTGTAAAGATTTGTTTGGTTGCAGGTAAGTCTTGTTGTACAGAAAAGAGAATATCTGTCGTAACAACAACATTAGAGTCAGGAATGACAGTTCTATTATGGAACTCCTCAACCACTAATTTGTCAGTTGGTTTAGAAGGGATTGGTAACAGTTCTTCCGAATAAACATTATCGGGAGAGATTTCAATTGTTTTATTTGTGTAGAAATTCTCTGAAAGGTTTGTTTGAGTTGATGTGTTGACAGTTAAAATATTTTTCATACATACACTTTCATTCACATCACTCTCTCTCACTGACTGCTGTCCAGTTACAAAATTGCAAGTTATGTTGTCCCTCTGCCACTCGATTATCTCACTTTCAGAGACATCCTTTACATTTTTACAGTTGCCAAGGATAATATCAGCAACAGGGTCTGCTAGCACTGCAAATTTTGTTCTACCTGTGCAGTGAGCTGATTTTAGATTGGCCCATGCCAAATCATACTTTTCTTTCTTCCCTGAAAAGGTTCGACACACAATATGTTCACCCGTCAAATCACACGCATTCACTAGACTTTCTCTTATACCAAAAACTGTCGACCCAGAATCCCGTAAAATTGTCACTACTTTTCCATTAACTACCCCTTTCGTGAACTTCAGCTGGCCATCGAAACTCGTTACAGCATTTGCATCCCCTATCTCACTGTGACCACAGGTCAGATTACCCTCTTCATTAAACTCTCTGTAGGTCTGGCATCCTGTGTCAGAGAAGTTCACAAGCTCAGCTGAATTTGCTGTAGGTACATCTGCCATACTCCCATCAGAGAACCTACTTCCAGAGTCACTGCCACTGTCAGATATTTCTGCAGCCGCACTCTGATGTTGTCTTCTTCTCATCTTGCAATCTTTTTGTAAGTGATCTATGGAGTCACATAGTCGACACTCGAGCCAGTATTTAACTGTATTTTTCTCCTGCATTGCTTTCTCTCTCTTACGAAAATGATCTTCATACTTTGGATTCTGTTCACACCACTGTCGTTGACCATGATCTCTCTTACAGTACAGGCATGTTACTATTGGTCCTCTATCTCTAAGAGGTCTGTAACTCTTGTACTCTCTCGAGTGTTCTCCTTTCTTCTCGTGAGTATATTGCTTTTTCCTGTATACAGGTTGTACTGCAGCTCCGTAACTTACATCTGCACCCTTATTGAAACTAAAAATGTTTCTGTGTGCATTCCAGTATGCAGCACCTGCATCTTCCATCTGCTTTACTGTTTCAGGTTTTTGCTCAATCAAAAACGTCTTCATGCTGCTCGGGACACTTGACAACACCTTGTCTCTTATCAATAGATCTTTTAACAAATCGTATGATTTGTTCACTTTCGCCGATGTTACCCACTTGTCAAAAGTGGATACCACCTCAGACATGTAATCCAGAAATGTCTGTTCAGCTTTCGGAATCAAATTTTTAAAGGTATTTCTGTAAGATTCCTCATCTAGGGAGAAATGTTGGAGAATTCTATCCCTGACAAAGTAATAATCCTCAAGTTTTTCAGTAGGGATTGTCTCTAGTAATTTCAAAGGTTCCCCCACCCCCTAGGTGTTTTCGGTAAATGAGTGACCACTCTTTAAAAGGGACCTCATAGTGATTAACCATACATTCAAAATTTTGTGTCCAAGCAGATATGGAATCACCCTGTGTAAAAAATTTTATTAGGCCCTGGTACTTTTTGAACGAAGGTTCAGCAGCCTTTATCTCAGCCTTACGCATTTGCACCTCAGCATCTCTAGTTGCTTCTATCTCTTTGGCCTTTAGTTCCATCACCAGCCTTTCTTTCTCTAGGTCTGAATTGCATAACATCTCTTTGAGTCTCAAGGTAGCGGTGTGTTCTAGCTCTTTGTCCTTTATCAACAACTGTACCCTGTCTCTCTCAGCCATCGCAGATAACTCCTGTTGTTTAAGAGCTATCTGAGCTGATACTTCTTTGTCTTTTAATGCCGCTTGGGCTTCCAGCTGTTTTTCTAGGTTAATAGCCTCGATCTCCTTTAGTTTACTAGCGGCTTCTAGTTCCAATTTCTTGAGTTCTCTCTCGTCAGCTCTGTCTTTTCTCTCTTGGTCACGTTCCTCTTTTTCTCTCAACTCTCCATACTTCTTATCCGCCCATTCCAGCACCTTCTCACCCGTCATCCCATGCTGTTTGGCCATCTCGATAAATTCAGCGAGACTCGACATCTTAGTAACAGCAACAGTGATCTTTCGTTCAAAATAATAATAAACAACCACTTAACAAATCACCTGACTAACCGTAGCTGCCACGAACAAAAATACTAAAAATTACCAGTGGCAAGCCTGGAAATCGGTGAAAACAATGCAACTAATATAGCAACGTAATAAATTCAATACAATAATATTAATAATTATGGAACAATTTGGACTGTTCCGATACAGAAAAGGGATGGGTCACCGAAACTTAATCGTTACAATTTCCGAATGAGGGATGATGATGTGTGCACACAAAAAAAATTATTACACAAATAAACGAGAAAATAACGTAAATGATGAATAGGACAGGCGAGAAATGAAAAGGACAATGAACGATGCCAGGGGCTCAAATACAACTGCGTAGAACCCTCGAGGGCTGGAGAACAGACCACAACAATACACCAAAAGCAAAACAAACTTATCTTCTCTCCAGTCCTTGATTCTTGGCCTCCCACAGAAAGGATGATGAGGATGATGATGATGAACGAGAACGACAGGCCTCGGTTGATCGGTGTCAGCAGCAACCACTCAACAGCACCCAACCTTCCTCACACTTTTTACTGTCCGTCAAACTTTCTCCTATACGTCACTAACTTGTTACGACGCAAACGCAGCCCTATCACATTTAGTCATTATTAATTACAGTCAGTCGGAACAAATACGAAAACGATAACAAACTATCACTTTATAGCGCTACGAGTGACCCAAGCCAACCCCGATGTCGCTATCAATAATTAAGAGTAGGCCCGGACAACGATGCAATATTTAAGAGAATTAACTCAGCAACGCCATCACAAACTTACTCGATAGCAACATCAAAATTAAGGGATTAACTCAATCACGTTAGCCCTACAATAGTGAACGACAAAACTTAAAGAAAAATAAATCAGTCAGCTAAACATACAAACTAATCTATGTCTCCTATTTAGACAAATAAATACAAGCACATTGGGTTCACAATTAACGCGGACAACTATTCCTATCTAGCTACTACCATAGGACGAGCTCCCATAATCTGTCACAGACCTCTGGGTGACCTTGCTGGTCTGTGGCTCGTAACTGGGCCTATGACAGACAGACTAACCTTTAACACACACTGAACCCGAACGCACACAGAGCACACACGACAATCTTTATTGGAAGTACAGGTAATACATAGACAGTCGACTTCCCGCCGTGTGGCCACCTATTGCTTGGACCCTCTGGCTGAACGGGCTTTACAATCGCCTCGTCCCCAGTACGTGCGACAGGCAATCTTCTGGTGTACAAACCACAACCCGGCAGGATACGCTCTCTTCTATCGCCACGCTGACCCAATCAAACTGTCACAGTCTCTGTCTTAGTGCAGGGTCAGAGTGTCAAGGTTAGCCACTCTCTCACAGCACATATACATAAATACTCTACACAAGAACTATCCTATCCTAACACAAAACTGTACAGAAATAAACTATCCAGTCACTAACAGAAATATATCCTAACTCTAATACTATAACTGTCTTCCTAAACGTCCTCTCTTCCTGACCGACGCACACCGAATGTCCTGTTCTCTCTCCCCCGTGTCTCTTGACCCCGTTCACCAGCTCAGTCCCAAAAGCAGTCATCGTGTTACTACAACACAGTTCAGTCTTTCTTGCTTTATCCTGAGCGCTGGTTTCGCCGTGCGATCACAGAACGGACTTGACCAGTCACGGCCCTGACCTTTGTGTCAACCCTGGGGTGTCACGTCAACACCCCCACCTACGGTGTGGTACACTGACTGTACTTGATAGGGTTGTGACAGTCCAGCCACTTCCAAGTCTCTTTCCATTGTCATGTATATCATATGTTTATGTCTCA
>CAJHNH020005242.1:0-12500 GCA_905116865.2 Candidula unifasciata
ACAGTGTTTCTTGCTTTGTTTACCGTCTTCAGCGAGCAAAACAAAAGCGATTCTCTGGCTTTGAACATGTTCATCTTTTCTTATCTGTTCCGTAGTCGCACTTGGAGGGGGTCGGGGGAGGCAGAACAAACCCATAGCCTGCCTAACAAGCATGTAGAAAAAAGATGACTAACTAGGATTTAAGTCACAGTGCATTTGCCTGAGAGGCTTGTATCCAGTAGTCTGCATACAGTTAAGTGAGATCTGACAAAACGAAAGAACATGCAAAAATAAAGTTATGAAACAAGACGAAAGACCAAAAGTGGATGAAAGACCAGACCTTTCTACAAGTTTACCTATAATCGTAATAGTCGTCCCCATGTGAGATTAATTTTTTTTAGTTATTTGAAGCCCCACCCTGGCTTTTGCCGGGCGCCCTGAATATAGCCGGGGGATAAATATGGCCTAACGGCTGAAAGGGGTTTCTGGGACCTCTTCATGGGTGATCCGCATGGTGGCACTTTGTGTCACGGGGTGTTTATCGCTTGTGTGATGTCCTGGTTGGGTACATATATAGATTCCATCAATATGCGTCAAGGCAAAACTAGGTAAAAAGCTCTTTTTTTTTTTTTTTTTTTTAATGAGTGTTTTGAAGTAACAAATCGTGTTTGTGTTGGTGTGTGTGTGTGCATTACCCCCCAGTCCTAACCTCATGCTACTTTGTGTTTTGACTATCGGTGGGTCGCTCGTACATACGTTGGTCCACATTATGTCTGTCTGTCTGTCTGTCTGTCTGTCTGTCTGTCTGTCTGTCTGTCTGTCTGTCTGTCTGTCTGTCTGTCTGTCTGTCTGTCTGTCTGTCTGTCTGTCTGTCTGTCTGTCTGTCTGTCTGCAGGCTGTCTGTCTGTCTGTCTGTATGTGTGCGTGCGTGCGTGCGTGCGTGGATGCATGTATGTATGTATGTATGTATGTATGTATGTATGTATGTATGTATGTATGTATGTATGTATGTATGTATGTATGTATGTATGTATGTATGTATGTATGTATGTATGTATGTATGTATGTATGTATGTATGTATGTATGTATGTATGTATGTATGTATGTATGTATGTATGTATGTATGTATGTATGTATGTATGTATGTATGTATGTATGTATGTATGTATGTATGTATGTATGTATGTATGTATGTATGTATGTATGTATGTATGTATGTATGTATGTATGTATGTATGTATGTATGTATGTATGTATGTGTGTGTGTGTGTGTGTGTGTGTGTGTGTGTGTGTGTGTGTGTGTGTGTGTGTCTGTCTGTCTGTCTGTCTGTCTGTCTGTCTGTCTGTCTGTCTGTCTGTCTGTCTGTCTGTCTGTCTGTCTGTCTGTCTGTCTGTCTGTCTGTCTGTCTGTCTGTCTGTCTGTCTGTCTGTCTGTCTGTCTGTATGCGTGCGTGCGTGCGTGCGTGTATGCATGTATGTATGTATGTATGTATGTATGTATGTATGTATGTATGTATGTATGTATGTATGTATGTATGTATGTATGTATGTATGTATGTATGTATGTATGTATGTATGTATGTATGTATGTATGTATGTATGTATGTATGTATGTATGTATGTATGTATGTATGTATGTATGTATGTATGTATGTATGTATGTATGTATGTATGTATGTATGTATGTATGTATGTATGTATGTATGTATGTATGTATGTATGTATGTATGTATGTATGTATGTATGTATGTATGTGTGTGTAGGTAGGTAGGTAGGTAGGTAGGTAGGTATGTATGTATGTATGTATGTATGTATGTATGTATGTATGTATGTATGTATGTATGTATGTATGTATGTATGTATGTATGTATGTATGTATGTATGTATGTATGTGTGTGTGTGTGTGTGTGTGTGTGTGTGTGGTGTGTGTGTGTCTGTCTGTCTGTCTGTCTGTCTGTCTGTCTGTCTGTCTGTCTGTCTGTGTGCGTGCGTGCGTGCGTGCGTGCGTGCGTGCGTGCGTGCGTGCGTGCGTGCGTGCGTGCGTGCGTGCGTGCGTGCGTGCGTGCGTGCGTGCGTGCGTGCGTGCGTGCATGCATGCATGCATGCATGCATGTATGTATGTATGTATGTATGTATGTATGTATGTATGTATGTATGTATGTATGTATGTATGTATGTATGTATGTATGTATGTATGTATGTATGTATGTATGTATGTATGTATGTATGTATGTATGTATGTATGTATGTATGTATGTATGTATGTATGTATGTATGTATGTATGTATGTATGTATGTATGTATGTATGTATGTATGTATGTATGTATGTATGTATGTATGTATGTATGTATGTATGTATGTATGTATGTATGTATGTATGTATGTATGTATGTATGTATGTATGTATGTATGTATGTATGTATGTATGTATGTATGTATGTATGTATGTATGTATGTATGTATGTATGTATGGTATGTATGGTATGTATGTATGTATGTATGGTATGTATGGTATTTATGTATGTATGTATGTATGTATGTATGTATGTATGTATGTATGTATGTATGTATGTATGTATGTATGTATGTGTGTGTGTGTGTGTGTGTGTGTGTGTGTGTGTGTGTGTGTGTGTGCGTGTGTGTGTGTGTGTGTGTGCGTGCGTGCGTGCGTGCGTGCGTGCGTGCGTGCGAGCTTGCGTGCGTGCGTGCGTGCGTGCGTGCGTGCGTGCGTGCGTGCGTGCGTGCGTGCGTGCGTGCGTGCGTGTGTGTGTGTGTGTGTGTGTGAGGGTAGTTATGTATGTTAGTAGGTAGTAATTATTTATGTATGTAGGTATTATGTAGATATTTATATAGGCATGTGTACGTTGAAAAACCATGAACCGCGAAGAGATTTATGTCTGATGTATTTATTAACTGCATGATTCCATTTTTTTCTTCCACACAGTTGGAGCTGGCGTTTAATACAACCCCTGGCTTTGTAAACCTAACAGTAGAAGGATTCTGGTAAGGGAGTCCTGGTTTTCCTACACATTAAGTGAAATCACCTCTCAAACTCAAGGGGCAACAAAGGAGAATAAGGACTAATGTGTCCGTAATTTTCCATCAAACACGCAAGTACGCACACATTCACACATACATGCCCATCTCACAGACAGACACTCGTACACACATACGGGTACCACACACATATGTACACACGCGTTGACATTTGCTTCATCCAGACATAAATGTTTTTTAATCACAATCGACGTCTTTGCACATTAATCATCCCTATGCGTGCACGGTCCTCCTATGCAGCAGCCACTTCAAGGTACATCTACTGATGGTTCCCATGAGGATCAGGACATAATATAACATAAGTAGGAAGTGAAGAACTCCTTTGAAGTCTTAGGGCTCGTTGCAGTGTAGCCATTGCCTCAGGATTTTATTGATTGAAAACCTGCCGCCTTAACTTCCTTGAGCATTTCCTGGTAATAGTTTAAGGTCACGAAGACCTAACAGCCGGGGAAATGTTTTTGTTTAATCAAAAGAAAAAGCATTATTAGCCTTGTAAGTGCCACTGCTAACCATGGACTAGGAACATCGACTGATACAAAGTTCTAGGACTTATTTTCACCACTCCTCGCCCCCTATTCCTGCCCAGTTTCTGATTTAGAGGGAGAAATGAGAGAACTGCGGCAGTCTCTTTTGATATGGCTATTTGGTATAATATAGAGAGGATTGTTTAAACCAGTGTTTTCCAAACTGTTCTTGTTCGCGGCGCCTTTTTTCAATGAAAATTTTTCCACGGCGTATTAATTATAATTCTTTTACAATATTTCGCGGCGCCCCTGTGAAGAGGTCGCGGCTCCCCGGGGCCCTGCGGCGCACAGTTTAGGAATCACTGGTCTAAACCAATCTCATTCCGTTAGATGGGAGCCTTTTTTTTTTCAGGGCTGACTATGATTAGCAAGGAACAACCAACGCCTCCTTTAGAATAAATTAAAATCTGGAGGAGACCCTGGGAATGACAGCCCATACGGGAAAACCTGCCCGTTATTGCACTTCGATTTGGGGAGTGCGGGGAGCTTACTCCCGAGGGCAGTTACGTCCCATAACCTTACAGTGGGAGTGGCAGTCCGCAAGTAGTTGTATTTAGTGAGGAGACAATATATATTGTTACTTATATGCTCTAGTTCTGACCACACTATAAGCATCAAGACTGAATACTGTTAATGAGAACAGAGACATCCGATTTTAACAAGCTGTCGATTTCTGCGAAATGCGGGTTACGGCACAGTATTCCCCAGCCCCTTTTGTGTGTGTTTATTTGTGTTTTTTGTTTTAAATGTGTCTACATGGGGACTAGAGAACTCGTATCATGTTCACTTCTTACTCTATATACGGCACACATTTCTCTGCTCTTTCTGTCCCCTTGTTCTTTAATGATCAGCGATTCTGTTTCAATCGTTAAAATTTGTGAGGTTCAGCTTCCTAACGCTACAAAACGGACTCCTTTAGGTAGACAAATTTTAGAGTAAATGAAATAGCTGCGACTGATTGGGTGACTGTTTAAATCTCACACTATTTTGCTTCGCATAAGATGCCCAAGAAGGTAGTGCCCAAGATACAGAATAATACATACAATCTTTTCAGTATGGCTAAATGCACATTTAATACTACATAGAGATGTGTGCTCAAAAGAGACATGAATGATGCAGGTAGGAACAAAATGCCATGGTCTCTGTTGTGTGGAGACGGCACATCAGGAAGGGAACGAGAATGAAGGAAGAAATGATTGCGGAAAAGATGAGAGCTGGGCGTCTGAAAAGAAACGCATTAAAGACAACAGTTGCAAACGACGGTCCTGAAATCCCATGCTATAACTATGGAAGACTTTTCCTAAAGTGGGCGAATCTTGCTAGCCACACTCGCCCTCGCTATGGGCTGGGAGTCGCAGGCCTCCTCATAGCACAATGTAACACTATCGTCTGGAAATACGAAAAGTTCCCGATAATAATAATATATGTAATGAAATGCACATGAAAGGGGAATGCCAGTTACCGTTAATTTTTGTGAGAGTACAGTCCAAAGAAAGGTGGTGACAATATTGTTCATAATGTGAAATTCGACTTTTGCTTGAGTTTACTACATTTAACTTCCTGAGAACATCATCGATCTGCTGTTATCAGGGTATTTAAGTTCTGAAACGTATCAACCGGCTGCAGAAACTTGTCCTTGGTAAAAAAAAAAAAAGGACCCTAAGGCGTATTGGGCATATAAGGCTAGACCCATATTTCATAGACCAATCGGCACTTGGTGGGTGATATGGTAAGTATCACTCTGGCAGCCTCTACTTCACAGGACTGCACATCCTACCCATTCAAAGCTGGGTCGATCTGGGAGCCAATGTAATTTCTTTTTTCCAAGACCGGCTCCCTCAGGACACGAACCCACGGCCTTTCGATCCGCAGGCGAGCGTCTAGCCGCTACGTCATAGAGAATCCTAGGCTTATCCTATTTACTCTGATTTTTGTGTGTGTGTATTTTTATTTTAGGAAAAGGGGCAGGTGATTTGTTTTCTGTGTGTGTCACCTTTCTAATTAACATTACTGCATTGTTTTTCCACCCGCTGCTTAAACATTGAACTTCATTTGTATCGCCCCTTTCATTTCTGCCCATCGAGTTGAGTCAAGAAGTGACATCACAGCACTGAAGGCATTTCCATGCGTGCTCTGTCTTCATCTTCACCAGCCAGCGCAGAGTTCCAATACTGATGGTAACAGTCACAGTCTAGTTATATGTCTGTGTTGCCTTTCCTCTGAGTGTAGTGAGCTGCCAGACCCTCTGGTTACACCCAGGTGTCTTATTCTCTCCAGGCCATAATAATCTTCTTTCTCTACTAATTCTGTTGCTTGTTCCCAAAAGGCCTTGACCACATCTGACTTGTCATGTGTTCATTCACAACCCAGTGGTGCAGATCCAACCAATCTGTCTGCCTGTTCATTAGCCACTACGCTGGCATGACCGGGAGAATAAATCCACAGTATGCTCACTACATTTGACCTTCCCAGTGAAGCTTGCCACTTTGCTCGAAGCATCCCTGTCTTCACCTTTCTCAGCATGCCTTCAGAGTCTGTTACAATTGCCACAGGTGTATGCATCTTGTTCTCTAGCCACCGGAGAGCTGCTGTCTCCACCTCAACCTCCATTCTCATACTTCTGTCTGTCATTTCTTGTATCTGAATTTCATGTTATGCAATCAAAACTACATCGTTAGATTATTTATGGCAAGTTGTTAACAGTAAATTCACTTACTGATAAAACTGGTATTTCTTTCAGGGATCTCATCAGATTTCCTTTTACAAACTGAAAGGTTCCGATGTTACTGCACCGTCCTGTGTAACAGCTTATTTAGTGTGTTGAAAACCACCAGCTTGGTTGTAATTCGTAATCTATTCTTGTTGCTAGTATTATTATCATACAGTGTTTTTTTTTTTTATTCTGAAACGTTTGCCATCAATCTTTACATTTCTCATCACCCTTATCATGTCTATTTGACTTTCTCCAGCATCCCGATAACGAGTCAGTTTTACACTATTGGCCTCAGAGTCTTTTTTTTATTTTTTTTTTTTAAATTCTACTGATATTAATGTGTTTTACAATTTTTCTAGGAAAGGAAGCGTAGGTGTGAATTTCACATCAAATTACAAGGACGCAAACATACGTGATGTATTTACTAGTCTAGTCGGCAAGTTGCCTTCGTGGTACGATGATACAGAGCTCAATAAAAGCATTAACAATGGTAATCTATATTTTTGCTTTTCATATTTGATGTCAAAATTGTGAATAATAATAATTTTAAAAAAAAAAAAAAAAAAAAAAAGGTTACTTTCCCCTTAAATCGGTGACTGTATCAGGGTGGTATCAGTACTGGAAATACCAGCTTTTCAGTACTGGAAATGCCAGCTTTTCAGTGTTGGAAATACCAGCTTATCAGTGCTGGAAATACCAGCTTATCAGTGCTGGAAATACCAGCTTATCCGTGTTGGAAATACCAGCTTATCTGTGCTGGAAATACCAGCTTATCTGTGCTGGAAATACCAGTTTATCAGTGCTGGAAATACCAGCTTATCAGTGCTGGAAATACCAGCTTATCCGTGCTGGAAATACCAGCTTATCAGTGCTGGAAATAACAGCTTATCAGTGCTGGAAATACCAGCTTATCCGTGCTGGAAATACCAGCTTATCTGTGTTGGAAATACCAGCGTATCAGTGCTGGAAATACCAGCTTATCAGTGATGGAAATACCAGTTTATCATTGCTGGAAATACCAGCTTATCAGTGCTGGAAATACCAGCTTATCCCTGCTGGAAATACCAGCTTATCTGTGCTGGAAATACTAGCTCTGTCCAGCAAGAAAGTCTCATTGACCCAGCCTTGATACTTGATGTTCAGTATCTTTCTCAAATAAATTATGTGGACGTGGTTGAGCGTCTATGCATGGCGTCTGTATACAGTACATGTTTCACCATCATTTGCAGTACAGGGAGCACTGCGGCTCTTTATACCTTCGGGTAATTTGCAGACTGATGCCACTTCGATGCCAGACAATGGTGTATAGTCTGCCTAAAATGGAACTGACTTAAGAGGTCCTCGTGTTTACCTCATTGGCGGTAGTTAAATGTGTGAATAAAATGACTTGGACGATGAACTGGTTTAAGGGGTCACTACACGGCATTTTTCCCAATTTATGACAAAAATATCACTTTTTCAATGTGTTCGTTTTTGTAAAGTTCGGCATTCGTACAATAGATGACACAAAAAATTTATGTCATTTGTAAACAATTTAGCATTGAAAAGTTAATACTAATGACACCACTTCGTGCACTTTTTTAAGATTAAAAAAAAAGTTTAAAAGTCAGTTTTCTCAAATCTTTATATTTCAGTTTGCTGTGTGTGTGAAATCCTAAAATCTAAGCTAAAATAAAGAGTAGAATCATCAAATTTTGTATGCATACTCCAGAAACAATATTATAGGGACTGGTTTATATAAAATTAGATTTTAGAAAGTTTTTGTTTCTAAAATTTGATTATTGTCTTATGATGCTAGATTTTTTTGACTTTTTCAATAAACCTACATTTTAAAATTCTACGAAAAATATTTAAAAACATGTTTAAAGTAAATAAACTAGACCAGTACCTTTAAATAGGACGAAAGGTCATGGATCTATCATTTATTGTTGAATACCTATGTAAAATTTAAGGATTCTAAGTACATATTGTTCTTTTCACAAGATGGCGGATATTGCTATGACAACTATGATATTTTAACACTTAAAGTATACAAATGTAATAAAATGTATCCCCACAAATGGCCATTATAAAATAACTGCTCTAAGTCTGTAAATAAAAAAATAAAAATATTTGGTGTAGTGACCCCTTAAAGTGAGGAAGAGTTGCACAACTTCGTCGACCTCATTCTCTCGCCTGATCCCATCTAGATTCAGTGCAGGACAAGTCGAGACGACTGGAGATGAAATCACGTGAAGTAATGGGGGTTTTCTACCTTCCTCATAGTGCTCTTTGCGCTCTACATCGCGTTGCTGGTACTCGCCATCAAGTCTTTTTTACCAAGTATTGATTTCCTTCGTGCATTCAGCCGAGTCCAGTCTGCATGCTTGGATAAGCAGATTATGACTCACTAATAACTGTTCGGCTACCATCCCTTTCTACCTGTAAAAGTCGTTACGGTGGATGGGTGGCCGCTGCTGCATACTGGCAGCTGCTATGAGCTACAAGTGAGAGTTGGATGTCAAGCTTAGATCAAGGCAGGGAAGCTGTCCTGAAAAGGACACGACAAACCACCAACAGCAACGTTACAATACAGGTAGATAAAGAGGCTATCTGAATTAAAAGTAATTCATAGAACCAGAAGTAGCGATTCTTCATATCTATTTGTTTTCTTGCTGTTATTAACATTGTATATACTGGTGGGTATATAGTATATTCAGCAATGAAGGTTCATAAGGCGATACTGTGATGATGTTGCAAAGCCGCTGTATGAACCAAAACGTTGCAGTTAGTTGAGCTTACACGGATGTACACACATAACTCGGGCCCGGGCACAAAGCGAAAGTCCAGACGAACAACCAGGACCTTCCGCCGGAGCTTAAAGCCGGCGGAAGAAGAAGAAAAAGAAGAAGAAGAAGAAGAAGAAGAAGAAGAAGAAGAAGAAGAAGAAGAAGAAGAAGAAGAAGAAGAAGAAGAAGAAGAAGAAGAAGAAGGAGATGATGAAAGAAAGGATAACAAGAAGAACAAAAAGGAGGAGGAGAAGATATATCCACATCGTCGGCTCATTTACGTTTATTTTCAATTTTATCAGTCTCTGTGCATTTTTGTGTCCTTCTTTCATTCCTAGCATCGGCGTGTGTGGATTAGGCGTTGCGAACCCGCTTCGTAATGCCCTGGTGCTAGGTTAGATCCCAGCTGCGGACGGTTTGTCTTGCCTTGGTTTCGACAGTGGTACTCCATTCTGAGTCTTTATTGACTTAGGTCATTGGGACTAGCTCCATACTGTATTGTCCACTTTGGCTAACCTCATCGAGAAGATCCATGCAGAAATAGGTCCCTTTGCCATTCGGGAACAGAAGAGAACTAAAACAGTTTAGTAAAGATCCGTATAAACAACGACTAATACGGTCATTTAATTTGTTAAGCTATGTTTGCAAACCTATTTCTTGAAGCCTCAGAGATGTGGTTTTATAGAAGAATGTTTGATTACACTGGACTGTTTAAAAAAAAGCAACCAATAGGTTTTGAAAGAGACGGGAGCCCGATAACAACTAATCACAGACATCAGAAGGAGACAGTCATCATTTTTCGGCCATGTTGTGAGAAGAGGGAAAATGAAACATGTTGTGACCACTGGAAAGATCTGTGGGAGGAGGGATAAAGGAAGACAACGAGAGAAGATTCTTGTCGCATGACATGGAGGTGTGTCAGCACACGAACTAATACATGCTGCAGGAGATCGCAGACTGTGGAGAGGCATGATCGCCCACGCAAGTCGGCTAGGCACCTGATGATGATGATGTCTGCAATGGCCAGATGACTGAAATGATATGATAAACAAATTTGAACGTACTGATTAACATTTAAAGATACAGAAGTAGTCGAGACAGAAGAGAGCGTTAGACAACACAAACAGCAAAAGTCGTAGTTTTCACACTGGGAATGGAACCTAATCCCTCCAAAAGACGACGGAACCTCGCTGCCGGAACGAGTGTACTTTGGAACAGGCAAAACTAAACACCCCTTAAAAATTATCAACATTAGCATGATCGATCATATACCTGAGCCAACAACTTTAGAAAATACACAGTTCGTAGTTAAAGACATTTATGTTAATCGATCATATAACCCACTTCATACAATAGCAAGAGTTTATGAATATTATTATACTGACAGTGAGTGTTGGAAAATGACAACAGAAACTACGCACGAACTGGAGACTTTTCACAATAAATGTCTAAGGAAAATTCTGTCAATATTTTGGCCAAAAAAGATCACAAATGAAGAACTGATAAAGAAACAAAAAACTTTCATCACAGGCAAATGTTATTAAAGGAAGAAACTGGAGATGGCTTGGACATGTTTGCTGAATGCCTCGTGACACTTTGGCAAAAACAGCTCTCGGACTGTCAAAAATGGGAAATGGAGACGTGGACGACTTTAGGTGCCCTGGAGAAGGGCAATATAAATACATTGCACAATTTATTGCCAGGCATATTTTGCTGTATCTCGTCAGGTGCGTTACTACAAAGTTACATCACAATAAAATAAAGCACAAAACTGAATAAATCCAACTGAAATGCGAATAGTTTTTGACATATCGTGTGTTTTTTTTTTTTTTAACCACCAGAAGCTCACCGTAGTCATGTAACTAACCACGATAACTTCAGAATTACTATAAATTCCGTCTGCTTACAAAGGAGAAGGTTGTTGAAGCACATTATAATTTGTTTATCATTTGATTTTCACGATCTTGGTTTTTATTTTTATTTTCTGAAGTATATTACTATAGTATACTTTGCTTCTTCCTGATGTCTTCCTGTTATAGTGGTACGAAAGATGTGTGAAGAAGAAGACAGCTGTCCTAAAAGCTACCATTGTAGTGTTGAAAAAAGTCAACAACAATTCGAGCCAATCTGTGAATATGTTTGTCTTCAAAGTGAGTGTCAGAACAATGGATACTGTGTCGTGAACATAGACAACCAGCCAAAGTGCAGGTCAGTTAACTTATATTTATATGTGTGTGTGAAACAAATTGAAAAAGAGAAAAACAGAAGAGAGATGTAAAGGCAGAGAAGATATGAAGTTATATGTTTGGGTGGAGTTTGTAGAATAAAGACAGTTATAAGACCGCTAAGGTCACACGTACATTTTTTCTCTCACAATTTCGAATCTATCCCAACCCAAAGACTGTTTTCGATAACTTTTGGCAAAGTAAAAAACTCAAAATTTTTAACTCTAATTGGTGGTCCGAAAGGACGCTATGTGGAAAGCTCGGTCTCTACAAGATGCGCCTGGCCGAATTAGGAGCTATTAACCAAGAGGAAAACATGAGTTATGAGTTGGATTATCTTCACAGCACTCCATAGGTTCTCAGATTAGCCCCTCAACATATTCATCAGCGTCGCGCGGTTAACAGTGCCAATCTTATGTTGGTTGACAAGACTTAGTTTTTTGTCCGGTGTGCTTCTCATGCATGACTACTCCGATATTTACTCCTAATTCTCGTATTCTTAACAGTTATATAGACAAGTTGCTTCCAAAATCCTCAGAACGTCCTATCTCTCTAAGGGCATCCATGGGTCGGCCATCTTCAGTTATTGCAGCACCTGCCAGTCTATCAGCTCTTTCATTACGAACAACACCTCCATGACCTGGGATAAATATGAAGATAAATTACTCAGCACACACATGCGGGAATAGTCCTGTGATTCTAGCCATACGAAAGCTTGTCTTACCACCATCATCTCCATCGTCACGCTGCTGGTAGTCATGGAGAAAGCCTCGCTGGTTTCTTGAAAGGACTAAGCCAGACAGCTGGCGCAAATATCAGAACTTTGGTGGAGTAAAAAAACCCAGATCACAAATATAACCGGATACTGTATTTTTTTTTTAATAAATATTTTTATTCCTCAAAAATGGAATGGAATATAATTTTAAAACCAGTTAGAATAAAAATCATTTATTATATAGGTAGGTTAAGGGCTTGTGTAATATCTTAAATCACTAACTTTACTCTTGTTGATGCCCCGAATAATAATTATAATGAGTAGTAAAAAGGTTTGTAATATTTGAATACACTGACTTTATCTTGTAGATGCTTTGAGACGGATGACTACATTTACACTGGGGAAAACTGTGAGATAAAGACAGAAAAGCTGACCATGAGCAAGGATAAAATCATCGGCATTGCCGTTGGAGTAGGAGGAGGTGTTATTCTTCTTCTTCTCATTATCGTTGTCATCA
>CAJHNH020005242.1:17500-24043 GCA_905116865.2 Candidula unifasciata
TCTGTTTTCAGGCAGTCATTCCAGTCTTTCAAAGGTTCAGAAGACGGCATACACCAACCCACCTCCAGCCCACGGCCCGGAGTGGCACCAGAAAATAGCCATTCTTTGTACAGGTCACTATTTGATGTGTGTTGAAAACAAAAATGCCTATTATTATGTAAGGCGTATGATAGTGTACATAGAAGCAGTTATTGGAATACTATGAATGACTTTGGAATACCGAAAATGTTAATTACCATGACCAAACAAAGTATCGAAGACACTTATAATATAAGTAAAGTAAAAAGTAAAGAATGTGGGCAGCATTACGCCGGCCGTCTTTAGTTCCACAGGACAGCCATTCTTGTACCCATTTTAGGCTGGGTCGACATGCGCACTTACAATATAGTAACATACAAAGGCAGAAAGTTAGACCGTTTTCAAACAACATCTGGTTTAAAGCAAGGTGATACTCTGTCCCCACTACTTTTCAACTTGGCCCTGAAGAAAATTATAAGGAAACTGAAACAAGCGAGTACTGTAGGAGAATCTACATGAATACTTGGATATGCTGATGACATTTATATCGTTGGAGAAAATGAACTAGAGACTGGTAAAACACAGACTCTCTTAAAAGAAGCAACTCCCAAAATGGGACTAGTTATCAGTCACGATAATACAGAATACATAATAATAACAATGCAGGGAAATGATATAAACAGCGGCACCATACAAGCCGATAATATGAAAATCAAACAAACGGAAATATATAAGTATTTGGGGGCAAACTTTAACTGCTCTAACATGCTGAGAGAAGAAATACAATCTAGAATACAATCTGGAAATGAAGTATATTATGCCCTTCAACATCTGCTAAACTCAAAGTCTTTTTCTCGCAAAATTCAGATCAAAATATATAAAACGTTGGTAAAAGCAATCGTTTTATATGGCTCTGAAACATGGAGCGCAACTAACAGAGATGAAACCTCATTACACATTGTCAAAAACAGAGTATTACGATGAATCTTTGGACCCATGAAAGATGCAAACAGCGGGAAATGGAGAGTGAGAATCAACAACAAAATGCAAAATATGTTTATATCACCACTGATAACTGATCTATAATAGACTGAAATGACTTGGGCATAATGAAATAATATGAAATGACAGAGTGGCAAAAACTGTATACACAAGAGAGCTAAATTGTCGTATACCACGAGGCAGACCAAGAAGACGATGGGGAGATAACGTCCAGACAGACCTGCAAACGGTTGGTCTCACCAACTGGAGAGAGAAGACCAACCAGAGAGATGAGTGGAGGCGGGTGATATCTGCAGCAGTGAACCTCAAGGGCTCAGAACGCTGAAGAAGAAAAGGTTGTGTTATGTAATGTTATGATCATCGACGTTACTGCACCAAAGTACCTCTCACATTGGCATTTCCGCATTCTGTACCTCGTGAATGTTGCTGCATCGGATCTCATCACGGACGCCCCCGTAGCTCCAGTGAGGATCAAGTTTATGATAATTGTGTTAAACACGTAGTAAAGCATAAAAGACAATTTTCCCGCCCTTTTGCGTATCGGGCGTATAGTGATGGGATACTGAACTCCAAATTTTGCCCGGGCAGCGCCGCTAGGCTACTCGTTTCGATACCCAACTGCCAAGTGAATTGTTACGTGGGTAGCAATACACACGAACGTCTGATCTCACTACTCTGAGATCAGGGGAAATAATAAAAGTCTACTTTAAAAACAATCCCAGCCTTCACCGCGGCCTGAACCCGGGACCTCTAGCACTCGAGGCGGACACCATGTTTTGAGACCACGCAACACCCCCCCCCCCACCCCCCCCTTTTCCGGGGAAATCAAGTACGAATCACTTTATGATCGCCTGCGGATAAGAAGGTCGTGTGTTCAGATCCTGATGGAAACCTTTTTTTAAGGACTTTGGCTCCCAGGTTGACCCAGCCTTGAATGGGTACTAGGTACAACCTAAGGAAGTATAGACGACCGGCGTGATGTGACCACGTCACCAACCAAGTTCCAATTGGTATATAAAATATAGATCTAGGCCTATATGTCTAAAAGGAAAAGGATCCTTCATAATTGAGGGTTATCCCCCGAATAACGGCCACATATTATGGTGGCCAAAAACACACCCTGACAGGGCCTTATTAGGTCGTAAACATTCAAAAACTTTAACTCGAAAATAATAAGAACGAAAAAAAAGGAAAATGACGAAATCGACTACACAACGATAATTGAGGCCTTTATATATATGAAAATAGTGACACAGAAGCACAGAGGTTGCAAATAGTGCCCGAAAATCTGCTCTTTGTGGCTGTGGCGCCATTGAAACTTGGCTAAATATGATCGGTGCCGCATTGGTAACGCAGTTTTACCCGCCGAGCGGCGCGGATAGGGGGGCTAAACTAGATGGCTGGGACTCATGAGCACATAAATTGGAGGAGTTTGCAGGAGATGCGGTAGCCATCTAGTTTAGCCCCCCCCCCCCATCCGCGCCACGCGTAATGGCGCGGGGGATACGCTCGTCAGTGAGTTTAATCGTAATAACACTATCTCTGACGTGCGTCGGAGTGAGTGGTCTCCCCGCCATGTCGCTATTATGGTGTATTTTGCTGCGTTTTGGAAATTGTCAACAATCCTAGTTTTGCTGCGATGTGTAAGTAGGAGGAAGTCCGCAATTTACATGTGATTGAGGCCTTGTCAGGGTTTTTTTTTTTTTTAGAGCCGCTTTATGTGGCCGTTTTTCGGAGGATAGCCTGAAGGAGTTTAATCGAGTAGTCGGGTCTAAAAACTCTACTGCCATGAGATATAGGATGTCCTTTTCTTTGGGAAGTTAAAGCTTTCGTTATCTCACTGCACACACGCCGGACCGGAATTATGCGGCTCAGGCACCTTGAAAATCCCCAACTTAAAATTTTTTTAACCTTCCTTCTTCCTCACGCCTCCCCCCTCACCCCTCTCTCCATTGTTGTCATCAATAACGTTTAGGGATCCGAGAAACTGCTGCTGAAAATCTTACAAAATGTTATCAATTTCAGATTTCCCCGAGGAAAGACTGAAGAACCCTGTAAACCTCTTCTGCAGTGTGTTTTGTTTTATATGCCCTACCAAAGAGCTACAACTCAAGACGATATTCTTGCCCATAATATTTTATTTTATATTATTATATTCATTATATTCTCGCGTTATATTCTTGCGCATTATATGCTTGCGTTTTATATAGTTGCGCATTATATTCTTGCGCATTATATACTTGCGCATTATATTCTTGCGCGTTATATTCTTGCACAATGTTGTCTGTTCCAGACTGCCAGAAGAGAGAGCCGAGAACCCTAAGTTCAACCCATACCTATCTCTACCGAGCGTGCAGCAACCCGCAGTCCGACTTGACCTCAGCCAGGGGTTCCCTGCTGCTGAGGGACCCAGGGAAAGTTCCAGAAACATCAAAGCAAAGTCTCAACAGTTCCACGATAGAGTATGTATTCACTGAATAATAATTTTTTGTTAAACGCACTTCTTAAGGTAGTACCTACTTATCCTTATACAGGGTGTTGCAGAACCAGTCAAGCGATTTTTGACTGATTGTGATTCCATAGGCAATTTTACATTCAGTAGTTTTCCAAAGAGGAGCGACTGGCAGGAGGGTTATTTCACTAGGCTCTCAAGCTGGAGACCCGGGTTTGAATCCTCGGTAAGGCTGATAATTTTTTTCTGTCGGATGCAAAATAAAATCCTCACCTGCACAGGTCGTGGCGACAGCACTAGCCAAGCGGCCGTTAATCTTCAGGCTAAAAAAAACCCTCTGCCTACAGCGCAAAAGTGGTATAATAAAGCCAGTAATTGGCAGTTTTCCATCGCTCACTAAACAGTCGGCTCTTGAAACCACTGTCGAAACCAACACAAGACAGTCTGCTGTAAAATCCCCCGCTGCTAGGATCGAACCCCGCATGTCGGAGTTACATAGCGCGTCCGCATAGAAAATGTTGAAATAACAACTACGGGTCTCCATGGCGTGTCGGTTAAGTCATTGACCTTAAGCTGGGGAGGATGTGTGTTCCGTTTCTTTCTCCATTCTTAGCTTTGGGAATGCTTATGTTTTAGAGATTCTTAGGGGTCGTTACTGGTCGTTACTAGCTTCGTGCTTCATGCGAACAGCTGTCTTTTGGAGAGTGGCCTAGCCATGTCGGGTAAAACTGTATGAAATGTAGTCGATCCTCAGTCTTTTAGGCACCTATTATATTAGTGTTGGAACTCTGCGTTGGCTGCTGAAGTTAAGGACGGAGCACAAATGGGAATGCCCCAAGTGCTGTGATGTCAATTCTTGACTCAACTCAACTCAGCTCCTTCAGTCACCTATGAACAAAATGTAATCTATCTAGGGCAAAGCCTTCCATACTGCTAGGTGCAAAGCTGGTAGGGTTCTGAGGCTCAAGTTGGAGGAAGAGCTGTGAAGCAAGAGTATGGTACTTTTGCCTTGACTATGAATAGTCCAGAAGTCATGGCAGTTACCAAAGCAATAACATGCCTGGAGACACACTTTCACCCGCGATTGCTTTCTCAAAGACTTCGATGAGCATACTCAGGAAGATAGAGAAGGTTGGGTCTGAAGACAGTGGCTGGTGTCTCTAAGCCGGTAGGGGTTGACAAAGATCATCGTCAAATTTACGTCAGGGCAAGCACGCCTGCTTATCCGGTGTGTTCGCAAATCAGTTAACATGTGCAACGATGCGTGTTGATTTTTTATAGCCTATTCCCCATTATATGAAAAAGCGGCCAACTCAAGGAGGGCTTATATGGAGATGCCCACCTGAGAGTGAAACGCGACAAACACACCTGTAATCTGATGTTTTGAAACGTTACACACTAGACGTATATTTGCCTAGAAAAACCACAACAGCCAAAAAAAAAAAAAAAATTCTAGGGTTGGTTCTGCAATGTCCTGTAAAGGATACGCAACGAACTTTCAACTGTAAGCATTATTATTAGAGGCGGAATGCTTGGCGGAACTCCATGTCCGAAACTGAGAAAGTTGCATGCAAAAGTGCTGGGTGCAGGAATCGAATGCGAGCCCATTGTAACGTCAAAGAACACACAAATAATGATGACTATGATAATGATGATTTTAAACATGATCATTGTTCGTTTTAAATCGGTATCTGATTTTTCATTTACCGTTATTATAATTACTCCCAAACATAGGACGCAATTTTTTGTTATTTTAAAGCCCCACCCGGGCTGTTGTCCGGGGTCCTAATATAACCTAACGGTTGAACGGGTTTCTGGGACTTGTGCCCGGGTGATTCTTAACTGAATGGTGGCACTTTGTGTCACCGGATGTTTATCGCTCGTTGCACAGTCCTGGTGGGGTTGAACGCAAACTAGGTCAAATAAAAACCAGATATTTTCCCAAATTTTTGGGGCAAAAATAAACAAATTTTGTAAAAGTTTCAACCTTCATTTAAAACCCATGTAGTTCTAAAGGGGAAACATCACAGGGCCCATTTCTTTTTAAATATTACTTTTTAACCCGTCCCCCAGCAAAGAAAATTTATCTAACTAAAAAATAAAAAAAAAGGAAAGGCATTTCGGGCACAGGTGTAAAACCTTTTTTTTTTGACCCTGGGGTGTCGCCATTTTCCACTCCACCTTAATTCCCTGATATTTTCCCGGGACCTTGTTTTGGGGTGGGTCGAATGGAAAATTTGGGTCAAATTTTATCCCACCGGTTCAATGAAAAACATTAAAATTTGCGGGGAAATTCTCCGCTACCCCGGTCCCAAAAAACTAAAGCTTTGTTTAAGGTTTTAAAATTTTAAAAAAGGATAAAACAGGACAAGGGTGGTAACATAAAGTCCGTTCTCTCTAACTCAAGGTAATAGTCGAAATATCCACAGGCAGAACTCCGTAGCACCGGGGGATCCGAAATACATGGGTATCTTTTGACTTTGTTTTTAAAACAAAACTCATCAGAAAAGGGCCCCCTCCTCATAATTTTTCATTTGGAAAAGTACAAGTAGGGGGTCTCTGAATCCCTCAAGGGCAAAAGGGAAACAACCCTCATCGAAATCCCAAGACTGACAAACCCTTCTCAACTGAAAAAGTTTATTTTCCCGTCCCCCGATATGTACTGTTTACGTGGGTAATTGTCCCAGGGGGCGATAAAAGTTTTTCTCGCCTGCTTGGCCTTTATAAGGTCTGGAAAAAAGGTTTGCTACAAATACACCAACGGGGCGACAGGGCTAGGTGTGCCGGGGTTAGACTTTTTTTTGCCAGGGGCGCCAGTGTCAAAATAAAAACTAAAGGGAAAATTGGTCAGGGTTCAAAAAGGTGCCCCCCCCCCCCCCCAGGGAGGGTTTTTTTCTCCTCCCTTTTTTTTTTCTTTTTTCACGACCCCTCAAAACTACACGACCCCCATTCCCGGCCCCAATGCGATAAACTGGGGAAATGGACCCAAGCTGAACTATAGAAACTTAAAAAGAATGGGAAATATAAAAACAGTTAAATAATGGACAGACTCTTATGGGACAATAAACCCG
>CAJHNH020005243.1:0-24020 GCA_905116865.2 Candidula unifasciata
TCTATCTATCCTATCTAGCTGAGTCTATCTATCTATCTATCTAATCTATCTATCTATCTATCTATATTCTATCTATCTTATCTAATTGTCTGTCTGTCTGTCTGTCTATCTGTCTGTTTGTCTGTCTGTCTATCTATCTATCTATCTATCTATCTATCTATCTATCTACTATCTATCTATCTATCTATCTATCTATCTATCTATCTATCTATCTATCTATCTATCTATCTATCTATCTATCTATCTATCTATCTATCTATCTATCTATCTATCTATCTATCTATCTATCTATCTATCTATCTATCTATCTATCTATCTATCTATCTATCTATCTATCTATCTATCTATCTATCTATCTATCTATCTATCTATCTATCTATCTATCTATCTATCTGTCTGTCTGTCTGTCTGTCTGTCTGTCTGTCTGTCTGTCTGTCTGTCTGTCTGTCTGTCTGTCTGTCTGTCTGTCTGTCTGTCTGTCTGTCTGTCTGTCTGTCTGTCTGTCTGTCTGTCTGTCTGTCTGTCTGTCTAAGGGGAGAGCAAGGGTTAGCTCCTGGATTGCACAGACAGAGGTTTGCACTATTGATAGCACATGGCGAGGAAAGGATCACAGTGTCTTGCAGCGATACAGCATTCGTTAGTGTGAGAGTTACTTTGGACCTAGGATGCAGGAAATGGACAGCTGGTGAATTAGAGTCAGATGTGCAGGAGATGGTCAATTACAGTTCCCGTCTGGCTGTCATTATAATATTCGCAGAGGGGTTTGTGGTCAGAGGTAAGATTTGTGGGTGAGTTTTTATTGCAACGGTTGATGGACATTGGACATTGCTTGGAAATAGAGAGGTTTGCGTACAATATCACTACATTTTCTTCATAAAATCCATGCCATATGGCAGCGGTAGTCACGTCTATCTACAACCTCCTGTTTCGAGTACTTTCAATCAACTTTGACACAGATTATCCTCCATGGCAGGATCTCAGACTGTCCAGCATTTGTTCTCTCTTCTGTCTCCCTGTAGGTAAGTTTTCAAGACGTCTTCGTTGCTCTTTTTATATGTCAAGGTATTCTCATACTTTGTTTATGAAACCACAACTCCTAGTTTCCAAATAGGTTTTCACTAATTTATCAACTGTTTATGATTCACTTCCGTACAGTATGAGAATGAAGGTGGAGGCAGCAACTGCCGCTTTCCGATGGCACGAGAACAGCGCAACCAGACATACTGTATTTGTAACGACTCATAGAGCGTGTTTCAGAAAAGTTTAACTGGTGACCTAGACGCTGAGGTGCTTACTAGAACAGAATAGGATAAGGCGTATATCATGGATCGTCTATCCAAGTTTATTCAGATGTACGAGCTGATAGACTTACTGCTGCCACGCAGCTGGGCGGTAAGCTGCTTTATAGTGCGGAAGGTTCTGTTGGATCAGACAGACAATACGATAAGACAGACAGCAGATGGATGCATGAACAATTAATTCAACGGAGAATATGTAAATGTTCTGGAAAGATAAACGGACTTCTAACCTGGTTGCATGTCGAGTCTTCGTTGGCTACTGAGGAGGGAGACAGAGCACTCTGGGAATGTCCTTGATTCGCTCTTCTTCTGCCTTTTTATCCCCCAATGGAGCATAGGCCCTCAACCAACTCACGCCAAGTCGTTCTATCCTTCGCCATTACATGGAGCTCTCCCCATGTCCTCCCAATCTTTCTAACCTCATTCTCCAGCTCTCTTCTCCATGTGTTTTTTGGCCGGCCTTTATTCCTATGCCCCTGTGGGTTCCAATGCAAAGACATTCTAGTTATGCTGTTCTTCTGTTTTCTCAGTGTGTGTCCTATCCAACGCCAGCGTCTTTTCCTCACCTCCTGATCCACTGGAGCCTGTTTAGTTCTCTCCCAAAGTTCTACATTAGTTATTCTATCATACCATTTTATTCCCTCTATTCTGTGCAGGCACTAGTTAATGAATGTCTGTAATTTATTAGTAATTGCCTTCGTTGTTCTCCATGTTTCCGCCCCATACAATAGTACTGATTTGACATTAGAATTAAAAATTTTTAGTTTAGTATTTCTTTTAATTTCTTTTGACCTCCTTGATTCGTTCATTCATACAGAAACAATTTGCATTTTCCGCCAGAGTTCATAGTTGGATAAGGCCGAAGAAAAGAAGAAGGTGATTAGCAGGAGGAGGAGGAGGAGGAAGTGGAAGAAGAAGAAGAAGAAGAAGAAGAAGAAGAAGAAGAAGAAGAAGAAGAAGAAGAAGAAGAAGAAGAAGAAGAAGAAGAAGAAGAAGAAGAAGAAGAAGAGGAAGAAGAAGAATAACAAAAATAATAATAATAATAATAATAATAATAATAATAATAATAATAATAATAATAATAATAATAATAATAATAATAATAATAATAATAATAATAATAATAATAATAATAAGAAGAAGAAGAAGAAGAAGACGACGAAAATCTTCGACAATTACCAGAATATAGCTGTTTCCTTTCAAACTTGTTTGGTGTGTGCACATATTCAAGAATATAAATAAATTGATTTATAACCGTGCCGCCTAATTCTCAAATCACTGTAGATAAGATATGAGCACTCGAGAAAATTAAGAAAAACACGAGTAATGTTTTTAACTAATAATATTTAATAATGCTTATTCTATGAATATCATTATCATTAAGGGAAACTTATTGTCCGCACTGTCGGCATCTGGAAGCATTTGAAGTAATTCAAGGTCAAAGGTAAAATCCCAAACCCGTCGCGTGTCAGCATGTCTCAAGCAAGGAGGTGAATGAACCCGAAGTCACGCTCCGACCTTAATCACAAAACTTCAACCTGGAAGTAAACAGTAAAAGATAAAGGTGGTTTAAATGCAGTTTCATTTGAATGAGAAGCGCGCGTTTGAAGTGGGACTTCATCAGCTTGACAGGCACGGAACTAACAGCCAATCGCTTCTTGGCCTTTTGGCTAAGATCAAAGTATAGCTCTCCTGCAATGGTCTGGCCAAGGGGACAGGAATCGGTCACAACCAAGTCACGGGAGAAACCCAAACGACGAGAGCCATCTCTAAAAAAAAACTCATTCTGGGCGGTTTCCCCGTTCAGTCTGGATTACCGTCATAATATCCTTCGGGTAGTTGGGTGGCCAGGCTGGGCGTTTGGGAAACCAACCAGGTGAAAAAACGAAGTCTTTATGCAAATTAACTATGTTTGTTAACGAATATGCAAGCAAAACCCAACAAGTACTGGAGCACGAATAAATTCCAGAAGTGGACGAGCGACCAGGATTTTCCAGCAGCGTTTTTGTGTAGTTTAGCGCACGGCAAATCTAAACATTCAAATCAGAAACTAATAGACTGAGGTAACGAGAATGTTCCAGAGAATCTCTAAGGCCATCTTTGATCAGATCAGCGGCCACCGTCTGGCAGCAGAAAAAAAAAGAGTGACCTGAAATGTCGTGGAAGAGAATGCCTGTGACACAGGTTGCAGCATTCTCTATGGCAGTTGTGTTGGGACCAGTTTCTCCATGTTTTTGCAGTGTTAAAAGCGCTAGCATACTGAACGCTACAACAATATGTGGACATCGACAAGCATGCTGTATAGTTGAGGTGTCATTAGGGCCAATGGACATATAGTATTATGACTTTTTGTGGAAAATGCGGGTTTATGTGTCTGGCGTCGTATCATAGTGTTAGATGCAGCTGTTGCAGTGAGGGGCCATGTCCCAAAGTGGTTTAGATAGATGATGGGTTTTAGGGGTCGTAGAGGGATCATGGTGAGTGATGCAGCCTGCAGCTATATAGACGTACATAAATACAGCCAGCACCTTGTAGTATGTAGACGCACACAATGAGATAAACAAACAGAGACTTACGGCAGAATGGAGGCTCAGATGCTGTTCTCAGAAAGTATGTGCCGTTTT
This sequence comes from Candidula unifasciata, assembly GCA_905116865.2. NCBI lineage: Eukaryota > Metazoa > Mollusca > Gastropoda > Stylommatophora > Geomitridae > Candidula > Candidula unifasciata. Next base: position 3,923 of record CAJHNH020005243.1, read on the forward strand.
GCCCTTGGGGAGGTTTAAACTGATCGGCAGGGAATCCCATACGTGAACAGCCCTCAACGCCGCAGCTCTGGCACAGACCGGCCTAGGAAATAATGGTTAGTTCTCTCAACTTCACACATTACATAATCCTGTCAAATAAAAGCTTCTTGAACATATACATGGCAGTGTGTTATGTACATCAGACATACCTTTAAAACACACAGACTCAAATGTATCAAGTAAAGATATAAAACCGAACAAAAAGTATATTAGCAAACTTAACAATATAACAAATACAAACAAAACGTGAACGTTGCGGCTATGGAGCCTTCATCAGCACAGACAAATCAAACAATACTACACAAATACACAAAATCACTTAGCTGGTATATCAAAACAGCCGGGTCGATGCTTCCTCAGCAGAATTCCCACACGTGTCGCCTGGGGGAATAAATACCCCCTGTGGAGTACTAGGGGCCATGACTAGGGTGTTAGAGATAAAACTGTGAAGGCAGTTCAATCTCCTGAAATGTAAAAAGACACGCCCAACTGCATCAAATGCATTCGGGTGTGTCTTACCCAGGTCCTAAATTCTGGCCACAAGCAGCGGCACCCCCTTTCCCCCTTTTTAGGCATCACTTTTGTCAGCTCTACTGTAAAAGTTATTTTGTGTATGCGTACTGGCACCTCTTTTGGGAACTATGTATTAAGTTCGTTCTTATTTATTGTCTATGCCGTGGGGCGTGGGTAGTCGGGCTTTTCCTTATGTCTCGTATAATTTCAATGAATTCTGACAGAGATAATCGCCGTATGTTAAAATTATCGGCACCATTTCTCACGTCTTCCTCTGCCTCATTACCCTTTTAGCTTCCCCATCGCCACGTCCAGTTGTATTCTCCTTATGACACAAACAAAGAATACAGATTATCTCCACCTGATGAGAGCAGTCGGTTCTCTTCGTTAGTCAGTTTCTTTCAAAACATCTTCATTACTGTTTAGATCTTTCCAGGTTATCCTCATCATTCGCCTAAAAAACCACATTTTTGCAGCTTCCAAATAATTTGTCACTTATTGTCTAACTATCTATGCGTCTTTTCGGTATATCACAACAGGGGTTTTATAAGTCTAGTAAATCCTCTTTTTCGTCTCGTTCGACAAAAAAATATTCTAAAGAATATTTGTCATTTTGTAAAATGCTGCCTTTGCTTAATCTATTCAACATTTAACTCACTTAATACATCTCCATCTGCCGCTATTATTGTACTCAAGTACATAGATGTATCAGTCTGTTTGAGGATTGCCTATTATCGTTAAAGCTGCATTTTGAAAGGTCCGTGCGGTTTTAAGCGGATGTGTTTAGAGAACAGAAAGTCCACTTGACTGGTGAGGTGCGACCGACTTTACTTTCCAGAAAAATTCCTGAGGACACAGAATGGTGTAAGCCTTGAAACACACAGATAGGCAAGCACATCCAAATGTAAGTTCCTGGTTTTGTGTGATCTGGGTATAACGACCTTATTTGGACATCATTGTAGTTGCTGTGGTGAGCAGTTGCACATTTTTAAAGATACCTTGTAATGAGTATTAGCACTTTGTTTTCCAGTATACACAACCACACACATACACACATACACACCTATATCTATGCATGCAGGCGTATTTGGTATATAGGACTAGAACTACATTTTATAGACCAGTCAGCACGTTTTGGGTAATGTGGTCAGCATTACTCTTTTCAGCTTTACTTTCCTGAACTTTACCTTGTACCCATTAAAGGTCGGGCTCGGACAGGACTTGAACCCACGATCTTTCGATACGCAGGCGAGCGTCTAGCGGTTTCACCACATCTGCTTTCTATATATATATATATATATATATATATATATATATATATATATATATATATATATATATATATATATATATATATATATATATACACACATAGACATGTATATAAAGAAAAGTTCACATATTGGCCGTGATAGATACAAGCAGTTTGCAGTTTCGTCTGACCTACTGGTCGAAAATGGCTCAAAACATCGGCCTACTCCTAGTGGGATCAGACGTGTGTGTGTGTGTGTGTGTGTGTGGGTGTGTGTGTGTGTGTGTTTGATTATACATGATGTGTGAATGCATTATTCCATAATGCGTATTTGTTTTTTGTTTTTAAATAAACATAAAATGCATTATTGATAAAAGGCATTGGTGCTCTTAAAGATGGGCTGAAAGTCAGTTGGGCCAGCGTGCCCAGTTTGTAACCCTTTAAAAATAAACTTTATTCGTTCGTTCGTTTTGTGAGTACACAAACGTTGTTGCTTAGCAGACGCCTCAAAGACTGTGTTGTAACTAGTATATCGCCATCACTGATATTCAGAAAGTCTGATTTTTTTTTCAATGTTTGAATCTCTCTGAGAGAAGACTGTTTAGAGCTAGTTCCGGACTTAGTATTAGAACATTATGCCCATTTTATTAAAGTAAAATCTCTCTTTTAAAAGTGAAAATTGACTGGTTTAACATGTAGCTACAACATATAATAAAAAAGGGGATAGCTGACCTCAAACAATTCTTTACTCGCACACGGGAAGGCCACAAATTCACACTGGGTGTTAATACTTTCATTGTAGTATTTGATGGCTCGCAAGTGGCTACAGATCAGAACTTCACCTAGACCTGATAGAATACCACAATTAAAGGGCCATTAAATGAATCAATCAACCAAAGAGCCAGAGAGTCAACTCATCTACCAGCTTATGAATCGGCTGCCTATCTATCTACCAAACAAGCAATCAACCACCAAACCACCAGCCAGCTACAAAACCAGCCAACCAGCGAGCCAACAACCCAACTGCCCAACCATCCATAAAAAAACAGTCAGTCCCCTAGCCACCCAACCACAAAGTCACCCAACGACCCAGCCACCCAACCACATAGCCACACAACCACATAGCCACGCAACCACCCAGCATGCCAACCAACTAATGCCCATCAATGAAAGGGCCTCATAGTCACGAACTGGCTAATCAGCCAATGAGCCATGTATCAAAGATATCGGACAGTTTATCATTACAGCAGTCAATCAACTATATAACCGGCTATTCACACAACCGGACGAGCAGTCACCCAGGAAAATTATAGAATCACCCAACCATCCAGGCAGCCAGCAGATCAACCAGTCAACCAGCCAACCATACAATCATCCAATCAAACTCAGTTACCCATGCACTACAAGATTAAATGAGAAACTTCAGTGACAGGTCCGACAACACAGAAACCAGCACGTTCTTTACTGGGCTGTTAGTTACCTACCTTCGAGAAGTGGATTCTCTAGTAGATCTGAGAGGCGAACCTCTCCACACCCAGGCTGATCATATCCACCGTTAGGAAAGAAGTCAGCGTGGCCAATCGGTGTTGGCGTGCCCAGAGCTGCATGATAATTTGTACACCATTACCCACTGCAGGCTGTGTGGATTCTTGTCGTGGTATGGGACGTCGCAGGTCGACCCAGCCTAAAATGGGTACCAGGATGGGCTGTCCTGGGAAAGTAAAGACAGCCGGCGTAATGCTGACCACATTACCCACAGTGCTGATGGTCTGTAAAAATATGGGACGCTCTGCTCATATGCCCGATGCGCCGAAAGGCGTGAAAAGGGATCTTTACTTTACTTTTACTTACCATCAGGAGTAAGAAGAGCATCACTGTGTAGTGCCATAGTATGGCTACATGAATTACCTACTGTCTATTCTACTGTCTTACAAACACATATTAGGGATAGTAAATAAATATATAGAGTTCCACTATGGGTTGGGATTCGCCATGGTCTAGCGGCTAGACGCTCGCCTGTGGATCGGAAGGTCTTGTGTTCGTGTCCTGTCGGAACCCGACTTGCTTCACAAACGACCTTGGCGCTGTTGAGTGGGTACTAGGTGGGTACTAGGTGGGTAATAGGTGCAGTCATGGAAATAAAGGAGGCCGGTTGGATGTGGAGCACATCATCTACCAAGTGCCGATTGGTCTATCAAATATAGGTCTTGCCCTATATGCCCATTACGCCTGAAGACGTGGGAAAAGGGTCCTTATTTTTTACTGTGGCTTGTCACTCAAGGCCCATAACAACGAGTACACCAACACACTAGAGACTCAACCGCATAAGGAAGGGTTAACTCATATACAGTCTTAATTGACATATGTAGAGAGAAGCATGACGAACCGAGGAATTTCTAGCTTTACAACTACCCAGCCTAACTTGACCTAAGGTGCTTTGCAAGTTCGCTATCTCCTTCCTGTGACCTATGGTGGCTGTAGCGTTATCAGATCCGAGCAATCACTGTCATCCAGGCCCTCCCTGAGCCACAGCACGAAAATCACTGCAGTTGTCTCCTGCACGTCCTTATGGGACAAGTAAATACTTTGTGATAGTTAAAGTGAGGGCCAATTCGACCAACTATCAAAACCAGAAAAGCTAAGCTAAACACACAGACACGCACACACTAGCATGATTATAGCAAAAAATAAGTTACAACATGTCAGTCAACCCATCATCATCATGTGCCCTACTGGTAAGCGTAGGCTAATATTTATCCACATGATGTGATGATTTAAAAACAAGGCTCTGTGCATTTCCTCAAGGGTATGCTGCTGGGATGGGAATCGAACAGGCAGAAAGACCGGTTGGATCTGCACCACCTACATCCTTTTTTTTTATCGTTTTTTTTCCCCTATCCTGGAGTGTAGCGGTTTGCCAGAGAGATGGCCAGACTTTTCTATCAGCAGTTTTCTTTTTAGCTTTTTCCCTTTCTAGTCCATGTTGTCTTCCCAGCGCACCCTGGGTCGTCCTGGAGGTCTGGTTCCCTGGTTCTTGGTCGCCCATGCCTGCCGTGGTTACCGATTCTCTCCCATTCTACATACATCTGAAAACTGTGACCGATCCACTTCAGTTTGTAAACCCTGGATTTCAAGACCATAATGTTTCAAACTTTGTTATCCTTGTCATTTAAACCGCCTTTAGATACCTCATTTCTGTGGCATGAAGCCGGCGTCTGTGAGCTGTTGCCACACAAACGTCGGTCAAACTGGCACATAAGTAGACCAACAGCCATTTTCGTCCTCTTGATAGTTTCTATTTTGGTGATAAACCCTCGTTTTCTCGCCTGGAAAAGTCTTCCAGCTGCCGTTTTTCGACTTGTCAAATCTGCTTTAATGCCTCCATTCCAGACTATTACGTTTCCAAGGTATCTGACATGACTGACCTGTTCTAAAGTAAATAATTTGCACGATGTGGTGGTGAAATGATCTATGATAAGAGTCGTAAGAGTTCTTAGAGATCGAGTGAACAGTGCTGAAGCACCACGGTCTGAGAAGAATCGTGCTGCAAGGAACTAGAAGGTGATCTGACCTAAGTTCAAAGCTCGAGAGGGGGCGAGATGGATACTACATAGTCAGACTGTTACTGTTACCATCGACATTTCAACTATGCGCTTGCTGCTGTAGATAGGGAAGAAGCGCATGTGGGAATGTCCCGGTGCCGTGATGTCAGTTTGCAATTCAACATTCGACATCCACAAGACATAATTCCATTACCAATCAGAGAATTAGGTTCAGCATCTACGTGAATGGCATCCACAAACTTGGCGTCCGTCCTATCCAATCGCACGGGTGGAGGAGTGTCAGTGAAGTACGGTCCGGCTGCATCAAGGGCTGCAATAAAGAGTCAGAGACAACGTCATAACACTAGAGAAATACTAGAGAACCATTTCTGTCAGTGGCCTCAAGTGGTGAAATAAAGATCCACAGACAACGTCATGACGCTTGTACAATACTAGGAAACAATTTCTGTCAGTGGCATCAAGGGGTGAAATAAAGATTCATAGACAACGTCATGACGCTTGTACAATACTAGGAAACAATTTCTGTCAGTGGCATCAAGGGGTGAAATAAAGATTCATAGACAACGTCATAACGCTTGTATAATACTAGAGAACCATTTCTGTCAGTGGCATCAAGAGGGGAAATAAAGATCCATAGACAACGTCATGACACTAGTACGACAATAAAGACCACTTTCTGTCAGTGACGACAAGGGCTGCAATGGAAAGTCGTAGTAAACGTCATAACACGTCAGTGGTGCAACAGTTCACGACCACACGTCAAGCTCATAGACATCCTATCCAGTGACCACATACATTCAGACATCACGCACACAGACATCCCACCCAGTGACTACATACATTCAGACATAACGCACACAGACATCCCACCCAGTGACCACATACATTCAGACATTACATTCACAGACATCCCACCCGGAGACTACAAACATTCAGACATAACGTTCACAGACATCCCACCCGGTGACTACATACATTCAGACATAACGCTCACAGACATCCCACCCAGTGACCACATACATTCAGACATTACACTAACAGACATCCCACTCAGTGACCACATACATTCATACATAACGCTCACAGACATCCCACCCAGTGACCACATACATTCAGACATTACATTCATAGACATCCCACCCAGTGACCACAGACATTCAGACATTACACTCATAGACATCCCACCCAATGACCACACACATTCAGACATCACGCACACAGACATCCCACCCAGTGACCACATACATTCAGACATCACGCTCAAGACATCCCACACAGCGACCACATACATTCAGACATCAAGCACACAGACATCCCACCCAGTGACCACATACATTCAGACATCACGCACACAGACATCCTACCCAGTGACTACATACAGTCAGACATTACACTCACAGACATCCTACCCAGTGACTACATACATTAAGACATTACACTCACAGACATCCTACCCAGTGACTACATACATTCAGACATAACGCTCACAGACATCCCACCCAGTGACCACATACATTCAGACATAACGCTCACAGACATCCCACCCAGTGACCACATACATTCAGACATAACGCTCACAGACATCCCACCCAGTGACCACATACATTCAGACATAACGCACACAGACATCCCACACAGTGACCACATACATTCAAACATCACAAACACAGACATCCCACCCAGTGACCACATACATTCAGACATTACGCTCACAGACACCCCGCCCAGTGACCACATACATTCAAACATCACGCTCACACACATCCCACCCAGTGACTACATACATTCAGACATTACACATACAGAGATCCCACCCAGTGACTACATACATACAGACATGACACACACAAACATTCCACCCAGTGACTACATACATTCAAACAATTCACTCACAGACATCCCACCCACTGACCACATACATTCAGACATAACGCTCACAGACATCCCACACAGTGACCACATACATTCAGACATAACGCTCACAGACATCTCACCCAGTGACTACATACATTCAGACATTACACTCACAGACATCTCACCCAGTGACAACATACACTCAGACATAACGCTCACAGACATGCCACCCAGTGACCACATACATTCAGACATCACGCTCAGTCATCCCACACAGTGACCACATACATTCAGACATTCTGACTTCGATTCGCCGAATCTTACATCCTATACAAGAATATCTGTAAAATAGTTACCTTAGCCCCAGCCCCCCCCCCCCCCCCCCCCCCCCAATTTTTTTTATTCAAAAAACCCCCAAACCATAGACGCACAAGCCAAACTCACCACTGATCCGACCCATGCCAGGGACCCTCTCCCCAGCATATCCAGCTATATGCGCTCCAAGACTTTGGCCAATGATATGGATGTCGTCAGCTGTCGTAAGATTCGTGCTCTGTAAAATGACGTGGCAATGAAAGGAGTCTAAAGGAAAAGTGCCCATTGTTTTGGATTTTTGTCTTCACTCTACCAGCGAATCACCCCCAACCCCTATATCTCATTAGGTTCATAGGCCCTTTTATCAGGGGTGGGGGGGGGGGGGAGATGGGGTGGATATAATAGACCCACTGTCACCAAACAAGCATGTCGTAAAAGTAGGCTAGATGTGTTTTTTTCAAAGTTGGAGAGCGTCTGCCTGAGAAGTGAGGAAATAACAATCTGCTTAAAAATAAGCCTGATCTGTCAAACGGATGTGCACACACTTTCCGCTTTAGGCTACTGCCGTGGAACGCGAAAAACACGAAGACTTCACCGACGTGTCCATTCTGTAGTGTCGTAGAGGTGAAAAAAAGGGGAAAACAAGGCCGGGGAGGGGGGGGGGAGGGGCTATCAGTCCTAAATGAAAATCAGTTTTTTAAGATACAACAGGCGTTTATCATTCAACGAGCTATGAAGGTAATCATCACTTCATCACCTCCTTATCATCATCACAATCTTCAATCATTTATGCATAATCATTATCATCGTCTCAGTTATAATCAGGAATTACAGACCCAATAGCACTTTACGTCACGCTTACATTGCCACTTGTCCTCCATGACCACTTTCTGCAAACTGGACATTATTTTACCAGGTCTTCTGCACTCAGGAAAGCACATATGTACGCATGTATTCTGTCTGTCTGTCTGTCTGTCTGTCTGTCTGTCTGTCTGTCTGCCTGCCTGTCTGCCTGTCTGTCTGTCTGCCTGTCTGTCTGTCTGCCTGTCTGTCTGTCTGTCTGTCTGTCTGTCTGTCTGTCTGTCTGTCTGTCTGTCTGTCTGTCTGTCTGTCTGTCTGTCTGTCTGTCTGTCTGTCTGTCTGTCTGTCTGTCTGTCTGTCTGTCTGTCTGTCTGTCTGTCTGTCTGTATGCATGCATGTATGTGTGTGAGTGTGTCTGTGTTCGCGCGGGTGTTTGTAGGAGCTCAGTCTCTCATAACCTATCATAAACGGGGCACTCAAATAATCAACTGAAAATGTAAAAGAGAAACGAGAAAAATGTTGAATAAAGAAGACAATAAGTGGACACTCACAATCAGGTAGTTGACCAGCAGCGCCACCTGTGCCCCGACAACCCTGGTGTTGGCTACGGCCTGAAACACTGGAGGCTTGTTTCCCAGAGCCCAGTCGACGATGATGACGTTAAAATCTGCCTTCTTCAGGAACTCTTCCGCCATTTCCTGTGACAATATAACATTTACCAGCAATAAACACAAAATATGCCATGTTTTACCAGTTGCATAAGGTTTTCGCGACAGGAAGCACTCATATACCTAAGTTGATTGCGTAATTCCAACTGCGTTTACTTTGCCAAGTCAGTGGAGCGAGTTCAAACCAAAGAAGCTGTATTCTGTTTCCCTGATCCATACAAATATCACGAATGGCACTGCGTCACTCAACTGGTTGGTTATGTTAGAAGTTTCTTAGTTAGCTAGTTGCGTTTTTTTTACAGGACGTTGCAGAACCAATCAGCATTGTGTTACTCTTGTGGTTTTTCTAGGCAAAATGTACGTTCAGTAGTTTGCCATTGCTCCTGAACGGTCAGCTCTTGGTGCCACTGTCGAAACCAACTCAGAACAAATTGTCCGCAGCTGGGAACCAACCCGGCACACAGGCATTACGAAGCGCGTTCGCAACGCCTAAGCCACAGACACTGTCATACAACTGGTTATTTCAAGACTGTTTGCGGTGATGTTTTAAACATAAGGTATATAAAACAGGTAGATAAGCACTTCAACCAGTGTTGCAGTCTGGGTAGAGTTGGTTGCAAGTTATAGCGTACGTATTTGGCTCAATCAAACCTGGTTATAACACAATGTTAACTATTTTGAGGTTTACAAAGTGATTCAAGTACTGTATTCTGCTTTATAACTCGATGATAGTGAATGCCTAATGCGCTCAGACAATGGCTAAAATATGACAGGCTCCATAAAAAAAAAAGCTGACCAAATAAAACTGGCTTAGGCCAACCTTTTTTGATTACATTTAGTCCAGCCTCAAATTACAAAGTTGGGAAACAATGAAAGTGAAAAGATAACGTATGGATCAGGAGCTGCGGCGTGACGATTCCGTACTTGCTCAAGTCAGTGTGTTAGTAGGATATCAAATGGTTGAGGCAACATAAGTATATGGACAAACATCAGTTTGTCAGTGTGTCAGTGGGGTATCAACTGGGTCAAATAACATCGACATTTTAGTTTTTCAGTATATAAACTGGTTATCAACTTGTTAAGGTAACATCACTATTTAGACTAACATAAGTTTGTTAGTTTTTCAGTATATAAACTGGTTATCAACTTGTTAAGGTAACATCACTCTATAGACAAACATAAGTTTGTTAGTTTTTCAGTGGGATATCAACTGGGTCAAATAACATCGACATATTAGTTTGTCGCGTCCGTGGCTAAGGCGTTGCGAGTCCGACTCGCAAGCCAGCATACCGCGATCGAAACCCACTGCAGGCTGCGTGGATTTTTGTCGTGGTATGGAACGTCGCAGGTCGACCCAGCCTAAAATGGGTACCAGGATGGGCTGTCCTGGGAAAGTAAAGACAACCGGCGTAATGCTGACCACATTACCCACAGAGTGCTGATGGTCTGTAAAAATATGGGACGCTCTGCCCATATGCCCGATGCGCCGAAAGGCGTGAAAAGGGAACTTTACTTTTTTTTTTTTTACTTTATTAGTTTGTCAGTATGTGAACTGGATATCAACTGGTTAAGATAACATCACTATATAGACAAACAACAGTTTGTCAGTGAAACATACAATCTTGGAGATACAGTGTTGCCACCGTTAGTTGTAAAGAAGGCACACACAAAAGTTAACTGGTTGATCTCACTATTATCCAGGACACAGTTCTGACGCTCTCAACGAAACCATGAATGATGAATTTGGTTGGCCTGGAACTGAAGCTGGGCCACACGTTACAGATGTTCTCCGGGAACCTGGCGTCTAGTGTCTGGGGTTCAGGTCTCCGCTCTCGCGTGTACAGGATGTAGTTCGTTCTGCACAACGAGGAAACAGTTACTTGTATGTATGACAGTGGAGCTCTTATTGATGAGAGTGGTAAACCATTTCACCATGACATCTCTGCTGTGTGGAAAAGACAATCAGAGCCCGCCTGTGCTTACTGACTGTTGGACTGTTACGCGGAACTTCTGATCCTACAGCACCAGCTAGCCAGTCTCTGCAGTCACGATCTAAAGTGATTAGAACCCTACGGAAGTCTGAAACTTGTTCGGACACCTTGACCCGCTCCTCTCCCTGCCCAAATTTATCAAGCCTGCAAACAAGTCTAATTGTGCCTTCAGCTTACGCCCTCCAAGACCTTCCTCATTTGAGTCTGTGAGGCTAAGCTCTACCCAGGGCTACCCAGAACTACCCAGGACTACCCAGGACTGCCCAGAGCTACCCAGGACCACCCAGATGTACCCAGGACTACCCAGCACTACCCAGTACTACCCAGGGCTACCCAGGACTACCAAGGATTACCCAGTACTACCCAGGACTACACAGCACTACCCAGGGCTACCTAGGACTACCAAAGGCTAGACAGGGCTACCCAGTGCTACCCAGGACTACACAGGACTACCCAGGGCTACATAGGACTACCCAGCACAACCCAGGGCTACCCAGGGCTACCTAGGGCTACCTAGGACTACCCAGCACTATCCAGCACTACCCAGGGCTACCTAGGGCTACCCAGGACTACCCAGCACTACCCAGCACTACCCAGCACTACCCATCACTACCCAGCACTACCCAGCACTACCCAGCACTACCCAGGGCTACCCAGCACTAAACAGCACTACCCAGGGCTACCCAGCACTACCCAGGGCTACCCAGCACTACCCAGGGCTACACAGGACTACCCAGGGCTACATAGGACTACCCAGCACTACCCAGGGCTACCCAGGGCTATCCAGCACTACCCAGCACTACCCAGGGCTACACAGCACTACCCAGCACTACCCAGCACTACCCAGAACTACCCAGCACTACCCAGGACTACCCAGGACTACCCAGCACTACCCAGGGCTACCCAGCACTACCCAGCACTACCCAGGACTACCCAGCACTACCCAGGGCTACCCAGCACTACCCAGGGCTACTCAGCACTACCCAGGGCTACCCAGCACTACCCAGCACTACCCAGGGCTACCCAGGATTACCCAGGACTACCCAGCACTACCCAGGTCTACCCAGCACTACCCAGGGCTACCCAGCACTACCCAGCACTACCCAGGGCTACACAGCACTACCCAGCACTACCCAGCACTACCCAGAACTACCCAGCACTACCCAGGATTACCCAGGACTACCCAGCACTACCCAGGTCTACCCAGCACTACCCAGGGCTACCCAGCACTACCCAGCACTACCCAGGGCTACACAGCACTACCCAGCACTACCCAGCACTACCCAGAACTACCCAGCACTACCCAGGACTACCCAGGACTACCCAGCACTACCCAGGGCTACCCAGCACTACCCAGCACTACCCAGGACTACACAGCACTATTCAGGACTACACAAGACTACCCAGCACTACCCAGGGCTACCCAGCACTACCCAGCACTACCCAGGACTACCCAGCACTACCCAGGACTACACAAGACTACCCAGGACTACCCAGGACTGCACAAGACTACCCAGGACTACCCAGGGCTACTCTGGACTACCCAGGGCTTCATGTAGGAGGTGCTTTTTCTCTTCAGCTACTCATTTTTGTTTGCGGAGCGTATCTGCAATAGCAGGAAGTGCACGTATATATCGCATACATAAAACAGGGGTATCTTTTGTACATCTTATAATTACCCGAATGGCTTCATTCTCTATGTCTTCAAGATTATAAGTTGACAAACAACCAGAACCCGCTACCTGCCCCCCCCCCCCCCCCCCCCCCCCCGGAGTTTGTAGCCTGTGAACGATAAGAAGACAAAAAATCAGAAGATATTCTCAGTTGAATGTGACCAGAAATCTTCTTGGAAGAACCTGACGACTAGTTAGACAAGTTGTTTCTAACGTTCTTTAGGTGGTGCCCCTAGAGTATATGGCATGACCCCCTGTGTACCCTCTTCCACCCAACATAAAACAATGTGGTTTAAGAACAAAACAGAACGAGAAACTATAAGTACTGTAAACAAGACCTTGGAGACAACAGCCCTATTAATCAAGGTGTCAATAAACGAAACAGTCACCAACAAGTGGTAATTTAATGTCCAAATATCAATGATATAGTAAATACTGTTCTGTCTTGATGGTATCTGCTGACTTTGGAGAAGACACAATGGAGATCACTCTCTGCATGGCAGTGCTCTTTTGTTTTCATGACTGTTAAAGCCACAATTCTGCATTATATTAAGTACAAATGCAGTAACTCCTCCCGCTCCCCTCCCCCAGCTTGAAAAAAACTGGCCAAGACCCTCGCATCTTATACATACAACTTCTGCACTATTTGTCATCGGATTGATAGTTCGTCTTCTCATTAGCTCCAACAATGCACACATGTGGAGTCATGGCAACTGAGAGGACATCGTTCTAGATGTCAAAATCAAGAAGCGGACTGGAGAAGACGAAACTTTGACAAAGTAGATGTTACATGTGTGGGCGTGACTTTAGCGACACTTTGAGTACCGACAACAAACTTTTCACAATAATAATGTAGACACAGAGAATGAACAGAAGGGACAGAATGAACAGAATGGAGTTTTTTCTCTCTCTCAACGTTATTTTAAACAGGAGTAGACATCTTACCTGAGAGCTTCCTGTGACAGAGGGGGGACTGAAATAGGTCGCTGTGGGCTGCTGAACGGGGGACCAGTGGAGAAACACCCTAATCGCGTGTAACACGCTTCATCACCTGTTTGATTAAATGATGCCAACGTATGAACAGCAATGTATTTATTTTGCTGACTGGAGAATATTTAAATACAAGGGACATTCATGAAATTAAGACCACAGTTTCCTCTCGCAAACTGTTTCTGCAAAATTTGCGAAAGTCAATGTCAATTTGGCCCTCATTATATCCTTTACAACAGTTAGTTTTGTATCGTTTCTGGAGGATGTTACAAACCAAGTATATATTTGTTGCTTTTATGTGTCCCTGCGAATACTAGGCTGCGCGTACGTCTGGTAGTTTGCCATGTTTCCTGAAGCCTCGGAAATGGGATTGAGGTTTCAGGTTTCAACAAAGGATCAACATTACGGCACACGGGTAGTAACCCTTAAGTGCTCCGTTCTTCTTCCAACTCAAGTCTGACTCCGAAGAAGCTCAGCACAGTGCACAGGCTCTGTAGCACCGGCAAGGATCCTGAAATTCTTTAAGTAGATTTTTTACTCCAAATTTCGTCCGGGCCGCGCCGTTAGGCAACTTTTTTCGATTTCCAACAGCTAATGCACACGGGCGTCCGATCTCACTACCCAGAGACCAGAGGGAATTACTAGAAGTCCAAGTACACTTGAAAAACAAAAAACCTGCCCTTACCGGGGATTGAATCCGAAACCTCTAGCACTTCGGAAATGTGATTTTACAGGGAAATCCTTAGAATTGCTCTGCAGGGAAACAATAACCACCCAGTTTATTTGACAGAGGCGGTGGCTGTAAGAAAACGTATCACACCAGAAAGATACGGTCATCATGTTTCGGTCACGTTATGAAAGAAGGAAACTGGAACATATTGTGACAACTGAAAAGGTCTATGGGAAAGAAAGAGAAGATTTTGACAACCTTTTGTCATGGCAAGTATGGGTTTTAGCACACTAACTGATACACACTTTTGAAGATAGCAGACTGTGAAGTCAAGACCTTCAGTCAGCAAGACTATTAACAATAATGAATTCGTTATTGTTTTCAATACGTTCTGCTCTGCCTACTTTTGTTGAAATCAAATAAATCTCTTTGCACATCCTAATTTTCAATATAATCTACGTCCACTGTTTTAACCTTACACCCACGCGAAACAACGATTTCAAGTCGATTTACCTGATTTACGTGACTCAGTTTTTGGGATTTCTCCTTTTTTTAGGCTATACTTATTGCAGTTTAATAGAACATTTAGGACAAAGTATGTACAGCTGCCGAGCAGAATGTGTAGCACCACCACATTAGGCCCTTTATGTGATTTTCTTGACTCCATGTATGTCAAAGTATGGGTTGGGTCTTTTGCGGATCTTTCTATTTAAGATAACCACAAACAAGACCACCAGAGGGCATTCTTGACAGCTCTTTGTCAGTCATAAAAAAATGTGAGCACATGTTTTCTTTCTTCGCCTTCACTGGCTGTGAACTCCGGCAAACAAGTATGAGTGTTCACCATCTGGAATTGAATTTTGTAATTCCCTAATACCTCAGTGATGCTTTCATCAATGCAGTGTCGCTCACATTCTCACCCCTCTCTCAGGTCTTACCTATCTGGACTTGGCCAAGCACGAGGATGTGGGCTCTTGTGAACATCAACACCAGAGCTAACAGCGGCTTCATACTTTCCATGTCACTCCTCTGGGGAATATGTTTTAAATATTTACCTACCCCTCATCAATTTGATGTCAATATACTTGTCTTCACAAATTTGAAAAAATAATATTTTGTACCAACCAAATCTCTTTTTGAGAATCTGTTAGTTCTCACAGATAGTGCACTGAATCAGCAATGGACAAGAGCCTAATACAAAAGTTTCACATTCTCGCAAGTCGATTTAATTTGCCGTCAGGTAATTATTGAACTTCCTTTTTAGATAATATCCATTGCTTGAGCAAGGAGAGGGGAAAGGGGGGGGGGGGGCGAGGAGCCCTGACAGAAAATGAACATTCCTCACTACACTGAGGATTCAAACCATGGCCCCTCGCAATGGACAATATCGTTCTAACTATTGGACTCCACACCAGAGAAAGAGACAAATATAATTTTAATATGTTGACGGTCACATGTTTTCCGGACTCAGAAATGTCCATTGTTGAGCTTGACCAATTTATTACTTACATTAACAATTTCAATCCGGCTATCAAATTCACCTCACTGATCTCCACCACTTCAGTGAACTTTCTTGACATCACGGTTAGCACCGATTTGCCGTGTCTGAAGGCCACAACCTACTGCAAACAACGGATTCTCACAGTTATCTTCTCTATACGTCTTCTCACCCACTACCGTGTAAAAATGCTATTCCGTATTCACAGCTCCTTCGATTGCGCAGGTTGTGCTTTGATGATTCTGACTTCTCTGATAAATCTTGATGTCTTCCGTGCCCGTTTCTTTCCGGAACATATTCTACAAGGGGCGCTAAACAAAGTTTTAGCAATCACCAGGAGAGATGCTTTTCCTACCAAACGTAATTCCACCAATGATGGACCTAAATTGTTCTTGACTTTTCACCCTAACAATGTGTTTGCTTCCAAAGTATTCTTTCGTCATTTGGACATCCTCCGCTCTGATCCGGACACCAAGATTATCTTTAGTGAGAAACCTAGATTAGTTTACAGACGAGACCGCAACCTTAAAGAGATACTTGTCAGAAGCCGACTCTACACAGCTCTTCCTTTTGGGACTACTGAATGCTCCCGCACTACCCGCAAGACATGTCCTTTCGTTGTCCAGACCGCACCAGTCAGTTTCTCTGATGATCCATTTCAAATTAGGGAACCTTTTACTTGTGAATCCCGCAACGTAATTTATGCTATAATCTGCAAAAGATACAGCAAGGCATACATTAGGGAAACTGGCAGGCAGCTAGCTGATCGTTTCCGGGAATACCTCTTCGATATTGACAAGAAGACACTTAAAAGCCTACCTTCACCTAAACACTTTTACTATTATCCCATTTTCAATTTATTTATTTTATTCTATTTTATTTTATTTCATATTATTACTTTATTCTATCTCTCATCAGTACCATTTATGAATCATTAACATTTGTATTTCTATTACTCTTTAATTCCTACTATAAGATAACACCTTGGTGTAACCAGATTGTCCGGCCGGCTCACTACACTCAGAGGAAAGGCAAGATGGACTTTTAACCAGATTGTGACCGGTACCATCAGTACTGGAACTCTGCGCTGGCTGCTGAAGATGAGGACGGAGCATGCTTTGGTATGTCTCGAGTGCTGAGACGTAAATTCTTAACTCAAATCATCTCGCTTCAACTCAACTCCTACTATTTGATTACATCTTACCAATAGCAATTTCAATTCTTTGCTTCTATTTTTTAGCCTTCGTTAATTTTATTTTATTTCTTTCATTCCACATCATGTTTTTTTTTTTTTTCAAAGTTGCTCACGTCACCCCTTAGAAATTTAGAAACTCTCCTTGAAGGAATTTCCTTTTTGCTGTTTGCGTTTTCTTTCATCTGCAATGAATGTATCATCACATTTGCCTCCTTTAACTACCATCTTTAGATCCCGTTGTTGACAACCCGTAGGGGTCTTTGAGCCTAAGGATTTAGAATCGTCTGTTTACTGCAGTCGCCGCCGATTGTACGGGGTAGAATTTTTTTTTTTTTTTTCGCTTCACAGAAACGAATAATAAACAATTTAACAAGAAATAATCCACCATCCTAAGGAGGATTTGAGCGTGGCTCGTCTTTTGAGAGTCCAGCGATCTTACTGGCTGAGTCAGCAGAGCCTCTGTATGTACACACGAGAGTCTGGTGACTGAAGACGGTGGCATGAGGGGGTATCTTCAATAGAGCATACACAAGACACCCTGTGTGTATGCATAGACGACTATACCATCTAACAGGCCAACTGATGATGCTGTTAATGATAGTGATGATGAGGATGATGGCCGTGGTGTCGGTGGTGATAATAGTTGTGACGATGATGATGGCCGTGGTGGCAGTTATCATGGTGGTGATAGTGATAGTGATTATAATATACTTTAAACAGTTAAAGACAAAAAGCGCCTTGTTAGCTGTGTGACTAAACATGACACACTAAAGAATGAGAGGCACACCAGACAAGATTATGTAGGACTGGCACTGTTAGCCTCGAGACGCTTATCTATATGTTGATGACAAAGTCTGAACACCCACATAAGTGTCCGAAGTGCCCTGAAGATAATCTAAAAAATTCATTACTGCTAAAAGCTCAATCATAATGACAAAACATTCAACACGTAACGACTGACCCGGATAAAATCAAGGCATAAAGAAACGGACGACAACTGGGACTGTAGAGTTACAATTGTCATCTTCACACGTATTAGACTGGGCTTTAATGGAATCAGAAAGCAGAGAGATCAATGGACACACTAGACAACACAAACATGAAAAGCGAAACTTACAAAACCAGGAGTTAAAGATGTCACCTCCAAATGTGGACAGCGCCTCGCAGCAGGAACAAGTGTTCATATCAAATGACACATCTCTAACACCAGTTTATATAGAGAATTTAAAGTTTCAAGATAGAAGTGCGAGATTATAAAAATACAAAAAGCAAAAAAGACAACAATGGAAAACAAAAACGACAACTATATTCGCTAGCTCAGTGGTTTTCAACTATTTTTTCTATTTCCTCCTATTCTTCGTCATCGCCAGCATCCTTATCATCATAATCTAATTCTTTTTGTTTTTCTTCTTGTTTTCTTCTTCTTCTTCTTCTTCTTCTTCTTCTTCTTCTTCTTCTTCTTCTTCTTCTTCTTCTTCTTCTTCTTCTTCTTCTTCTTCTTCTTCTTCTTCTTCTTCTTCTTCTCTTCTTCTTCTTCTTCTTCTTCTTCTTCTTCTTTTTCTTCTTCTTCTTCTTCTTCTTCTTCTTCTTCTTCTTCTTCTTCTTCTTCTTCTTCTTCTTCTTCTTCTTCTTCTTCTTCTTCTTCTTCTTCTTCTTCTTCTTCTTCTTCTTCTTCTTCTTCTTCTTCTTCTTCTTCTTCTTTTTTTTTTCTTCTTCTTTGCGTTCAACAGCTGTAAACCCACAGGCGGACAGGTATGGTTGTTCGTCCACTTCTGGACGTAAGTCGTCTTTCAGAACAAGGTTGTTGCGTGCACATACGTTTTACAAATCTCAGTTATTTGTATGCATCTCAGGCATCTATCTATCTATCTATCTATCTATCTATCTATCTAATCTATCTATCTATCTATCTATCTATCTATCTATCTATCTATCTATCTATCTATCTATCTATCTATCTATCTATCTATCTATCTATCTATCTACTCTATCTATCTATCTATCTATCTATCTATCTATCTATCTATCTATCTATCTATCTATCTATCTATCTATCTATCTATCTATCTATCTATCTATCTATCTATCTATCTATCTATCCTATCTAGCTATCTATCTATCTATCTATGCTATCTATCTATCTATCTATCTATCTATCTATCTATCTATCTATCTATCTATCTATCTATCTATCTATCTATCTATCTATCTATCTATCTATCTATCTATCTATCTATCTATCTATCTATCTATCTATCTATCTATCTATCTATCTATCTATCTATCTATCTATCTATCTATCTATCTATCTATCTATCTATCTATCTATCTATCTATCTATCTATCTATCTATCTATCTATCTATCTATCTATCTATCTATCTATCTAATCTATCCTATCTATTCTATCTATCTATCTATCTATCTATATTCTATCTATCTATCTATCTATCTATCTTATCTATCTATCTATCTATCTATCTATCTATCTATCTATCTATCTATCTATCTATCTATCTATCTATCTATCTATCTATCTATCTATCTATCTGTCTGTCTGTCTGTCTGTCTGTCTGTCTTTCTGTCTGTCTGTCTGTCTGTCTGTCTGTCTGTCTGTCTGTCTGTCTGTCTGTCTGTCTGTCTGTCTGTCTGTCTGTCTGTCTGTCTGGCTGGCTGTCTGTCTGTCTGTCTGTCTGTCTGTCTGTCTGTCTGTCTGTCTGTCTGTCTGTCTGTCTGTCTGTCTGTCTGTCTGTCTGTCTGTCTGTCTGTCTGTCTGTCTGGCTGGCTGTCTGTCTGTCTGTCTGTCTGGCTGTCTGTCTGTCTGTCTGTTCTGTCTCGTCTGTCTGTCTGTCTGTCTGTCTGTCTGTCTGTCTGTCTGTCTGTCTGTCTGTCTGTCTGTCTGTCTGTCTGTCTGTCTGTCTGTCTGTCTGTCTTGTCTGTTAATGAAAAGACCTTTACCCCCCCCCCCCCCACTCAAACTGAAGAAATATAAAATATTAAAATTAGGCGACAAATGGAAAAAAGCCAACCATTATTAACAAAAGCATAGCGAAAAACATTCTCTAGTTCAGACTGTC
>CAJHNH020005244.1:0-24008 GCA_905116865.2 Candidula unifasciata
TAATTGGAGTTCCTTGTGGCATTATAAACGTAGTCTTGTCTTATCGTATTCACTGTTGATTATTTGTTCGACTGATTTACATTAATCCAGTCTGGGGGCAAACAGTGGTGAGGACGTCTGGCCGAGAGGTACCCAAGTGTTCATAATAACCCTGTGGAGTCAGAGCTCGTGTCACCTCATCCCTGAGACAGGTTGAATGGAAAGTTTGAACCGAGGGTTAGGCCTCTAGACGAACGAGAGCCACCATTCAAAACACTCCTGTCTCAGAGCACCTGAGGGATTTGTGAAAATATCCTGTAAGTAAGGTGCGCGACAAAACTGCCATACGACAGTCACAATTCTTCGTAAAATTTGTTTTTCACTTTTATATTATCTATTTTTCTGTCACCAACGAGCTCCAAAGTGTCCAATAACGCGTGAGGCATAAATTCTGCAAAATTGTCACTTGTGGTCATTTTTATGTTATCTCAATTGTTGCCCCCAGATTGTACAAAAATGCCAAATTAGACATCCAGTTTAACTACTCTGCATCTAGCGTGTCTATTCATGTGTAAAATAATTGTCTGGGACTCACTGTTTAGTGGTAGGACACAAACAAGTTGTTAGGAACAATTCTTCGTAAAATTTGTTTTTCACTTTCATCTTATCTATTTTTCTGTCACCAACGAGCTCCAAAGTGTCCAATTTATCATCTAGAGTATCTCGTCAAGTGTGAAATGATAGACTGAGACTAAATTGGCAACTTTTTTGCAAATATTATTTTGGCCAAACGCGTAAGGCATAAATTCTGCAAAATTGTCACTTGTGGTCATTTTTATGTTATCTCAATTGTTGCCCCCAGATTGTACAAAAATGCCAAATCAGACATCCAGTTTAACTACTCTGCATCTAGCGTGTCTATTCATGTGTAAAATAATTGTCTGGGACTCACTGTTTAGTGGTAGGACACAAACAAGTTGTTAGGAACATTTCTTCGTAAAATTTGTTTTTCACTTTTATCTTATCTATTTTTCTGTCACCTATGAGCTCCAAAGTGTCCAATTTCTCATCTAGAGTATCTCGTCAAGTGTGAAATGATAGACTGAGACTAAATTGGCAACTTTTTTGGAAAATATGATTTTGGCCAAACGCGAAAGGCATAAATTCTGAAAAAATGTCACTTGTGGTCATTTTTATGTTATCTCAATTGTTGCCCCCAGATTGTACAAAAATGCCAAATCAGACATCCAGTTTAACTACTCTGCATCTAGCGTGTCTATTCATGTGTAAAATAATTGTCTGTGACTCACTGTTTAGTGGTATTACACAAACGAGTTGTTAGGAACATTTCTTCGTAAAATTTGTTTTTTCACTTTCATCTTATCTATTTTTCTGTCACCAACGAGCTCCAAAGTGTCCAATTTATCATCTAGAGTATCTCGTCAAGTGTGAAATGATAGACTGAGACTAAATTGGCAACTTTTTGGAAAATACTATTTTGGCCAAACGCGTAAGGCATAAATTCTGGCAAAATTGTCACTTGTGGCCATTTTTATGTTATCTCAATTGTTGCCCCCAGATTGTACAAAAATGCCAAATCAGACATTCAGTTTACCTACTCTGCATCTAGCGTGTCTATTCATGTGTAAAATAATTGTCTGGGACTCAATGTTTAGTGGTAGGACACAAACAAGTTGTTAGGAACAATTCTTCGTAAAATTTGTTTTTCACTTTTATCTTATCTATTTTTCTGTCACCAACGAGCTCCAAAGTGTCCAATTTATCATCTAGAGTATCTCGTCAAGTGTGAAATGATAGACTGAGACTAAATTGGCAACTTTTTTTGAAAATATTATTTTGGCCAAACGCGTAAGGCATAAATTCTGGAAAAATGTCACTTGTGGTCATTTTTATGTTATCTCAATTGTTGCCCCCAGATTGTACAAAAATGCCAAATCAGACATTCAGTTTAACTACTCTGCATCTAGCGTGTCTATTCATGTGTAAAATAATTGTCTGGGACTCACTGTTTAGTGGTAGGACACAAACAAGTTGTTAGGAACAATTCTTCGTAAAATTTGTTTTTCACTTTCATCTTATCTATTTTTCTGTCACCAACGAGCTCCAAAGTGTCCAATTTATCATCTAGAGTATCTCGTCAAGTGTGAAATGATAGACTGAGACTAAATTGGCAACTTTTTTGGAAAATATGATTTTGGCCAAACGCGAAAGGCATAAATTCTGGAAAAATGTCACTTGTGGTCATTTTTATGTTATCTCAATTGTTGCCCCCAGATTGTACAAAAATGCCAAATCAGACATTCAGTTTACCTACTCTGCATCTAGCGTGTCTATTCATGTGTAAAATAATTGTCTGGGACTCACTGTTTAGTGGTAGGACACAAACAAGTTGTTAGGAACAATTCTTCGTAAAATTTGTTTTTCACTTTTATCTTATCTATTTTTCTGTCACCAACGAGCTCCAAAGTGTCCAATTTATCATCTAGAGTATCTCGTCAAGTGTGAAATGATAGACTGAGACTAAATTGGCAACTTTTTTGCAAATATATATTTTGGCCAAACGCGAAAGGCATAAATTCTGGCAAAATTGTCACTTGTGGTCATTTTTATGTTATCTCAATTGTTGCCCCCAGATTGTACAAAAATGCCAAATCAGACATTCAGTTTACCTACTCTGCATCTAGCGTGTCTATTCATGTGTAAAATAATTGTCTGGGACTCACTGTTTTAGTGGTAGGACACAAACAAGTTGTTAGGAACAATTCTTCGTAAAATTTGTTTTTCACTTTCATCTTATCTATTTTTCTGTCACCAACGAGCTCCAAAGTGTCCAATTTATCATCTAGAGTATCTCGTCAAGTGTGAAATGATAGACTGAGACTAAATTGGCAACTTTTTTTGCAAATATTATTTTGGCCAAACGCGAAAGGCATAAATTCTGCAAAATTGTCACTTGTGGTCATTTTTATGTTATCTCAATTGTTGCCCCCAGATTGTACAAAAATGCCAAATCAGACATCCAGTTTAACTACTCTGCATCTAGCGTGTCTATTCATGTGTAAAATAATTGTCTGGGACTCACTGTTTAGTGGTAGGACACAAACAAGTTGTTAGGAACAATTCTTCGTAAAATTTGTTTTTCACTTTTATCTTATCTATTTTTCTGTCACCAACGAGCTCCAAAGTGTCCAATTTATCATCTAGAGTATCTCGTCAAGTGTGAAATGATAGACTGAGACTAAATTGGCAACTTTTTTGCAAATATTATTTTGGCCAAACGCGTAAGGCATAAATTCTGCAAAATTGTCACTTGTGGTCATTTTTATGTTATCTCAATTGTTGCCCCCAGATTGTACAAAAATGCCAAATCAGACATTCAGTTTAACTACTCTGCATCTAGCGTGTCTATTCATGTGTAAAATAATTGTCTGGGACTCACTGTTTAGTGGTAGGACACAAACAAGTTGTTAGGAACATTTCTTCGTAAAATTTGTTTTTTCACTTTTATCTTATCTATTTTTCTGTCACCAACGAGCTCCAAAGTGTCCAATTTCTCATCTAGAGTATCTCGTCAAGTGTGAAATGATAGACTGAGACTAAATTGGCAACTTTTTTGCAAATATTATTTTGGCCAAACGCGTAAGGCAT
Source organism: Candidula unifasciata (assembly GCA_905116865.2). Taxonomy (NCBI): domain Eukaryota; kingdom Metazoa; phylum Mollusca; class Gastropoda; order Stylommatophora; family Geomitridae; genus Candidula; species Candidula unifasciata. The sequence goes on from CAJHNH020005244.1 coordinate 3,649, forward strand.
AAATTCTGCAAAATTGTCACTTGTGGTCATTTTTATGTTATCTCAATTGTTGCCCCCAGATTGTACCAAAATGCCAAATCAGACATTCAGTTTACCTACTCTGCATCTAGCGTGTCTATTCATGTGTAAAATAATTGTCTGGGACTCACTGTTTAGTGGTAGGACACAAACAAGTTGTTAGGAACATTTCTTCGTAAAATTTTTTTTTCACTTTTATCTTATCTATTTTTCTGTCACCAATGAGCTCCAAAGTGTCCAATTTCTCATCTAGAGTATCTCGTCAAGTGTGAAATGATAGACTGAGACTAAATTGGCAACTTTTTTGCAAATATGATTTTGGCCAAACGCGAAAGGCATAAATTCTGCAAAAATGTCACTTGTGGTCATTTTTATGTTATCTCAATTGTTGCCCCCAGATTGTACCAAAATGCCAAATCAGACATTCAGTTTACCTACTCTGCATCTAGCGTGTCTATTCATGTGTAAAATAATTGTCTGGGACTCACTGTTTAGTGGTAGGACACAAACAAGTTGTTAGGAACATTTCTTCGTAAAATTTGTTTTTCACTTTTATCTTATCTATTTTTCTGTCACCAACGAGCTCCAAAGTGTCCAATTTCTCATCTAGAGTATCTCGTCAAGTGTGAAATGATAGACTGAGACTAAATTGGCAACTTTTTTGAAAATATTATTTTGGCCAAACGCGAAAGGCATAAATTCTGGAAAAATGTCACTTGTGGTCATTTTTATGTTATCTCAATTGTTGCCCCCAGATTGTACAAAAATGCCAAATCAGACATTCAGTTTACCTACTCTGCATCTAGCGTGTCTATTCATGTGTAAAATAATTGTCTGGGACTCAATGTTTAGTGGTAGGACACAAACAAGTTGTTAGGAACATTTCTTCGTAAAATTTGTTTTTCACTTTCATCTTATCTATTTTTCTGTCACCTACGAGCTCCAAAGTGTCCAATTTCTCATCTAGAGTATCTCGTCAAGTGTGAAATGATAGACTGAGACTAAATTGGCAACTTTTTTGCAAATATGATTTTGGCCAAACGCGAAAGGCATAAATTCTGGAAAAATGTCACTTGTGGTCATTTTTATGTTATCTCAATTGTTGCCCCCAGATTGTACAAAAATGCCAAATCAGACATTCAGTTTACCTACTCTGCATCTAGCGTGTCTATTCATGTGTAAAATAATTGTCTGGGACTCACTGTTTAGTGGTAGGACACAAACAAGTTGTTAGGAACAATTCTTCGTAAAATTTGTTTTTCACTTTCATCTTATCTATTTTTCTGTCACCAACGAGCTCCAAAGTGTCCAATTTCTCATCTAGAGTATCTCGTCAAGTGTGAAATGATAGACTGAGACTAAATTGGCAACTTTTTTGAAAATATGATTTTGGCCAAACGCGAAAGGCATAAATTCTGGCAAAATTGTCACTTGTGGTCATTTTTATGTTATCTCAATTGTTGCCCCCAGATTGTACAAAAATGCCAAATCAGACATCCAGTTTAACTACTCTGCATCTAGCGTGTCTATTCATGTGTAAAATAATTGTCTGGGACTCACTGTTTAGTGGTAGGACACAAACAAGTTGTTAGGAACATTTCTTCGTAAAATTTTTTTTTCACTTTTATCTTATCTATTTTTCTGTCACCAACGAGCTCCAAAGTGTCCAATTTATCATCTAGAGTATCTCGTCAAGTGTGAAATGATAGACTGAGACTAAATTGGCAACTTTTTTTGCAAATATGATTTTTGGCCAACGCGTAAGGCATAAATTCTGCAAAATGTCACTTGTGGTCATTTTTATGTTATCTCAATTGTTGCCCCCAGATTGTACAAAAATGCCAAATCAGACATTCAGTTTACCTACTCTGCATCTAGCGTGTCTATTCATGTGTAAAATAATTGTCTGGGACTCACTGTTTAGTGGTAGGACACAAACAAGTTGTTAGGAACAATTCTTCGTAAAATTTGTTTTTCACTTTCATCTTATCTATTTTTCTGTCACCAACGAGCTCCAAAGTGTCCAATTTATCATCTAGAGTATCTCGTCAAGTGTGAAATGATAGACTGAGACTAAATTGGCAACTTTTTGGAAAATATGATTTTGGCCAAACGCGAAAGGCATAAATTCTGAAAAATGTCACTTGTGGTCATTTTTATGTTATCTCAATTGTTGCCCCCAGATTGTACAAAAATGCCAAATCAGACATTCAGTTTACCTACTCTGCATCTAGCGTGTCTATTCATGTGTAAAATAATTGTCTGGGACTCAATGTTTAGTGGTAGGACACAAACAAGTTGTTAGGAACATTTCTTCGTAAAATTTGTTTTTCACTTTTATCTTATCTATTTTTCTGTCACCTACGAGCTCCAAAGTGTCCAATTTCTCATCTAGAGTATCTCGTCAAGTGTGAAATGATAGACTGAGACTAAATTGGCAACTTTTTTGGAAAATATGATTTTGGCCAAACGCGAAAGGCATAAATTCTGCAAAATTGTCACTTGTGGTCATTTTTATGTTATCTCAATTGTTGCCCCCAGATTGTACAAAAATGCCAAATCAGACATTCAGTTTACCTACTCTGCATCTAGCGTGTCTATTCATGTGTAAAATAATTGTCTGGGACTCAATGTTTAGTGGTAGGACACAAACAAGTTGTTAGGAACAATTCTTCGTAAAATTTGTTTTTCACTTTTATCTTATCTATTTTTCTGTCACCAACGAGCTCCAAAGTGTCCAATTTCTCATCTAGAGTATCTCGTCAAGTGTGAAATGATAGACTGAGACTAAATTGGCAACTTTTTTTGCAAATATTATTTTGGCCAAACGCGTAAGGCATAAATTCTGGAAAAATTGTCACTTGTGGTCATTTTTATGTTATCTCAATTGTTGCCCCCAGATTGTACAAAAATGCCAAATCAGACATCCAGTTTACCTACTCTGCATCTAGCGTGTCTATTCATGTGTAAAATAATTGTCTGGGACTCACTGTTTAGTGGTAGGACACAAACAAGTTGTTAGGAACAATTCTTCGTAAAATTTGTTTTTCACTTTCATCTTATCTATTTTTCTGTCACCAACGAGCTCCAAAGTGTCCAATTTCTCATCTAGAGTATCTCGTCAAGTGTGAAATGATAGACTGAGACTAAATTGGCAACTTTTTGGAAAATATGATTTTGGCCAAACGCGAAAGGCATAAATTCTGGAAAAAAATGTCACTTGTGGTCATTTTTATGTTATCTCAATTGTTGCCCCCAGATTGTACCAAAAATGCCAAATCAGACATTCAGTTTTACCTACTCTGCATCTAGCGTGTCTATTCATGTGTAAAATAATTGTCTGGGACTCACTGTTTAGTGGTGGTAGGACACAAACAAGTTGTTAGAACATTTCTTCGTAAAATTTTGTTTTTCACTTTTATCTTATCTATTTTTCTGTCACCAACGAGCTCCAAAGTGTCCAATTTATCATCTAGAGTATCTCGTCAAGTGTGAAATGATAGACTGAGACTAAATTGGCAACTAAATTTTTTTTTGAAAATATTATTTTGGCCAAACGCGAAAGGCATAAATTTCTGCAAAATTGTCACTTGTGGTCATTTTTATGTTATCTCAATTGTTGCCCCCAGATTGTACCAAAAATGCCAAATCAGACATTCAGTTTTACTACTACTCTGCATCTAGCGTGTCTATTCATGTGTAAAATAATTGTCTGGGACTCACTGTTTAGTGGTAGGACACAAACAAGTTGTTAGGAACATTTCTTCGTAAAAATTTTTTTTTCACTTTTATCTTATCTATTTTTCTGTCACTATGAGCTCCAAAGTGTCCCATTTATCATCTAAATCTCGTCAAGTGTCCAATTTGGCAACTTTTTGGAAATACCAAACGCGAAAGAGTATCTCGTCAAGTGTGAAATGACCTAGACTGTGTAAAATAATTGGCAAACAAGTTTTTGGAAAATATCGAATTTTTTGGCCAAACGCGAAAGGCAAAAATTTTCTCAAAATTGTCACTTGTGGTCATTTTTATGTTATCTCAATTGTTGCCCCCAGATTGTTACAAAAATGCCAAATCAGACATTCAGGAAAAATGTCTACTCTGCATCTAGCGTGTCTATTCATGTGTAAAATAATTGTCTGGGACTCAATGTTTAGTGGTAGGACACAAACATGTTTGTTAGGAACAATTCTTCGTAAAATTTGTTTTTCAATTTTCACTTTTATCTTATATATTTTTCTGTCACCAACGAGCTCCAAAGTGTCCAATTTATCATCTAGAGTATCTCGTCAAGTGTGAAATGATAGACTGAGACTAAATTGGCAACTTTTTTGCAAATATTATTTTTGGCCAAACGCGAAAGGCATAAATTCTGCAAAATTGTCACTTGTGGCCATTTTTATGTTATCTCAATTGTTGCCCCCAGATTGTACAAAAATGCCAAATCAGACATTCAGTTTAACTACTCTGCATCTAGCGTGTCTATTCATGTGTAAAATAATTGTCTGGGACTCACTGTTTAGTGGTAGGACACAAACAAGTTGTTAGGAACAATTCTTCGTAAAATTTGTTTTTCACTTTTATCTTATCTATTTTTCTGTCCCCTATGAGCTCCAAAGTGTCCAATTTCTCATCTAGAGTATCTCGTCAAGTGTGAAATGATAGACTGAGACTAAATTGGCAACTTTTTGGAAAATATGATTTTGGCCAAACGCGAAAGGCATAAATTCTGGAAAAATGTCACTTGTGGTCATTTTTATGTTATCTCAATTGTTGCCCCCAGATTGTACAAAAATGCCAAATCAGACATTCAGTTTACCTACTCTGCATCTAGCGTGTCTATTCATGTGTAAAATAATTGTCTGGGACTCAATGTTTAGTGGTAGGACACAAACAAGTTGTTAGGAACATTTCTTCGTAAAATTTGTTTTTCACTTTTATCTTATCTATTTTTCTGTCACCAACGAGCTCCAAAGTGTCCAATTTATCATCTAGAGTAGTATTTCGTCAAGTGTGAAATGATAGACTGAGACTAAATTGGCAACTTTTTGAAAATATGATTTTGGCCAAACGCGAAAGGCATAAATTCTGAAAAAAATTGTCACTTGTGGTCATTTTTATGTTATCTCAATTGTTGCCCCCAGATTGTACCAAAATGCCAAATCAGACATTCAGTTTAACTACTCTGCATCTAGCGTGTCTATTCATGTGTAAAATAATTGTCTGGGACTCAATGTTTAGTGGTAGGACACAAACAAGTTGTTAGAACAATTCTTCGTAAAATTTGTTTTTCAACTTTCATCTTATCTATTTTTTCTGTCACCTATGAGCTCCAAAGTGTCCAATTTCTCATCTAGAGTATCTCGTCAAGTGTGAAATGATAGACTGAGACTAAATTTGGCACTTTTTTTTGAAATATATGATTTTGGCCAAACGCGAAAGGCATAAATTCTGCAAAATTGTCACTTGTGGTCATTTTTATGTTATCTCAATTGTTGCCCCCAGATTGTACCAAAAATGCCAAATCAGACATCCAGTTTAACTACTCTGCATCTAGCGTGTCTATTCATGTGTGTAAAATAATTGTCTGGGACTCAATGTTTAGTGGTAGGACACAAACAAGTTGTTAGGAACATTTCTTCGTAAAATTTGTTTTTCACTTTTATCTTATCTATTTTTCTGTCACCTATGAGCTCCAAAGTGTCCATTTTTTCTCATCTAGAGTATCTCGTCAAGTGTGAAATGATAGACTGAGACTAAATTGGCAACTTTTTTGCAAATATTATTTTGGCCAAACGCGAAAGGCATAAATTCTGGAAAATTGTCACTTGTGGTCATTTTTATGTTATCTCAATTGTTGCCCAGAGATTGTACAAAAATGCCAAATCAGACATTCAGTTTAACTACTCTGCATCTAGCGTGTCTATTCATGTGTAAAATAATTGTCTGGGACTCAATGTTTAGTGGTAGGACACAAACAAGTTGTTAGGAACATTTCTTCGTAAAATTTGTTTTTCACTTTTATCTTATCTATTTTTCTGTCACCTATGAGCTCCAAAGTGTCCAATTTATCATCTAGAGTATCTCGTCAAGTGTGAAATGATAGACTGAGACTAAATTGGGAACTTTTTGGAAAATACGATTTTGGCCAAACGCGAAAGGCATAAATTCTGCAAAAATGTCACTTGTGGTCATTTTTATGTTATCTCAATTGTTGCCCCCAGATTGTACCAAAAATGCCAAATCAGGCATTCAGTTTACCTACTCTGCATCTAGCGTGTCTATTCATGTGTAAAATAATTGTCTGGGACTCAATGTTTAGTGGTAGGACACAAACAAGTTGTTAGGAACATTTCTTCGTAAAATTTGTTTTTCACTTTTATCTTATCTATTTTTCTGTCACCAACGAGCTCCAAAGTGTCCAATTTATCATCTAGAGTATCTCGTCAAGTGTGAAATGATAGACTGAGACTAAATTGGCAACTTTTTGGAAAATATTTTTTTTGGCCAAACGCGAAAGGCATAAATTCTGCAAAATTGTCACTTGTGGTCATTTTTATGTTATCTCAATTGTTGCCCCCAGATTGTACAAAAATGCCAAATCAGACATCCAGTTTTTAACTACTCTGCATCTAGCGTGTCTATTCATGTGTAAAATAATTGTCTGGGACTCACTGTTTAGTGGTAGGACACAAACAAGTTGTTAGGAACATTTCTTCGTAAAAAATTTGTTTTTCACTTTTATCTTATCTATTTTTCTGTCACCTATGAGCTCCAAAGTGTCCAATTTCTCATCTAGAGTATCTCGTCAAGTGTGAAATGATAGACTGAGACTAAATTGGCAACTTTTTGGAAAATATGATTTTGGCCAAACGCGAAAGGCATAAATTCTGGAAAAAATGTCACTTGTGGTCATTTTTTATGTTATCTCAATTGTTGCCCCCAGATTGTACAAAAATGCCAAATCAGACATTCAGTTTACCTACTCTGCATCTAGCGTGTCTATTCATGTGTAAAATAATTGTCTGGGACTCAATGTTTAGTGGTAGGACACAAAACAAGTTGTTAGGAACAATTTTCGTCGTAAAATTTGTTTTTCACTTTTATCTTATCTATTTTTCTGTCACCAACGAGCTCCCAAAGTGTCCAATTTATCATCTAGAGTATCTCGTCAAGTGTGAAATGATAGACTGAGACTAAATTGGCAACTTTTTTGCAAATATTGATTTTGGCCAAACGCGAAAGGCATAAATTCTGCAAAATTGTCACTTGTGGTCATTTTTATGTTATCTCAAATTGTTGCCCCCAGATTGTACAAAAATGCCAAATCAGACATTCCAGTTTAACTACTCTGCATCTAGCGTGTCTATTCATGTGTAAAATAATTGTCTGGGACTCACTGTTTAGTGGTAGGACACAAACAAGTTGTTAGGAACATTTTCTTCGTAAAATTTGTTTTTCACTTTTATCTTATCTATTTTTCTGTCACCAACGAGCTCCAAAGTGTCCAATTTATCATCTAGAGTATCTCGTCAAGTGTGAAATGATAGACTGAGACTAAATTGGCAACTTTTTTGAAAATATGATTTTGGCCAAAACGCGAAAGGCATAAAATTCTGAAAAAATGTCACTTTGTGGTCATTTTTATAGGTCATCTCAATTGTTGCCCCCAGATTGTACCAAAATGCCAAATCAGACATCCAGTTTAACTACTCTGCATCTAGCGTGTCTATTCATGTGTAAAATAATTGTCTGGGACTCACTGTTTTAGTGGTAGGACACAAACAAGTTGTTAGGAACATTTCTTCGTAAAAATTTGTTTTTCACTTTTATCTTATCTATTTTTCTGTCACCTATGAGCTCCAAAGTGTCCCAATTTCTCATCTAGAGTATCTCGTCAAGTGTGAAATGATAGACTGAGACTAAATTGGCAACTTTTTGCAAATATGATTTGGCCAAAACGCGAAAGGCATAAATTCTGGAAAAATTGTCACTTGTGGTCATTTTTATGTTATCTCAATTGTTGCCCCCAGATTGTACAAAAATGCCAAATCAGACATCCAGTTTACCTACTCTGCATCTAGCGTGTCTATTCATGTGTAAAATAATTGTCTGGGACTCAATGTTTAGTGGTAGGACACAAACAAGTTGTTAGGAACATTTCTTCGTAAAAATTTTTTTCACTTTTATCTTATCTATTTTTCTGTCACCAACGAGCTCCAAAGTGTCCAATTTATCATCTAGAGTATCTCGTCAAGTGTGAAATGATAGACTGAGACTAAATTGGCAACTTTTTGGAAAATATGATTTTGGCCAAACGCGAAAGGCATAAATTCTGCAAAAATGTGTCACTTGTGGTCATTTTTATGTTATCTCAATTGTTGCCCCAGATTGTACCAAAATGCCAAATCAGACATTCAGTTTAACTACTCTGCATCTAGCGTGTCTATTCATGTGTAAAATAATTGTCTGGGACTCAATGTTTAGTGGTAGGACACAAACAAAGTTGTTAGGAACATTTCTTCGTAAAATTTTGTTTTTTTTCACTTTTATCTTATCTATTTTTCTGTCACCAACGAGCTCCAAAGTGTCCAATTTATCATCTAGAGTATCTCGTCAAGTGTGAAATGATAGACTGAGACTAAATTGGCAACTTTTTTTGCAAAAATATGATTTTGGCCAAAAACGCGAAAGGCATAAATTCTGCAAAATTGTCACTTGTGGTCATTTTTATGTTATCTCAATTGTTGCCCCCAGATTGTACCAAAAATGCCAAATCAGACATCCAGTTTAACTACTCTGCATCTAGCGTGTCTATTCATGTGTAAAAATAATTGTCTGGGACTCACTGTTTAGTGGTAGGACACAAACAAGTTTGTTAGGAACATTCTTCGTAAATTTGTTTTTTCACTTTTATCTTATCTATTTTTCTGTCACCTATGAGCTCCAAAGTGTCCAATTTCTCATCTAGAGTATCTCGTCAAGTGTGAAATGATAGACTGAGACTAAAATTGGCAACTTTTTGGAAAATATGATTTTGGCCCAAACGCGAAAGGCATAAATTCTGGAAAAATGTCACTTGTGGTCATTTTTATGTTATCTCAATTGTTGCCCCCAGATTGTACCAAAAATGCCAAATCAGACATCCAGTTTACCTACTCTGCATCTAGCGTGTCTATTCATGTGTAAAATAATTGTCTGGGACTCAATGTTTAGTGGTAGGACACAAACAAGTTGTTAGGAACATTTCTTCGTCTAAAATTTGTTTTTCACTTTTTATCTTATCTATTTTTTCTGTCACCACCTATGAGCAGCTCCAAAGTGTCCAATTTTTCATCATCTAGAGTATCTCGTCAAGTGTGAAATGATAGACTGAGACTAAATTGGCAACTTTTTTGCAAAATATTATTGGCCAAACGCGTAAGGCATAAATTCTGCAAAAATGTCACTTGTGGTCATTTTTATGTTATCTCAATTGTTGCCCCCAGATTGTACAAAAATGCCAAATCAGACATTCAGTTTAACTACTCTGCATCTAGCGTGTCTATTCATGTGTAAAATAATTGTCTGGGACTCAATGTTTAGTAGTGTAGGACACAAACAAGTTGTTAGGAACCATTTCTTCGTAAAAATTTGTTTTTCACTTTTATCTTATCTATTTTTCTGTCACCAACGAGCTCCAAAGTGTCCAATTTATCATCTAGAGTATCTCGTCAAGTGTGAAATGATAGACTGAGACTAAATTGGCAACTTTTTTTGAAAATATGATTTGGCCAAAACGCGAAAGGCATAAATTCTGGCAAAAATTGTCACTTGTGGTCATTTTTATGTTATCTCAATTGTTGCGCCCCAGATTGTACCAAAATGCCCAAATCAGACATCCAGTTTACCTACTCTGCATCTAGCGTGTCTATTCATGTGTAAAATAATTGTCTGGGACTCACTGTTTTAGTGGTAGGACACAAACAAGTTGTTAGGGAACATTTCTTCGTAAAATTTTGTTTTCACTTTTTATCTTATCTATTTTTCTGTCACCAACGAGCTCCAAAGTGTCCAATTTATCATCTAGAGTATCTCGTCAAGTGTGAAATGATAGACTGAGACTAAATTGGCAACTTTTTTTGCAAATATGATTTTGGCCAAACGCGAAAGGCATAAATTCTGCAAAAATTGTCACTTGTGGTCATTTTTATGTTATCTCAATTGTTGCCCCCAGATTGTACAAAATGCCAAATCAGACATCCAGTTTAACTACTCTGCATCTAGCGTGTCTATTCATGTGTAAAAATAATTGTCTGGGGACTCAATGTTTAGTGGTAGGGACACAAACAAGTTGTTAGGAACATTTCTTTCGTAAAATTTGTTTTTCACTTTTAATCTTATCTATTTTTCTGTCACCAACGAGCTCCAAAAGTGTCCAATTTCTCATCTAGAGTATCTCGTCAAGTGTGAAATGATAGACTGAGACTAAATTGGCAACTTTTTGGCAAATATTATTTTGGCCAAACGCGAAAGGCATAAATTCTGCAAAATTGTCACTTGTGGTCATTTTTTATGTTATCTCAATTGTTGCCCCCAGATTGTACAAAATGCCAAATCAGACATCCAGTTTAACTACTCTGCATCTAGCGTGTCTATTCATGTGTAAAATAATTGTCTGGGACTCAATGTTTAGTGGTAGGACACAAACAAGTTGTTAGGAACAATTCTTTCGTAAAATTTGTTTTTCACTTTTATCTTATCTATTTTTCTGTCACAATGAGCTCCAAAAGTGTCCAATTTATCATCTAGAGTATCTCGTCAAGTGTGAAATGATAGACTGAGACTAAATTGGCAACTTTTTTTGAAAATATTATTTTGGCCAAACGCGTAAGGCATAAATTCTGCAAAATTGTCACTTGTGGTCATTTTTTATGTTATCTCAATTGTTGCCCCCAGATTGTACAAAATGCCAAAATCAGACATTCAGTTTAACTACTCTGCATCTAGCGTGTCTATTCATGTGTAAAATAATTGTCTGGGACTCACTGTTTAGTGGTAGGACACAAACAAGTTGTTAGGAACAATTTCTTCGTAAAATTTGTTTTTCACTTTTATCTTATCTATTTTTCTGTCACCAACGAGCTCCAAAGTGTCCAATTTCTCATCTAGAGTATCTCGTCAAGTGTGAAATGATAGACTGAGACTAAATTGGCAACTTTTTTTGGAAAATATGATTTTGGCCAAACGCGAAAGGCATAAATTCTGGAAAAATGTCACTTGTGGTCATTTTTATGTTATCTCAATTGTTGCCCCCAGATTGTACAAAAATGCCAAATCAGACATTCCAGTTTAACTACTCTGCATCTAGCGTGTCTATTCATGTGTAAAATAATTGTCTGGGACTCACTGTTTAGTGGTAGGACACAAACAAGTTGTTAGGAACATTTTCTTCGTAAAATTTGTTTTTCACTTTTATCTTATCTATTTTTTCTGTCACCTATGAGCTCCAAAGTGTCCAATTTATCATCTAGAGTATCTCGTCAAGTGTGAAATGATAGACTGAGACTAAATTGGCAACTTTTTTGCAAATATTGATTTTGGCCAAACGCGAAAGGCATAAATTCTGCAAAAAATGTCACTTGTGGTCATTTTTATGTTATCTCAATTGTTGCCCCCAGATTGTACCAAAATGCCAAATCAGACATCCAGTTTAACTACTCTGCATCTAGCGTGTCTATTCATGTGTAAAATAATTGTCTGGGACTCAATTTTTAGTGGTAGGACACAAACAAGTTGTTAGGAACAATTCTTCGTAAAATTTGTTTTTCACGTTTATCTTTTCTATTTTTCTGTCACCAACGAGCTCCAAAGTGTCCAATTTCTCATCTAGAGTATCTCGTCAAGTGTGAAATGATAGACTGAGACTAAACAGGCAACTTTTTTTAAAATATTATTTTAGCCAAATGCGAAAGGCATAAATTCTATAAAACTGTCACTTGTGGTCATTTTTATGTTTTATCAATTTTTGCCTCCAGATTGTACCAAAATGCCAAATCAGACATCCAGTTTAACTACTCTGCATCTAGCGTGTCTATTCATGTGTAAAATAATTGTCTGGGACTCACTGTTTAGTGGTAGGACACAAACAAGTTGTTAGGAACAATTCTTCGTAAAATTTGTTTTTCACTTTTATCTTATCTATTTTTCTGTCACCAACGAGCTCAAAAGTGTCCAATTTATCATCTAGAGTATCTCGTCAAGTGTGAAATGATAGACTGAGACTAAATTGGCAACTTTTTTGCAAATATTATTTTGGCCAAACGCGTAAGGCATAAATTCTGCAAAAATTGTCACTTGTGGTCATTTTTATGTTATCTCAATTGTTGCCCCCAGATTGTACAAAAATGCCAAATCAGACATCCAGTTTAACTACTCTGCATCTAGCGTGTCTATTCATGTGTAAAATAATTGTCTGGGACTCACTGTTTAGTGGTAGGACACAAACAAGTTGTTAGGAACATTTCTTGGTAAAAATTTGTTTTTCACTTTTATCTTATCTATTTTTCTGTCACCTACGAGCTCCAAAGTGTCCAATTTCTCATCTAGAGTATCTCGTCAAGTGTGAAATGATAGACTGAGACTAAATTGGCAACTTTTTTTGCAAATATTATTTTTGGCCAAACGCGAAAGGCATAAATTCTGCAAAATTGTCACTTGTGGTCATTTTTATGTTATCTCAATTGTTGCCCCCAGATTGTACAAAAATGCCAAATCAGACATCCAGTTTAACTACTCTGCATCTAGCGTGTCTATTCATGTGTAAAATAATTGTCTGGGACTCACTGTTTAGTGGTAGGACACAAACAAGTTGTTAGGAACATTTTCTTCGTAAAATTTGTTTTTCACTTTTATCTTATCTATTTTTCTGTCACCTATGAGCTCCAAAGTGTCCAATTTCTCATCTAGAGTATCTCGTCAAGTGTGAAATGATAGACTGAGACTAAATTGGCAACTTTTTTGAAAATATTATTTTGGCCAAACGCGAAAGGCATAAATTCTGCAAAAATGTCACTTGTGGTCATTTTTTATGTTATCTCAATTGTTGCCCCCAGATTGTACAAAAATGCCCAAATCAGACATCCAGTTTTAACTACTCTGCATCTAGCGTGTCTATTCATGTGTAAAATAATTGTCTGGGACTCAATGTTTAGTGGTAGGACACAAACAAGTTGTTAGGAACATTTCTTTCGTAAAATTTGTTTTTCACTTTTATCTTATCTATTTTTCTGTGTCACCTATGAGCTCCAAAGTGTCCAATTTATCATCTAGAGTATCTCGTCAAGTGTGAAAATGATAGACTGAGACTAAATTGGCAACTTTTTTGCAAATATGATTTTGGCCAAACGCGAAAGGCATAAAATTCTGCAAAATGTCACTTGTGGTCATTTTTATGTTATCTCAATTGTTGCCCCCAGATTGTACCAAAATGCCAAATCAGACATCCAGTTTTTACTACTCTGCATCTAGCGTGTCTATTCATGTGTAAAATAATTGTCTGGGACTTACTGTTTAGTGGTAGGACACAAACAAGTTGTTAGGAACATTTCTTCGTAAAATTTCTTTTTCACTTTTATCTTATCTAATTTTCTGTCACCAACGAGCTCCAAAGTGTCCAATTTCTCATCTAGAGTATCTCGTCAACTGTGAAATGATAGACTGAGACTAAATTGGCAACTTTTTTTGCAAATATTACTTTGGCCAAACGCGAAAGGCATAAATTCTGCAAAATTGTCACTTGTGGTCATTTTTATGTTATCTCAATTGTTGCCCCCAGATTGTACAAAAATGCCAAATCAGACATCCAGTTTACCTACTCGGCATCTAGTGTGTCTATTCATGTGTAAAATAATTGTCTGGGACTCATTGTTTAGTGGTAGGACACAAACAAGTTGTTAGGAACATTTCTTCGTAAAATTTGTTTTTCACTTTTATCTTATCTATTTTTCTGTCACCAACGAGCTCCAAAGTGTCCAATTTATCATCTAGAGTATCTCGTCAAGTGTGAAATGATAGACTGAGACTAAATTGGCAACTTTTTTGCAAATATGATTTTGGCCAAACGCGTAAGGCATAAATTCTGCAAAATTGTCACTTGTGGTCATTTTTATCTTTTTCTCAATTGTTGCCCCCAGATTGTACAAAAATGCCAAATCAGACATTCAGTTTAACTACTCTGCATCTAGCGTGTCTATTCATGTGTAAAATAATTGTCTGGGACTCACTGTTTAGTGGTAGGACACAAACAAGTTGTTAGGAACAATTCTTCGTAAAATTTGTTTTTTCACTTTTATCTTATCTATTTTTCTGTCACCTATGAGCTCCAAAGTGTCCAATTTATCATCTAGAGTATCTCGTCAAGTGTGAAATGATAGACTGAGACTAAATTGGCAACTTTTTGAAAATATGATTTTGGCCAAACGCGAAAGGCATAAATTCTGCAAAAATGTCACTTGTGGTCATTTTTATGTTATCTCAATTGTTGCCCCCAGATTGTACAAAAATGCCAAATCAGACATTCAGTTTAACTACTCTGCATCTAGCGTGTCTATTCATGTGTAAAATAATTGTCTGGGACTCACTGTTTAGTGGTAGGACACAAACAAGTTGTTAGGAACAATTCTTCGTAAAATTTGTGTTTTTTCACTTTTATCTTATCTATTTTTTCTGTCACCCTATGAGCTCCAAAGTGTCCAATTTCTCATCTAGAGTATCTCGTCAAGTGTGAAATGATAGACTGAGACTAAATTGGCAACTTTTTTGCAAATATATGATTTTGGCCAAAGCGAAAGGCATAAATTCTGAAAAATTGTCACTTGTGGTCATTTTTATGTTATCTCAATTGTTGCCCCCAGATTGTACAAAAAATGCCAAATCAGACATCCAGTTTACCTACTCTGCATCTAGCGTGTCTATTCATGTGTAAAATAATTGTCTGGGACTCACTGTTTAGTGGTAGGACACAAACAAGTTGTTAGGAACATTCTTCGTAAAATTTGTTTTTTCACTTTTATCTTATCTATTTTTCTGTCACCTATGAGCTCCAAAGTGTCCAATTTCTCATCTAGAGTATCTCGTCAAGTGTGAAATGATAGACTGAGACTAAATTGGCAACTTTTTTGGAAAATATGATTTTGGCCAAACGCGAAAGGCATAAATTCTGGAAAAAATGTCTCTTGTGGTCATTTTTATGTTATCTCAATTGTTGCCCCCAGATTGTACCAAAATGCCAAATCAGACATTCAGTTTACCTACTCTGCATCTAGCGTGTCTATCCATGTGTAAAATAATTGTGTCTGGGACTCACTGTTTAGTGGTAGGACACAAACAAGTTGTTAGGAACATTTCTTCGTAAAATTTGTTTTTCACTTTTATCTTATCTATTTTTCTGTCACCTATGAGCTCCAAAGTGTCCAATTTCTCATCTAGAGTATCTCGTCAAGTGTGAAATGATAGACTGAGACTAAATTGGCAACTTTTTGAAAAATTATTTTTTGCCAAACGCGTAAGGCATAAATTCTGCAAAATTGTCACTTGTGGTCATTTTTATGTTATCTCAATTGTTGCCCCCAGATTGTACAAAAATGCCAAATCAGACATCCAGTTTAACTACTCTGCATCTAGCGTGTCTATTCATGTGTAAAATAATTGTCTGGGACTCAATATTTAGTGGTAGGACACAAACAAGTTGTTAGGAACAATTCTTCGTAAAATTTGTTTTTCACTTTTATCTTATCTATTTTTCTGTCACCAACGAGCTCCAAAGTGTCCAATTTCTCATCTAGAGTATCTCGTCAAGTGTGAAATGATAGACTGAGACTAAATTGGCAACTTTTTAGAAAATATGATTTTGGCCAAACGCGAAAGGCATAAATTCTGGAAAAATGTCACTTGTGGTCATTTTTATGTTATCTCAATTGTTGCCCCCAGATTGTACAAAAATGCCAAATCAGACATCCAGTTTAACTACTCTGCATCTAGCGTGTCTATTCATGTGTAAAATAATTGTCTGGGACTCAATATTTAGTGGTAGGACACAAACAAGTTGTTAGGAACAATTCTTCGTAAAATTTGTTTTTCACTTTTATCTTATCTATTTTTCTGTCACCAACGAGCTCCAAAGTGTCCAATTTCTCATCTAGAGTATCTCGTCAAGTGTGAAATGATAGACTGAGACTAAATTGGCAACTTTTTTTGGAAAATATGATTTTGGCCAAACGCGAAAGGCATAAATTCTGGAAAAATGTCACTTGTGGTCATTTTTATGTTATCTCAATTGTTGCCCCCCCAGATTGTACCAAAATGCCAAATCAGACATTCAGTTTACCTACTCTGCATCTAGCGTGTCTATTCATGTGTAAAATAATTGTCTGGGACTCAATGTTTAGTGGTAGGACACAAACAAGTTGTTAGGAACAATTCTTCGTAAAATTTGTTTTTCACTTTTATCTTATCTATTTTTCTGTCACCTATGAGCTCCAAAGTGTCCAATTTATCATCTAGAGTATCTCGTCAAGTGTGAAATGATAGACTGAGACTAAATTGGCAACTTTTTTGGAAAATATGATTTTGGCCAAACGCGTAAGGCATAAATTCTGGAAAATTGTCACTTGTGGTCATTTTTATGTTATCTCAATTGTTGCCCCCAGATTGTACAAAAAATGCCAAATCAGACATCCAGTTTACTACTCTGCATCTAGCGTGTCTATTCATGTGTAAAATAATTGTCTGGGACTCACTGTTTAGTGGTAGGACACAAACAAGTTGTTAGGAACATTTCTTCGTAAAATTTTGTTTTTCACTTTTATCTTATCTATTTTTCTGTCACCAATGAGCTCCAAAGTGTCCAATTTCTCATCTAGAGTATCTCGTCAAGTGTGAAATGATAGACTGAGACTAAATTGGCAACTTTTTTGAAAATATGATTTTGGCCAAACGCGTAAGGCATAAATTCTGCAAAAATGTCACTTGTGGTCCATTTTTATGTTATCTCAATTGTTGCCCCCAGATTGTACCAAAATGCCAAATCAGACATTCAGTTTAACTACTCTGCATCTAGCGTGTCTATTCATGTGGTAAAATAATTGTCTGGGACTCACTGTTTAGTGGTAGGACACAAACAAGTTGTTAGGAACATTTCTTCGTAAAATTTGTTTTTCACTTTTATCTTATCTATTTTTCTGTCACCAACGAGCTCCAAAGTGTCACATTTATCATCTAGAGTATCTCGTCAAGTGTGAAATGATAGACTGAGACTAAATTGGCAACTTTTTTGCAAATATGATTTTTGGCCAAACGCGTAAGGCATAAATTCTGCAAAATTGTCACTTGTGGTAATTTTTATGTTATCTCAATTGTTGCCCCCAGATTGTACAAAAATGCCAAATCAGACATTCAGTTTACCTACTCTGCATCTAGCGTGTCTATTCATGTGTAAAATAATTGTCTGGGACTCAATGTTTAGTGGTAGGACACAAACAAGTTGTTAGGAACAATTTCTTCGTAAAAATTTGTTTTTTCACTTTTATCTTATCTATTTTTCTGTCACCAATGAGCTCCAAAGTGTCCAATTTCTCATCTAGAGTATCTCGTCAAGTGTGAAATGATAGACTGAGACTAAATTGGCAACTTTTTTGCAAATATTATTTTGGCCAAACGCGTAAGGCATAAATTCTGCAAAATGTCACTTTGTGGTCATTTTTATGTTATCTCAATTGTTGCCCCCAGATTGTACAAAAAATGCCAAATCAGACATCCAGTTTAAACTACTCTGCATCTAGCGTGTCTATTCATGTGTAAAATAATTGTCTGGGACTCACTGTTTAGTGGTAGGACACAAACAAGTTGTTAGGAACATTTCTTCGTAAAATTTGTTTTTCACTTTTATCTTATCTATTTTTTCTGTCACCAACGAGCTCCAAAGTGTCCAATTTCTCATCTAGAGTATCTCGTCAAGTGTGAAATGATAGACTGAGACTAAATTTGGCAACTTTTTTGCAAATATTATTTTGGGCAAACGCGAAAGGCATAAATTCTGCAAAATTGTCACTTGTGGTCATTTTTTTTATGTTATCTCAATTGTTGCCCCCAGATTGTACCAAAATGCCAAATCAGAAAATCCAGTTTAACTACTCTGCATCTAGCGTGTCTATTCATGTGTAAAATAATTGTCTGGGACTCACTGTTTTAGTGGTAGGACACAAAACAAGTTGTTATGAACATTTCTTCGTAAAAATTTGTTTTTCACTTTTATCTTATCTATTTTTCTGTCACCAACGAGCCTCCAAAGTGTCCAATTTATCATCTAGAGTATCTCGTCAAGTGTGAAATGATAGACTGAGACTAAATTGGCAACTTTTTGAAAAAATATGATTTTGGTAAACGCGAAAGGCATAAATTCTGCAAAATTGTCACTTGTGGTCATTTTTATGTTATCTCAATTGTTGCCCCAGATTGTACAAAAAATGCCAAATCAGACACATCAGTTTAACTATCTCTGCATCTAGCGTGTCTATTCATGTGTAAAATAATTGTCTGGGACTCAATGGTTTAGTGGTAGGACACAAACAAGTTGTTAGGAACAATTCTTCGTAAAATTTGTTTTTCACTTTTATCTTATCTATTTTTCTGTCACCTACGAGCTCCAAAGTGTCCAATTTCTCATCTAGAGTATCTCGTCAAGTGTGAAATGATAGACTGAGACTAAATTGGCAACTTTTTTGCAAAGATTATTTTGGCCAAACGCGTAAGGCATAAATTCTGCAAAATTGTCACTTGTGGTCATTTTTATGTTATCTCAATTGTTGCCCCCAGATTGTACAAAAATGCCAAAATCAGACATCCAGTTTAACTACTCTGCATCTAGCGTGTCTATTCATGTGTAAAATAATTGGTCCTGGGACTCAACTGTTTTTAGTGGTAGGACAACAAACAAGTTGTTAGGAACAAATTTTTCGTAAAATTTGTTTTTCACTTTTATCTTATCTATTTTTCTGTCACCAACGAGCTCCAAAGTGTCCAATTTATCATCTAGAGTATCTCGTCAAGTGTGAAATGATAGACTGAGACTAAATTGGCACTTTTTTGCAAAATATTATTTTGGCCAAACGCGAAAGGCATAAATTCTGCAAAATTGTCACTTGTGGCCATTTTTATGTTATCTAAATTGTTGCCCCCAGATTGTACCAAAATGCCAAATCAGACCATCCAGTTTAACCTACTCTGCATCTAGCGTGTCTATTCATGTGTAAAAATAATTGTCTGGGACTCACTGTTTATGTGGTAGGACACAAACAAGTTGTTAGGAACATTTTCTTCGTAAAATTTGTTTTTTCACTTTTATCTTATCTATTTTTCTGTCACAATAAACGAGCTCCAAAGTGTCCAATTTATCATCTAGAGTATCTCGTCAAGTGTGAAATGATAGACTTGAGACTAAATTGGCAACTTTTTTGGAAAATATGATTTTGGCCAAACGCGAAAGGCAAATAAATTCTGGAAAAATGTCACTTGTGGTCATTTTTATGTTATCTCAATTGTTGCCCCCAGATTGCACAAAAAATGCCAAATCAGACATTCAGTTTACCTACTCTGCATCTAGCGTGTCTATTCATGTGTAAAATAATTGTCTGGGACTCAACGTGAAATTTGTTTTTCACTTTTATCTTATCTATTTTTCTGTCACCAACGAGCTCCAAAGTGTCCAATTTATCATCTAGAGTATCTCGTCAAGTGTGAAATGATAGACTGAGACTAAATTGGCAACTTTTTTGCAAATATTATTTTGGCCAAACGCGTAAGGCATAAATTCTGGAAAAATTGTCACTTGTGGTCATTTTTATGTTATCTCAATTGTTGCCCCCAGATTGTACCAAAATGCCAAATCAGACATTCAGTTTACCTACTCTGCATCTAGCGTGTCTATTCATGTGTAAAATAATTGTCTGGGACTCAATGTTTAGTGGTAGGACACAAACAAGTTGTTAGGAACAATTCTTCGTAAAATTTGTTTTTCACTTTTATCTTATCTATTTTTCTGTCACCCACGAGCTCCAAAGTGTCCAATTTCTCATCTAGAGTATCTCGTCAAGTGTGAAATGATAGACTGAGACTAAATTGGCAACTCTTTTGCAAATATTATTTTGGCCAATCAATTTTTGCACCAATTTTACAAAAATGCCAAAACAGACTCCATTTTAAAACTCTGCATCTAGCGGTCATTTTGTTGAAATAATTTTCTGGGGCCAATGTTATGGGGAGGAACAAACAAGTTGTTTGGAACAATTTTCGTAAATTTTTTTTTT
>CAJHNH020005245.1:0-24003 GCA_905116865.2 Candidula unifasciata
CATCCAAAGTCTATAAACTGACTTTTACTCACAAAAATCTGATAAAAAGATTCACATCAACAAAAATCTGATAAATGCTAATCAACAAAGACTGATAAACTGGCTGACATCAACAAAATCTGATAACTGACTTCACATCAAAAAAGATCTGATAAACTGGCTGCAATCAAAAAAAAGATCTGATAAAAGGTGCCTCAAAAAAGATCGATAAAATGACTTCACATCAACAAAGATCTATAAACTGGCTGCACTCAAAAAAAGATTGATAAACTGACTTCACTCAAAAAAGATCTGATAAATGACTTCACATCACAAAATCTGATAAAAAGACTTCACAACAACAAAATTTATAAAAATGATTCACATCACCAAGATCTGATAATACTTCACATCAAAAAAAGCGATAAATGACTGCCATCAACAAAGATCTGATAAAATGACTCACATCACAAAAATCTGAAAAACTGACGCACATCAAAAAGATCTATAAACTGATTCCATCAACTAAGGTCTGTAACTGACTTCACATCAACAAGATCTGATAAACTGGACTTCACATCAAAAAAGATATGATAAACTGACTTCACATCAACAAAGATCTGATAAACTGACCTGCACATCAACAAAGATCTGATAAACGGATTCACATCAACAAAGATCTGATAAAACTGACTGGCACATCAACAAAGATCTGATAACTGACCTGCACATCAACAACGATTGATAAACGATTCACATCAACAACGATCTGATTAAAGAAAACTGACTTACATCAACAAAGATCTGATAACTGACTTCACATCAACAAAGATTCCTGAAAACTGAATTCAACATCAACAAATATCTTGATAAAATGACTTCACATCAACATAAGATCTGATAAACTGACTTTCACATCAACCAAAGATCTGATAACTGACTGCAAAGCATCAAACAAAGATCTGAGTAAACTGACTGTCACATCAAACAAAGATCTGATAAACTGACTGCACATCACACAAAGATCGGATTAAACCGGACTGCACATCAACAAAGATCGGATAAACTGACTTCACATCAACAAAGAATCTGATACACACTGACTTCACATCAACACAAGATCTGATAAAACTGACTACACATCAACAAAGATATGATAACTGACTTCACAACATCACAAATATCTGATAAACTACTTCAACTCAACAAAGATCTGATAAAACTGACTGCACATCAACAAAGATCTGAACACTGCCTGCACATCCACAAAGATCTGATAAGCTGACTTCACATCAACAAGATCTATAAACTGACTTCTGAACATGCAAAGATCTGATAAAAACAACTTCACATAACAAGATCTGATTACTGACTTCAGGACAACAAGGATTCATGATAAACTGACATTCACCATCAACAAAGATCCATAAACGACTGCACATCACAGCAAGTATCTGGAACAGCCACTGGAATTTTGCATCAGTATTTTAGTTCAATAAGTTTTCATACCCTGCATGGCCTAGTAGATGTGGGTTAGACTCATCATAGTCGGACCCAGATCCATCATTATCAACTGTTCAGTCTATTCATTATCACTGTGGAAAAGTGGTGAGGGCAGACATGAAGCTTCCAGAAACTAAGTGGGCTGGCAGACACTTTAGCTTCCACAATTATAGTAGGGCGTCAGACATTAGCTTCCACAAAACATAGTAGGCTGGAGACATTTAGCTTCCACAACTATAGTGGGGCAAGCAGGACATACAGCTTTCAACAACTATAGTAGACAATTTTTCATGAGCTTCCACAACTATAGTGGGCTGGCAGACATTTAGCTTCCACAACTATAGTAGGGCTGGCAGACATTTAGCTTCCACAACTATAGTAGGGCTGGCAGACATTTAGCTTCCACAAACTATAGTAGGGCTGCAGACAGAGATTTAGCTTCCACAACTATCGTAGTGGGCTGGCAGACATTTAGCTTCCACAACTATAGTAGGGCTGGCAGACATTTAGCTTCCACAACTATAGTGGGGCTGGCAGACATTTAGCTTCCACAACTATAGTAGGGCTGGCAGACATTTAGCTTCCACAACTATAGTAGGGCTGGCAGACATTTAGCTTCCACAACTATGGTGAGGCTGGCAGACATTTAGCTTCCACATTTAGTAGGGCTTCCAGACATTTAGCTTCCACAACTATAGTAGGGCTGGTAGACATTTAGCTTCCACAACTATAGTGGGGCTGGTCAGACATTTAGCTTCCACAACTATAGTGGGGGCTGGCAGACATTTAGCTTCCACAACTATAGTAGGGCTGGCAGACATTTAGCTTCCACAACTACTATAGTGGGGCTGGCAGACATTTAGCTTCCACAACTATAGTAGGGCTGGCAGCTTCCATTTCTTCAACAACTATAGTGGGGCTAGCAGACATTTAGCTTCCACAACTATAGTAGGGCTGGCAGACATTTAGCTTCCACAACTATAGTGGGGCTGGCAGACATTTAGCTTCCACAACTATAGTAGGGCTGGCAGACATTTAGCTTCCACAACTATAGACTATAGTAGGGCTGGCAGACATTTAGCTTCCACAACTATGTGGGCTGGCAGACATTTAGCTTCCACAACTATAGTAGGGCTGGCAGACATTTAGCTTCCACAACTATAGTAGGGCTGGCAGACATTTAGCTTCCACAACTATAGTAGGGCTGGCAGACATTTAGCTTCCACAACTATAGTAGGGCTGGTAGACATTTAGCTTCCACAACTATAGTGGGGCTGGCAGACATTTAGCTTCCACAACTATAGTAGGGCTGGTAGACATTTAGCTTCACAACTATAGTGGGGCTGGCAGACATTTAGCTTCCACAACTATAGTAGGGCTGGCAGACATTTCCACAACTATAGTGGGGCTGGCAGACATTTAGCTTCCACAACTATAGTTTAAGACTTATTAGGGCTGGCAGACATTTAGCTTCCACAACTATAGTAGGGCTGGCAGACATTTAGCTTCCACAACTATAGTAGGGCTAGGACATTTAGCTTCCACAACTAGTAGCTGGCAGACATTTAGCTTCCACAACTATAGTGGGGCTGGTAGACATTTAGCTTCCACAACTTTAGTAGGGGGGCTGTCCACAGACATTTAGCTTCCACAACTATAGTAGGGCTGGCAGACATTTAGCTTCCACAACTATAGTGGGGCTGGCAGACATTTAGCTTCCACAACTATAGTAGGGCTGGCAGACATTTAGCTTCCACAACTATAGTAGGCTGGCAGACATTAGCTTCCACAACTATAGTAGGGCTGGCAGACATTTAGCTTTCCACAACTATAGTGGGGCTGGCAGACATTTAGCTTCCACAACTATAGTAGGGCTGGCAGACATTTAGCTTCCACAACTATAGTGGGGCTGGCAGACATTTAGCTTCCACAACTATAGTGGGGCTGGCAGACATTTAGCTTCCACAACTATAGTAGGGCTGGCAGACATTTAGCTTCCACAACTATAGTGGGGCTGGCAGACATTTAGCTTCCACAACTATAGTGGGGCTGTCAGACATTTAGCTTCCACAACTATAGGTGGGGCTGGACAGACATTTAGTAGCTTCCACAACTATAGTAGGGCTGGCAGACATTTAGCTTCCACAACTATAGTAGGGCTGGCAGACATTTAGCTTCCACAACTATAGTGGGGCTGGCAGACATTTAGCTTCCACAACTATAGTGGGGCTGGCAGACATTTAGCTTCCACAACTATGGTGGGGCTGGTAGACATTTAGCTTCCACAACTTTAGTAGGGCTGGCAGACATTTAGACATTTAGCTTCCACAACTAAAGTGGGGTTGTCAGACATTTAGCTTCCACAACTATGGTGGGGCTGGCAGACATTTAGCTTCCACAACTATAGTAGGGCTGGCAGACATTTAGCTTCCACAACTATAGTGGGGCTGGCAGACATTTAGCTTCCACAACTATAGTAGGGCTGGCAGACATTTAGCTTCCACAACTATAGTAGGGCTGGCAGACATTTAGCTTCCACAACTATAGTAGGGCTGGCAGATATTTAGCTTCCACAACTATGGTGGGGCTGGCAGACATTTAGCTTCCACAACTATGGTGGGGCTGTCAGACATTTAGCTTCCACAACTATAGTGGGGCTGGCAGACATTTAGCTTCCACAACTATAGTAGGGCTGGTAGACATTTAGCTTCCACAACTATAGTAGGGCTGGTAGACATTTAGCTTCCACAACTATAGTGGGGCTGGCCGACATTTAGCTTCCACAACTATAGTAGGGCTGGCAGACATTTAGCTTCCACAACTATAGTAGGGCTGGCAGACATTTAGCTTCCACAACTATAGTAGGGCTGGCAGACATTTAGCTTCCACAACTATAGTAGGGCTGGTAGACATTTAGCTTCCACAACTATAGTAGGGCTGGTAGACATTTAGCTTCTACAACTATAGTAGGGCTGGCAGACATTTAGCTTCCACAACTATAGTGGGGCTGGCAGACATTTAGCTTCCACAACTATGGTGGGGCTGTCAGACATTTAGCTTCCACAACTATAGTAGGGCTGGCAGACATTTAGCTTCCACAACTATGGTGGGGCTGGCAGACATTTAGCTTCCACAACTATAGTAGGGCTGTCAGACATTTAGCTTCCACAACTATAGTGGGGTTGGCAGATATTTAGCTTCCACAACTATAGTGGGGCTGGCAGACATTTAGCTTCCACAACTATATTGGGGCTTGTAGACATTTAGCTTCCACCACTATGGTGGGGCTGGCAGACATTTAGCTTCCACAACTATAGTGGGGCTGGTAGACATTTAGCTTCCACAACTATGGTGGGGCTGGCAGACATTTAGCTTCCACAACTATAGTGGGGTTGGCAGATATTTAGCTTCCACAACTATAGTAGGGCTGGTAGACATTTAGCTTCCACAACTATAGTGGGGCTGGCAGACATTTAGCTTCCACAACTATAGTGGGGCTGGCAGACATTTAGCTTCCACAACTATAGTAGGGCTGGCAGACATTAAGCTTCCACAACTATGGTGGGGCTGGCAGAAATTTAGCTTCCACAACTAAAGTAGGGCTGGCAGACATTTAGCTTCCACAACTATGGTAGGACTGGCAGACATTTAGCTTCCACAACTATGGTGGGGCTGGCAGACATTTAGCTTCCACAACTATAGTAGGGCTGGCAGACATTAGGCTTCCCCAACTATGGTGGGGCTGGCAGACATTTAGCTTCCACAACTATGGTGGGGCTGGCAGACATTTAGCTTCCACAACTATGGTGGGGCTGGCAGACATTTAGCTTCCACAACTATAGTAGGGCTGGCAGACATTTAGCTTCCACAACTATAGTGGGGCTGGCGAGAAATAGTTATATGTTGTTACTGGCTACATGTAAAACAAATGAAAGAAACAATTATTATGTTGTTACTGGCTACATGTAAAACAAATGAAAGAAACAATTATAATTTTGTTACTGGCAAGATGTAAAACAAATGAAAGAAACAATTATAATGTTGTCACTGGCAACATGTAATGCAAATGAAAGATTTAGAATTGTTTACCTGTTAGTGGACAGATTCATGTTCAGTGTTGGTGTCGACACTTTGAGCTCATGTCTGAGATCTTGTCCTTTCACCGGGCTTGTTTTGGGTGAAGTCTGCCGCTGGGACTTTGGAAGAGGCAAACTAGATGATGATGATGATTGAGGTGTACTACTTTTGCCATGAGCAGACATACAACCAGCTTGTTGACTCGGCAGATTAGAAGATGGTCTGGATGAATCTTCTAAAGCCACAATATGGCTGCTTGATGTTGGAATCACGCGTTCTCCTTTGGACTGGCTAAGGAGATCTGTTGTTCGTTTGGAAGGAGTCGGCATTTGGCGGGAAATGATCAGTGTGGGTGTCTTGGTGGTGGCATTCTGTGGGGACCTGGAGCGGTGTTTGTCAGCAACAGCAGCAGCAGCAGTTGACCCACGCCTGGGAGAAGTTGGTGTGTTTGGAGTGGTTCGGGACACTGAGTTATTTTGTGTGGCAGGCAGACGTTGCTGCGTGACAGCAACCTTGTGAGAAAAACCAGCATTGCTAGGCCGATGACCTATCGACACAGAAAAAAGAGTAACTGCCTTCAGTCAGTCAAATTTGTGATGTACTGAAACAAGTGTGCAAATTAATCATTTCATTTAGTATATTTGATGTAATACCAAACAATTTTTGCTTCTGATAATAGTTGGCCATTGCAGTTTCCTCCATGTATAGATTAAAAAGATATAGTTTCATCACCCAGCTACTGAGCTGAGTGCATGGTGTGACACTGTGAGCTGTGTATTTCTTATGAAATGTTTTTCAACTGTGACTAACATGGCTAATGTTGTGAACTGTAGATTCAGAAATTGATGAAAGGCCTGTTGCTACATGACTAACTGGTATCTTATGTGAATAATTTCATGTGCAACTACTAATCTAATGAAACTGCTGTTTCCATTGATAATGAACTGCATTTCTTCGGTCAGACTGTTTGTGTTGGTATTTCTGATGGCTGTCATATGTATTTTATGAATGTGTGTGCTATTGGATATGCTGAGACTGCAGTTTGTGTTAAGTTTCAGAAAGATACAGTGATGGACAATTTAAGTGATTTTCACTGGCACAATAGTGGCGCAACTATAGGAGCCCTGTTTGTATGAAGAATGGACTGTGATCATTAGCTATACTGACATGGGTGACTGTCCCAGTCACAGTGGGACACTTACCTCAATAGTTACCCTGACATGGGTCACTGTCCCAGACACAGTGGGGCACCTACCTAAACAATTATACTGGCACGTATCACTGTCCCAGATAGAGCGGGACACTTACCTCAATAGTTATACTGACATGGGTGACTGTCCCAGTCACAATGGGACACTTACCTTAATAGTTACCCTGACATGGGTCACTGTCCCAGACACAGAGGGGCACTTACCTAAACAATTATACTGGCATGCATCACTGTCCCAGACAGAGTGGGACACTTACCTCAATAGTTATACTGACATGTATGACTGTCCCCGTCACAGTGGGACACTTACCTAAATAGTTACCCTGACATGGGTCACTGTCCCAGACACAGTGGGACACTTACCTCGATAGTTACACTGGCATGGGTCATGTTTGTTGAGGTAATTTTCTAAAGTGTCCCAGCCACCTCCAACTCTCACCATCACGTGACTGCGAAGAATCTAAAATGACACACAGATATAAGATGGATAAATGGATGAGCTGACAAACTAACAGATAGGACATATAAATATAGAGACAGAAAGTCATGTACATAAACATAAATAACAGATAAACAGACAGGACAAATAAACAGACAGGACAGATAAACAGACAGGACAGATAAATAGGGAGACTGACAGGCAGGAAAACAAACATACAGCACAGAAAAATAGAGAGACAGATAGACACGTACGCAAACATACAGGACACATAAAAAGAGAGACAGACAGACAGGTACAAAAACATACAGCACAGAAAAATAGGGAGACAGACAGGTACAAAAACATACAGCACAGAAAAATAGGGAGATTGACAGACAGGTATAAATACATACAGCACAGAAAAATAGGGAGACTGACAGACAGGTATAAATACATACAGCACAGAAAAATAGGGAGACTGACAGGTACACAAACATACAACACAGAAAAATAAGGAGACTGACAGACAGATACACAAACATACAGCACAGAAAAATAGGGAGACTGACAGACAGGTACACAAGCATACAGCACAGAAAAAAAGGGAGACTGACAGACAGGTACACAAACATACAGCACAGAAAAATAGGGAGACTGACAGACAGGTACACAAACATACAGCACAGATAAAAAGAGAGATAGACAGACAGGTACACAAACATACAGGACAGATAAAAAGAGAGATAGACAGACAGGTACACAAACATACAGGACAGATAAAAAGAGAGATAGACAGACAGGTACACAAACATACAGCACAGAAAAAATAGGGAGACAAGACAGGTACACAAACATACAGGACAGATAAAAAGAGAGATAGACAGACAAGTACACAAACATACAGGACAGATAAAAAGAGAGATAGACAGACAGGTACACAAACATACAGGACAGATAAAAAGAGAGATAGACAGACAAGTACACAAACTTTCAGTACAGATAAATGGGGAGACAGACAAGTACAAAAATATGCAGAGCAGATAAATAAGTTTAAGGTTTTGAAGATGGGATCAACATCATGGCACAGGGGTAGTAACTCATGAGTGCTCCATGCTTCTTCTAACTCAAGTCTGAGCCCACAGAAGCTCAGCACAGTGCACAGGCTTTCTACCACCGGCCTGGGTCTTGCAATACTTTGGGTAGATTTTAAACTCCAAATTTACTCCGGACAGCCCCGTTAGGCTACTCTTTTCGATTTCCAACTGCCAAGGGATGTTTTACATGCGCAACAATGCACACAGGCATCCGATCTCACTACCCAGAAACCAGGGGAATTACTAGAAGTCCAAGTCCACGTCAAAAAGCGAGGATTGAACCCAAACCTTTATTACTCAAGGCAGATACTGTCTACAGACCATGCCACCCCCTATATAGATAGGAAAACAGACAGAAAAGTCCACAAACATACAGAACAAAAAATAGACAGCCCATCATGAGGCCCCACTCTGTAATTCAATCAAACAGCCTATCATGAGGCCCCACTCTGTAATTCAATCAAACAGCCTATCATGAGGCCCCATTCTGTAATTCAATCAAACAGCCCATCATAAGGCCCCACTAAATGGTTCAATCAAACAGCCCATCATAAGGCCCCACTAAATGGTTCAATCAAACAGCCCATCATAAGGCCCCACTAAATGGTTCAATCAAACAGCCCATCATAAGGCCCCACTAAATGGTTCAATCAAACAGCCCATCATAAGGCCCCACTAAATGGTTCAATTAAACAGCCCATCATAAGACCCCACTAAATGGCTTAATCAAACAGCCCATCATAAGGCTCCACTAAATGGTTCAATCAAACAGCCCATCATAAGGCCCCACTAAATGGTTCAATCAAACAGTCCATCATAAGGTCCCACTAAATGGTTCAATCAAAAGGCCTAACATGAAGCCCCACTAAATGGTTCAATCAAACAGCCTATCATAAGGCCCCACTAAATGGTTCAATCAAACAGTCTATCATCAAGCTCCACTAAATGGTTCAATCAAACAGCCCATCCTGAGGCCCCACTAAATGGTTCAATTAAACAGCCCATCATAAGGCCCCACTAAATGGTTTAATAAAACAGCCTTTCATTAGCCCCCATTAAATGGTTTAATCAAACAGCCCATCATAAGGCCCCACTAAATGGTTCAATCAAACAGTCCATCATAAGGCCCCACTAAATGGTTTAATCAAACAGCCCATCCTGAGGCCCCACTAAATGGTTCAATCAAACAGTCCATCATAAGGCCCCACTGAATGGTTCAATAAAACAGCTGTAGTGAGTCATTTTCTCCTCATTAATTTATGCCCGATAGATGACGTCAGTAATAGATGTAAGACGAATGTTTTGACTGGTTGAGATAACACGAGATTTATGTCTTGAGTTTTATGAGAGACATCTGAAAGTCAGGTTTTATGTGAAACATGATTGTTCACAGGATTTGTGTGAAATGTGAATTATCACGGGCCAGACACGACTTTTAACAGTGGGAAATTCGTGAGAATGAATCCAGAATATTCTAGAATAGGATAGATCAGAGGGCTATATAATAGCGAGGAAAAGGTTTGTGGGCAGTCTCGTTTTGGACCTAGGAACAGTGTGCATGGACAGCGGTGGATGATGTGTAGATTCAGCAGATGTTTTTGTGAGTGAATTTGTTCCGGTCCAACTTGGCGAAAAAAGCTGGCCAGTAATATGTCTGCGGGTCGTCTGAGTTTATCGGTCAGGACAGCTGCTGTGTTTCGTTCAAGATGTTAGTGTGATTGTGATTTCTGCTTGAAGGTAATTTGTGACACTTGCATTATAATGTGTGCCTGGACAGTTGTCAAGTTCATGTGCCGGCTGTGTAAGCCGCGAGTGGAAGATTAAAGTACTGGAACAGTATCGTGTGTTTTTCCCAGTCGTCCATTTTTTCTGCTCGTCGTGTGATGTCGGTTTTTGTGAGTTGGCAGCGAGCGTGCGATGAGGCGAGCCAGTAGATCAGTAGAAGATAAAAGAGAATCATCGCACAGCCCATCATAAGGCTCCACTAAATGGTTCAATCAAACAGCCCATCCTGAGGCCCCCTAAATGGTTCAATCAAACAGCCCATCATAAGGCCCCACTAAATGGTTCAATCAAACAGCCTATCATAAGGTCCCACTAAATGGTTCAATCAAACAGTCTATCATGAAGCTCCACTAAATGGTTCAATCAAACAGCCCATTATAAGGCCCCACTAAATGGTTTAATCACACAGCCCATCCTGAGGCCCCACTAAATGGTTCAATTAAACAGCCCATCATAAGGCCCCACTAAATGGTTTAATAAAACAGCCTTTCATGAGCCCCCATTAAATGGTTCAATCAAACAGCCCATCATAAGGCCCCACTCTGTAATTCAATCAAACAGCCTATCATGAGGCCCCACTAAATGGTTCAATCAAACAGCCCATCATAAGGCCCCACTAAATGGTTCAATCAAACAGCCCATCATAAGGCCCCACTAAATGGTTCAATCAAACAGCCCATCCTGAGGCCCCACTAAATGGTTCAATCAAACAGCCCATCATAAGGCTCCACTAAATGGTTCAATCAAACAGCCCATCCTGAGGCCCCACTAAATGGTTCAATAAAACAGCCCATCATAAGGCCCCACTAAATGGTTCAATCAAACAGCCCATCCTGAGGCCCCACTGAATGGTTCAATCAAACAGCCCATCATAAGGCTCCACTAAATGGTTCAATCAAACAGCCCATCCTGAGGCCCCACTAAATGGTTCAATCAAATAGCCTATCATAAGGCCCCACTAAATTGATAAATCAAACAGCCCATCATGAAGCCCCCACTAAATGTTTCAATCAATAACCCATCATAAGGCTCTACTCTGTGGTTAAGTCAGACTGCATGCCAGTTATATCATATATATGACCTAATTTGACCATGAGGATAATACCGAGCTATCAAACAACATAACTTGATGATGAGAATGAAAATTTGCTATTAAACAGATAACTTGATGAGGATAATTCCCAGTTTTTAAACAGGTAACTTAACTTAATGATGAAGATAATAGTTGAAAAAGAAAAAGGTAATTTAAAGAAATGTAGAACTTACCCTCACAAAGATGAGGCTGCGGGAATCCCCAATCTTGTATTTACCTTCGCCAACTTTGATCATGGGAAACTGAACTGGGCAAGTGCATCGACCAATCAAATCTCGTACCTGTGATCACATGATGACAGTATTTGAACAATGAATGACAAGAAATGAAAGAAAGACTATGGGAAGAACAGCTTGCACTAAATTCCTTAAGAAACAAAAGATGAAATGGCTTGGTCATCTTACTAGAATGCCGCTGCAAAACTAACAACAGTGGTTGGTATTACAGAGACCTCACTGGTGAGCAAGAGGGTGGCTATGGAGCATATGGACTGATGACATTACAGACATTGTATATTCACACAGCAGAGAGAAAGACTAACAAACAAAGTAAACCCCATCAGGATAGAGATAGATGAATGTTGTTAACTGATTAGAAAAGTTTGAAGCAGGCAATTTTTTTTTTTTTTACTCGAAAACTTGGTAACAACTGGCAAGATTGATGGAAAGACAGGGAGAAGAAGGCAAAGAGTTGAGCTATCTGTGTCACATACAACAATTCTGGGTCATATACAACTATTCTGGGTCACTACAACAATTCTGGGTCATATACAACAATTCTGGGTCACATACAAAAATTCTGGGTCACATACGGCAATTCTCTACTTGATGATCACACTTGATGGAAAGAAAACGAGAGGAAGGCAAAGAGTTGAGTTATCTGGGTCACATACAACAATTCTGGGTCACATACAACAATTCAAGGTCACATACAACAATTCTCTACTTCATCAGGCTTGATGAACACACTTGATGGAAAGAGAGCGAGAGGAAGGCAAAGAGTTGAGTTATCTGGGACACATACAACAATTCTCTACTTCATCAGGCTTGATGATCACACTTGATGGAAGCTGTAGAGATCAGATTCCTGGCATTGTTGACACTTTAGTCAGAACTCTGATTAACGAAAACACAGATAAAGGTGATGCTATAGTTTACACAGATGGGTCAGTAATTAGGGGCAAGTGAAGTGCTTGGGCATTCATAG
Source organism: Candidula unifasciata (assembly GCA_905116865.2). NCBI lineage: Eukaryota > Metazoa > Mollusca > Gastropoda > Stylommatophora > Geomitridae > Candidula > Candidula unifasciata. The sequence continues at coordinate 12,369 of CAJHNH020005245.1, forward strand.
TAAGCTCAATGGGGGAAAACCATCAAGGAGATGAATGGCGCCTTTGCTGTTACAACTAGTAGCCTTTCAATGGAAACTATGGCTGTAACAAGAGCTTTAGCATGGCCTGGTACTCAAAGGTGCACACATGTATGCTTTCTTAGTGACTCGATGAATTTGCTTAAAAGAATCCAAACTGGATTTATCAGGCAAGAATAGCAACTCTCTCTTCGACAAATAGCCACTTTCTAATCTACAAATTGCCACTCTCTTATCTACAAAAAAAAACCACTCTCTCTCTCATCTACAAATAGCTTTATATCATCCACATTCTTTAACAAATACAAATTTTCACATCCACAAATAAATACTTTCTCATCTACAAATAGACACTCTCTCATCCACGAATAGCCACTCTCTCATCTACAAATAGCCACTCTCTCATCTACAAATAGCCACTCTCTCATCCACAAATAGACACTCTCTCATCCACGTATAGCCACTCTCTCACCTACAAATAGCCACTCTCTCATCTACAAATAGCCACTCTCTCATCTACAAATAGCCACTCTCTCATCTACAAATAGCCACTCGCTCATCTACAAATAGCCACTCTCTCATCTACAAATAGCCACTCTCACATTCATGAATAGCCACTCTCTCATCTACAAATAGCCACTCTCTTTCTACAAATAGTCACTCTTTCATCCACAAATATTCACTCTCTCATCCACAAATAGCCACTCTAATTCATCCACAAAAAGTCACTCTCTCATCCACAAATATTCACTCTCTCATCCACAAATATTCACTCTCTCATCCACAAATATTCACTCTCTCATCCACAAACAGTCACTCTCTCATCCACAAACAGTCACTCTCTCATCCACAAACAGTCACTGTCTCATCCACAAATATTCACTCTCTCATCCACAAATATTCACTCTCTCATCCACAAACAGTCCCTATTTCATCCACAAACAGTCACTCTCTCATCCACAAATATTCACTCTCTCATCCACAAATTTTCACCCTCTCATCCACAAATATCCACTCTCTCATCCACAAACAGTCACTCTTTCATCCACAGTCACTCTCTCATCCACAAATATTCACTCTCTCATCCACAAACAGTCACTCTTTCATCCACAAACAGTCACTCTCTCATCCACAAACAGTCACTCTCTCTCTCATCCACAAATATTCACTCTCTCATCCAAAGTCACTCTCTCTCATCAACAAACAGTCACTCTTTTATTCACAAACAGTCACTCTTTCTTCCACAAATACTCACTCTCTCATCTAGAGATCTCATGTCACAGGTGATGATCTGAACGTGAGGTTTTGGTTCTTCCCCAGCCAATTCAGCATCAATTTCTTGCTCCATCTGGATCAGAGTTGGTGCCAGCATTCCTAGCTTGGCCCCCACCTGTGGAGACCAGAAATTACCAAATCTCATGTATATATGTAACAAATATTTGTTGTCAAAGATAAGGCGAATCATCATCGAGCACTACAGTGAGGTGGGAGAGGAAAGAGGGTGTTTACACTCATGCTCTCTCACAAACATTTATCCTGTGTTTATACTCATGCTCTCTCACAAACATTTATCCTGTGTTTTTCAAAACTATAGATCATTCTGAGTTCCACTGTCACACTGTCCAGCACTTACTGTCTGTTCAAGATATATACCTGGTCTGTTCAAGATATCACATACCTGGTCTGTTCAAGATATCACATACCTGGTCTGTTCAAGATATCACATACCTGGTCTGTTCAAGATATTACATACCTGATCCTTTCAAGATATCACATACCTGGTCTGTTCAAGATATCACATACCTGGTCTGTTCAAGATGTCACAAAGCTGGTCTGTTCAAGATATCACATACCTGGTCTGTTCAAGATGTCACATACCTGGTCTGTTCAAGATGTCACATACCTGGTCTGTTCAAGATGTCACATACCTGGTCTGTTCAAGATATCACATACCTGGTCTGTTCAAGATATCAAATACCTGGTCTGTTTAAGATATTACATACCTGGTCTGTTCAAGATATTACATACCTTGTCTGTTCAAGATATTACATACCCTGTCTGTTCAAGATATTACATACCCTGTCTGTTCAAGATATTACATGCCCTCTCTGTTCAAGATATTACATACCTTGTCCAAGATATTACATTTCTTGTCTGTTCAAGATATTACATACCCTGTCTGTTAAAGATATTATATACCTTGTCTGTTCAAGATAATAAATACCCTGTCTGTTCAATATATCACATACCCTGTCTGTTCAAGATATCACACACCCTGTCTGTTTAAGATATTACATACCCTGTCTGTTCAAGATATTACATTTCTTGTCTGTTCAAGATATTACATTTCTTGTCTGTTCAAGATATTACATACCTTGCCTGTTAAATCATATACCCTGTCTGTTGAAGATGTCACATACCTTATCTGTTCAAGATATTACATACCCTGTATATTTATGTACAGGAGAAGATATCACATACCCTGTATATTCATGTACAGGAGAAGATATCACATACCCTGTATGTTCATGTACAGGAGACGATATCACATACCCTGTCTTTGTTGTCCATTTAAAGATCATCTTTGTCGCACATCAGACTTGACCATAAGTGCTCCGATCCCCTCCTGAGTGCACATCAGACATGACCATAAGTGCTCTGACCCCCTCCTGAGTGCACATCAGATATGACCATAAGTGCTCCGATCCCCTCCTGAGTGCACATCAGACTTGACCATAAGTGCTCTGACCCCCTCCTGAGTGCACATCAGATATGACCATAAGTGCTCTGAGATCCTCCTGAGTGCACATCAGACTTGACCATAAGTGATCTGACCCCTCCTGAGTGCACATCAGATATGACCATAAGTGCTCTGATCCCCTCCTGAGTGCACATCAGACATGACCATAAGTGCTCTGACCCCCTCCTGTGTGCACATCAGATATGACCATAAGTGCTCCAATCCCCTCCTGAGTGCACATCAGACTTGACCATCAGTGCTCTGACCCCTCCTGAGTGCACATCAGATGTGACCATAAGTGCTCCGATCCCCTCCTGAGTGCACATCAGACTTGACCATAAGTGCTCTGACCCCCTCCTGAGTGCACATCAGATATGACCATAAGTGCTCTGATCCCCTCCTGAGTAAATCTTTAAGTGTTATTTATTAGTCTAAAAACTCCCATTCTGTTCTGGCTGGCGTAATGACGAGTGGCTCCCACATGGTTTTCCTGTCTCACTGCTCCAGTTCGTACACACAGGGTATGCAGTCTCTTCAGTGAGAAGTTATTTTCCACAATACTGAAAGCCTCACAGCATTTAGTCTCTGGTATAGCATTGATGATGTCTCTCCTGTCCATAGATGGCTCATTCCTGATAGTGGCACTATCAGCCAGTGTGTCTGCTTTCTCATTGCCTTTCACACCAGCATGACTTGGGACAAAACAAAATGGTGATTTTGTGAAACACTGCATGTTATATCAGATGGATCCACTGTTTATGTATATGCCCTACCTCGATACTGACTTGTCAGGGAGATAACCACCACAAAATACTGCTGTTATTTATTTGGTATGGGTATCCATTCCTCTCCCTGGTTTATGTCTTGAAGGGAAATCACCCGATGAAGTAGTATCTCTGCACGGCCCAACCAAGACCAGCCTTGTTTTAGTCTGTTGCCTTTACGTGTATGTAGTTCATCGTGCAGTGGATTTGTAAAGACCTAAGTGATTTTGAGTTAGGCACACAGATGATGCATTTCAAGCCTGCTATTTATATCTGGAAGATCTAGTAGGTATCTCATTGCTCTGCATGATGTGTCTCTGGTGCGGGCAAGTATGATGCACATTGCTTCATTTTGTAGCTTTTCAAGCCTGTGGATTTGTGTCTTGCTGAGGGTGCGGATTGCCAGTGCATATTGTATGACGGAGAGGATCAAACACTGAAAGAGGATGACTAGCAACCTTTGCTGACCACACATGGCAGCCAAAACTCTTACTGCAGCCAAACCCTTTCTGGCCTTGATGATCATAGTATCAACTTGGAATCTGTAGCTAAGGCTCCAATCAAAACTCTCTCCTAGATATTTTTAAAGTTCAGTCCTTGCTATCTCTTCACCATTCACATGCACAGAGGGCATCATTGTGTGTACTATGTAATTGTTCAGCGGTGCTGGTGGCTTAGGCGTTGTGAGTCTGACTCACCGCGATCAAAACCCACTGCTGATCGACCCAGCCCAAAATGGTTACCAGGATGGCTGTCCTGGGAAAGTAAAGACGGCCGGTGTAATGCTGACCACATTACCCATCCAGTGCTCCGGAGGTTTGACCCTAATCTGTGCTCCTGAGGTTTGACACTAATCTGTGCTCTGGAGGTTTGACACTAATCTGTGCTCCAGGGGTTTGACACTAATCTGTGTTTCCAGAGGTTTGACACTAATCTGTGCTCTGGAGTTTTGACACTAATCTGTGCTTAAGAGATTTGACCCTAATATGTGCTTCAGAGGTTTGACCCTATTCTGTGCTCTGGACGTTTGACACTAATCTGTGTTTTGGAGGTTTGACACTAATCTGTGCTCCAGAGGTTTGACCCTAATCTGTGCTCTGGAGGTTTGACCCTAATCTGTGCTCCTGGAATTTGACACTAATCTGTGCTCCAGAGGTTTGACACTAATCTGTGCTCCAGAGGTTTGACACTAATCTGTGCTCCGGAGGTTTGACACTAATCTGCTGTGCGTCCCAGTTCCTTTTGGAGTTCTACAATTCTGCACCTATTCTTGCCTTGGTGGTATGCTAGTATGTCATCAGCTAATGAGAACGTTCTTCCTTATTTTGTTACCTCTATACTGAAGAGGTCTGAATAAACGTGATCACGAGGCAATCCTGGGTGTATGATTTTCAACTCCAAGATCCATCTTCCACATTTGAAAATGAACTGTCTCTAGAAGAGTGCTGCTGCTTTCCAGTGAATGAGTACTAGGGAAATGTTGATATTTAGAAGTGGGTATATGAGTGTTGGAGAAATGTTGATATTTAGAAGTGGGTATATGAGTATTGGGGAAATGTTGATATATAGGAGCTGGTGTAAGAGTATTGGAGAAATGTTGATATATAGGAGCTGGTGTATGAGTACTGGGGAAATGTTGATATTTAGAAGCTGGTGTATGAGTACTAGAGAAATGTTGATATATAGGAGCTGGTGTATGAGTATTGGAGAAATGTTGATATATAGGAGCTGGTGTATGAGTATTGGAGAAATGTTGATATATAGGAGCTGGTGTATGAGTATTCGAGAAATGTTGATATTTAGGAGTGGGTATATGAGTATTGGAGAAATGTTGATATATAGGAGTGGGTATATGAGTTTTGGAGAAATGTTGATATATAGGAGTGGGTATATGAGTTTTGGAGAAATGTTGATATATAGGAGCTGCTGTATGAGTATTGGAGAAATGTTGATATATAGGAGCTGGTGTATGAGTATTGGAGAAATGTTGATATATAGGAGCTGGTGTGTGAGTATTGGAGAAATGTTGATATATAGGAGCTGGTGTATGAGTATTGGAGAAATGTTGATATATAGGAGCTGGTGTGTGAGTATTGGGGAAATGTTGATATTTAGAAGCTGCTGTATGAGTATTGAAGAAATGTTGATATATAGGAGCTGGTGTATGAGTATTAGGGAAATGTTGATATATAGGAGCTGGTGTATGAGTATTGGAGAAATGTTGATGTATAGGAGCTGGTGTATGAGTATTAGGGAAATGTTGATATATAGGAGCTGGTGTGTGAGTATTGGAGAAATGTTGATATATAGGAGCTGGTGTATGAGTATTGGAGAAATGTTGATGTATAGGAGCTGGTGTATGAGTATTAGGGAAATGTTGATATATAGGAGCTGATGTATGAGTATTGGAGAAATGTTGATATATAGGAGCTGATGTATGAGTATTGGAGAAATGTTGATATATAGGAGCTGGTGTATGAGTATTGGAGAAATGTTGATATATAGGAGCTGGTGTATGAGTATTGGAGAAATGTTGATATATAGGAGCTGATGAATAAGTATTGGAGAAATGATATATAGGAGCTGGTATATGAGTATTGGAGAAATGTTGATATATAGGAGCTGATGTATGAGTATTGGAGAAATGTTGATATATAGGAGCTGGTGTATGAGTATTGGAGAAATGTTGATATATAGGAGCTGGTGTATGAGTATTGGAGAAATGTTGATATATAGGAGCTGATGAATAAGTATTGGAGAAATGATATATAGGAGCTGGTATATGAGTATTGGAGAAATGTTGATATATAGGAGCTGATGTATAAGTATTGTGGAAATGATATATAGGAGCTGGTGTATGAGTATTGGGGAAATGATATATAGGAGCTGGTGTATGAGTATTGGAGAAATGATATATAGGAGCTGGTGTATGAGTATTGGGGAAATGTTTATATATAGGAGCTGGTGTATGAGTATTGGGGAAATGTTGATATATAGGAGCTGGTGTATGAGTATTGGGGAAATGTTGATATATAGGAGCTGGTGTATGAGTATTGGGGAAATGTTGATATATAGGAGCTGGTGTATGAGTATTGGGGAAATGTTGATATATAGGAGCTGGTGTATGAGTATTGGGGAAATGTTGATATATAGGAGCTGGTGTATAAGTATTGGAGAAATGATATATAGGAGCTAGTGTATGAGTATTGGGGAAATGTTGATATATAGGAGCTGGTGTATGAGTCTTTCAAGGGGAAACTTCTTGTATGCATTGTCCTATTCTAGCGTTACAGCGGTTGATTATAAGGAAACCTTCCTAGACACTGTAGCAACCAAAAACAGCATATGCTCTACGTATCCCTATGTAGTCTATATTCTCCCAGTGTTGATGGCTGCTCTACGTATCCCTATGTAGTCTATATCCTCCCAGTGTTGATGGCTGCTCTACGTATCCCTATGTAGTCTATATCCTCCCAGTGTTGATGGCTGCTCTACGTATCCCTATGTAGTCTATATCCTCCCTGTGTTGATGGCTGCTCTACGTATCCCTATGTAGTCTATATCCTCCCAGTGTTGATGGCTGCTTTACGTTTCCCTATTTAGTCTATATCCTCCCAGTGTTGATGGATGCTCTACGTATCCCTATGTAGTCTATATCCTCCCAGTGTTGATGGCTGCTCTACGTATCCCTATGTAGTCTCTATATCTCCCAGTGTTGATGGCAGTCTATGTTTGTTCGAATCTTTGAGTAATTCTTCTAGCAGTTTTAATTTTTCTAGCAGTTTAATTTTTCTAGCAGTTTTCATTTTTCTAACAGTTTTCTTTTTCTAGCAGTTTTCAAATCATGTTTATACACAGACAATTTGATAGCTCTTACTGAAGATGGTTATTTGCCAGGCTTTGGAAGGGTATTAAATAACTATGAAACCATATTTCATTTACTGTGCCTGTCCTTTATGCTATTGTTGTATTCATTGCATAGTTCTGACAGTTGCTCGTCAGTTTTGAAAAGTCTTCATAATGGACTCGGTCTGGACCCTGCTTTTTTTTTTTTTTTAAGGCTGTCTATTATTTTGTCTACAGTAATATAGAGTTCTTTTTCATGAGTAATAGTTTAATAAAGATCTTTCAATGCTTTCTCCATATTTGTTTCTGCAAACATTGATAGAAAAGTAATAGGCCTTTGCCACAATTCATTCTGTGTCATCAGGTTCCTGAATGTCAGGCAAGTTATACTGTCATGATATACAGGTCATAGATTGCTGCATACTGTCATGATATACCAGTCATAGATTGCTGCATACTGTCATGATATACTAGTCATAGATTGCTGTAGCCGCTAGAAAAGCTTTAGTAATTTTTCACGACCCACTCTCTCACAGAACTCTTCACATTAAAAATGTGTGTTCTGCCATGCTCAGTTTTAAAACAATCTGCTATTTCTTTTATGGTTTGTATCAAGGTATTGAATTTGTGGGTGCTGCCTGTGTATAAAGGTATTGAACTTGTGGGTGCTGCCTGTGTATCAAGGTACTGAACTTGTAGGTGCTGCCTGTGTATCAGGTATTGTACTTGTGGGTGCTGCCTGTGTATTAGGGTATTAAACTTGTAGGTGCTGCCTGTGTATCAAGATATTGAACTTGTGGGTGCTGCTTGTGTATCAAGGTACTGAACTTGTAGGTGCTGCCTGTGTATCAAGGTATTGAACTTGTGGGTGCTGCCTCTGTATCAAGATATTGAACTTGTGGGTGCTGTCTGTGTATCAAGGTATTGAACTTGTGGGTGCTGCTTGTGTATCAAGGTATTGAACTTGTGGGTGCTGCCTGTGTATCAAGGTATTGAGCTTGTGGGTGCTGCCTGTGTATCAAGGTATTGAACTTGTAGGTGCTGCCTGTGTAACAAGATATTGAACTTGTGGGTGCTGCCTGTGTATCAAGGTATTGAACTTGTAGGTGCTGCCTGTGTATCAAAGTACTAAACTTGTAGGTGCTGCCTGTGTATCAAAGTATTGACCTTGTGGGTGCTGCCTGTGTATCAAGGTATTGACATTGTGGGTGCTGCCTGTGTATCAAAGTACTAAACTTGTAGGTGCTGCCTGTGTATCAAGGTATTGACCTTGTGGGTGCTGCCTGTGTATAAAAGTACTGAACTTGTAGGTGATGCCTGTGTATCAAGGTACTGAACTTGTGGGTGATGCCTGTGTATCAAGGTATTGAACTTGTGGGTGTTGCCTGTGTATCAAAGTACTGAACTTGTGGGTGATGCCTGTGTATCAAAGTACTGAACTTGTGGGTGCTGCCTGTGTATCAAAGTAATGAACTTGTGGGTGCTGCCTGTGTATCAAGGTATTGAACTTGTGGGTGATGCCTATGTATCAAGGTATTGAACTTGTAGGTGCTGCCTGTGTATCAAGGTATTGAACTTGTAGGTGATGCCTGTGTATCAAGGTATTGAACTTGTAGGTGATGCCTGTGTATCAAGGTACTGAACTTGTGGGTGATGCCTGTGTATCAAGGTACTGAACTTGTGGGTGCTGCCTGTGTATCAAGGTACTGAACTTGTTGGTGTTGCCTGTGTATCAAGGTATTGAACTTGTGGGTGCTGCCTGTGTATCAAAGTACTGAACTTGTAGGTGATGCCTGTGTATCAAGGTACTGAACTTGTGGGTGATGCCTGTGTATCAAGGTACTGAACTTATGGGTGCTGCCTGTGTATCAAGGTACTGAACTTGTGGGTGATGCCTGTGTATCAAGGTATTGAACTTGTGTGTGCTGCCTGTGTATCAAAGTACTGAACTTGTAGGTGATGCCTGTGTATCAAGGTATTGAACTTGTAGGTGCTGCCTGTGTATCAAGGTATTGAACTTGTGGGTGATGCCTATGTATCAAGGTATTGAACTTGTGGGTGCTGCCTATGTATCAAGGTATTGAACTTGTAGGTGATGCCTGTGTATCAAGGTATTGAACTTGTAGGTGATGCCTGTGTATCAAGGTACTGAACTTGTGGGTGCTGCTTGTGTATCAAGGTATTGAACTTGTGGGTGATGCCTGTGTATCAAGGTATTGAACTTATGGGTGCTGCCTGTGTATCAAGATATTAAACTTGTGGGTGCTGCATGTGTATCAAGGTATTGAACTTGTGGGTGCTGCCTATGTATCAAGGTATTGAACTTGTAGGTGCTGCCTGTGTATTAAGGTATTGAACTTGTGGGTGCTGCCTGTGTATCAAGGTACTGAACTAGTGGGTGCTGCCTGTGTATCAAGGTATTGAACTTGTAGGTGATGCCTATGTATCAAGGTACTGAACTTGTGGGTGCTGCTTGTGTATCAAGGTATTGAACTTGTAGGTGATGCCTATGTATCAAGGTACTGAACTTGTGGGTGCTGCTTGTGTATCAAGGTATTGAACTTGTGGGTGCTGCCTGTGTATCAAGGTACTGAACTAGTGGGTGCTGCCTGTGTATCAAGGTATTGAACTTGTAGGTGATGCCTATGTATCAAGGTACTGAACTTGTGGGTGCTGCTTGTGTATCAAGGTATTGAACTTGTGGGTGATGCCTGTGTATCAAGGTATTGAACTTGTGGGTGCTGCCTGTGTATCAAGATATTAAACTTGTTGGTGCTGCCTGTGTATCAAGGTATTGAACTTGTGGGTGCTGCCTATGTATCAAGGTATTGAACTTGTAGGTGCTGCCTGTGTATCAAGGTATTGAACTTGTGGGTGCTGCCTGTGTATCAAGGTACTGAACTAGTGGGTGCTGCCTGTGTATCAAGGTACTGAACTTGTGGGTGCTGCCTGTGTATCAAGATATTAAACTTGTGGGTGCTGCCTGTGTATCAAGATATTAAACTTGTAGGTGCTGCCTGTGTATCAAGGTACTGAACTTGTAGGTGCTGCCTGTGTATCAGGTATTATACTTGTGGGTGCTGCCTGTGTTTGACCCTTTTTGCCATTCTATGACCACCTTGCCAGCATTTTTCGACCCACATATTTCACAATGGAGGTTGTGAATAGGTTCAGGTGAAGGTGTAGGTTCAGGTGTAGGTTCAGGTGTAGGTGTAGATATCACTTACCCGCGCAATTTCCAGCAAACATAGGATCACACTTTTCTCATTTTTCCTGAGAACCAAATCGTCAGTTTCAAAACTGAGGACTTCAGGAATTCCTAGCTGCCGTCCCCAAGAAATGAAGTTGGAAACATTATCACGTGCCTGAAAATATATCAAATATGATGAGATTGAGATTGTGTGAGCCCCTAGACAACATGTACGGCTGCGGTTACTGCTTGTCCACAAACAATGGAGGTTGTGACAACTGAGCCCTTAGACTACACGTACGGCTGCGGTTACTGCATGTCCACAAACAATGGAGGTTGTGACAACTGAGCCCTTAGACTACACGTACGGCTGCGGTTACTGCATGTCCACAAACAATGGAGGTTGTGACAACTGAGCCCTTAGACTACACGTACGGCTGCGGTTACTGCATGTCCACAAACAATGGAGGTTGTGACAACTGAGCCCTTAGACTATACGTACGGCTGCGGTTACTGCATGTCCACAAACAATGGAGGTTGTGACAACTGAGCCCTCAGACTACACGTACGGCTGCGGTTACTGTTTGTCCACAAACAATGGAGGTTGTGACAACACTAAAACTACATGTACTGCAGGTCTCACACTGATATTAGTGACTTGAATTATTTGATAAGACCCAGATAAAGAGCATATCATGGATTGTTTCTATTTAGTATATGTAGGTGTGGAATGTAATGAGCAGACTGATAGATTAGCTTCTGCCTCTCCTCTGGATGATGAGCTACTACTATATGATAAAGTGGATGCGGTGAGGCTCTATGGGATAAGATGGACAGTGTAAAATAACCAATAGGGAATCCATGCACTGAAAGACTAATTCAACTGGGGGGTGAGTAGAGGTTGTGGAATATATTCAACACTAAAGCCGCAGTGAGGTCAAAATTTGATTCATTCATTCACACTGATATTTACCCAAAAAAGACAGTTATTTTATCTTGTTCAGTACAAAATCTTTAGTGAATTCTCTCAACAGATCACACCTTCATTCTCAAAAATGCATTCTTAGAAAGATAATT
>CAJHNH020005246.1:0-12500 GCA_905116865.2 Candidula unifasciata
TAAATCCAAATTTATTTCGTCTGCCTTTTTAACACGGAGCCATGTGCATAGATAATCACATCATCTGGGCGGGAATTGTCATGAATCATTTTTGTTGAACTTCTGATTCTGCAGCACCCGGTGGTCAGCGGTGGAAACACGTTGCCGTCATTTGAAGTGGTAACTGGTTTGTTTTAAGCGATGGAAAACGATACAATACGTGATCATCTAGCCTTCAAATCGTCAGGAAACGAGCGTGGCCATGTATGGCTAGAACCCTACACGAGTCTGATTCTTGCTGGGCAGGGCTGCCAATAGTATTTTTTTGAAAAACCCAGCTAAGCTGAACAAAAACCCAAGCAATACATAGGCAAAGAGCAACAAAAATGAAAAAACCTATATTGTTAAAAAGTACAAATTTTATAGTTACGAAACGAAACATTTACCCACTTTTATTAAATGATATTTTTTTTTAAAAACCCAGATCTAAAAATTTAAACTCCAGATCTGTGGGTAAAAACACATCTTTGGCAGTCCTGTTGCTTGGACACTTTGACCCGCTCCTCTCTTCGCCCAAATTTTTCACGTCTGCACTGCAACATGTCTGATTGTCTCTTCAGCCTGCAGTACTTCTTTTTTCAGTCAGTGACACTTGACTCAACTTAGGAAATGCTGAGGCTTCATTTTTCAATCAACTGTGTCTGCAACATTAAAGATACGTTTAGAAGAAAAATGTTGTAAAGGTACCGGAGGGCAGATGTATAAAAGTGTTCATTACCTTGGGACGAGAATGCAGGGAATAGTTGGCGGGACGCGTTGACGCAGAGGTTCAGCAGATGATAGATGACATTTCTAGGCCAGGATATGTGATTATGTACACCATGCTTCGATGGCGAGGGGATAAGAAGTGAGTGGGACTTCGTCGCAAAAAGGGGAGCATGAGGGGTAAGGATGATGGAGGAGAGCATGGCATATGACATTACAACATCCAGCATGAGGGGTAAGGATGATGGAGGAGAGCAAGGCATATGACATTACAACATCCAGCATGAGGGGTAAAAAGGATGATGGAGAAGAGCATGGCATATGACATTACAACATCCAGCATGAGGGGTAAGTATGATGGAGGAGAGCATGGCATATGACATTACAACATCCAGCATGAGAATGGAGACTGAAACAGTGACTATGGTGTTTCCATGTGGTTGGGAGGAGAGGGGAGGGGCAATTCCCTCAGCCACACGTATTGCCAAGTATCGGATTCACAAAGCAACTCAAGAAGTGTGAAATCAGTGTTTTTAGGGAATGGGTTATATTAATCCAGAGGTCACAGGTGGTAAAGGTCATGTGTATATTTTACACGGGCTATTCAGGTGCATTTTGGAATGAGAAGGCAGATAAACTGGCTGGACTGGCCCCACTTGGAGGTGTACTGCAACTGCACCAGGCAGGGGTGATGTCTAGCACGTGGGACAAGACAATAATTGAACTGAAAGACACTGAAAACCCATACCACATGTGAGGGTGGGGTAGGACGTCTTTTCGCAATTGTTTTCTTCACTTTTTTTTAAAAATTGTGCTAATCTTTTTCGTAATTGTTACTATATGTAATGTATCCATAACTGTCAGATCTATACAGTAACATTCTCAGATTGTTGGTTCTTTCCCGTAATATCCACTGTGTTGTTAATGAAGGAGTTTTAAGTACATACAATCTTTATTGGTGCTGTTTATTTCATATCTCTTGCTCTATCTTTTACCCCACCAGGACATCACACAAGCGATAAACACCCGATGACACAAAGTGCCACCATGTGGATGAGGATTACCCGTGGAGAGGTCCCAGAAACCGCGTTCAGCCATTAGACCATATTTATGGCCGGGCTTTATTGCGGCCCTTGGCAAGAGCCAGGGTTGGGCTTCAAAGAACGAAAAATTGCATCCCACAAGGAGGTAACCAGATATAATAATTAGGTAAGACATTAATTAGGTAAGTGTTGATTTTATTCATTGTGTTGTATTTATATATCAAAATTACTCTGCTTTGTGTTTGAGCTGCTTAATCTTGAATATTTTTTTTTAAATTGTGTGTCTTTAAATGATATATTGATTTGTTTCTTTGTTTGATGTTACTTGTATATAAAATTATAAACAAGTAGATTGAACTTTATCACGCAATGCCCATCCCTAACCAACTAGTCTGTGCACTGTTGTCCTGGCATAGTTACACTGTAACATGCATCTCTGCTAATTCGCATTTCAATGCATCCTTTGCATACCAGGCACTTTTGAAAGAGGAAGGGCAGATAACTTCTTCAAGAATTAACGCGGCGGAGAGATGACTGCCTGATGATATCTGATAAGTCAAACTACGTGGCCTGACGATACCTGATAAGAATAGGTACGTGACCTGACGATATCTGATAAAAATAGCTACGTGACCTGACGATATCTGATAAGAATAGCTACGTGCCCTGACGATACCTGATAAGAATAGCTACGTGACCTGACGATACCTGATAAGAATAGCTACGTGACCTGACGATATCTGATAAGAATAGCTACGTGACCTGACGATACCTGATAAGAATAGCTACGTGACCTGACGATATCTGATAAGAATAGCTACGTGCCCTGACGATACCTGATAAGAATAGCTACGTGACCTGACGATATCTGATAAGAATAGCTACGTGACCTGACGATATCTGATAAGAATAGCTACGTGACCTGACGAGACCTGATAAGAATAGCTACGTGACCTGACGATACCTGATAAGAATAGCTACGTGCCCTGACGATACCTGATAAGAATAGCTACGTGACCTGACGATATCTGATAAGAATAGCTACGTGACCTGACGATATCTGATAAGAATAGCTACGTGCCCTGGCGATACCTGATAAGAATAGCTACGTGGCCTGACAATACCTGATAAGAATAGCTACGTGGCCTCCTGATAAGAATAGCTACGTGGCCTCCTGATAAGAATAGCTACGTAGCCTCCTGATAAGAATAACTACGTTGTCTGACGATATTTCAAAGTATAAAAACAATTACAAAACATTCACACTGTATATATTCGTTAGCAAGTGACAAAACATACGCGAAGGACACGTAAATGGCTGCATTGTGGGCTGACTTGCAATGGAGACAGCAAACAGTAACCTATCACATAATCAGTCAACTGTTAGAAAACCAAGGCGATCATAATTATGTTGGTTTTAAAGCAGCCCAAGGACAGAACAGCCTAATTTGTGTGTACCTGTGTGTTTGTGCGTCTGTTTGAATGAGTGTGTGTATACATGTGTATGTTGGAGAAGGAAAGGAAAGGGGAGGTTGAGGGTGACACAAAGGGGAGTGTGAATGGCTATGCAGAGATCTGTGTTTGTCGAATGATCTGCACCCAACTAAAAATCAGCACTCATCAGTTCAATCACAGATTCAGGGAAACAGGATCTACCCGACTGGGTGATCGACTGGAGTCACGTCATTGTAGTCACGTGATCCAGATTAGGCACTGCGTTTGATAATTGCAACCAGTCTGGTTTAGCTTGCAGACCAACAAGAAGCAGGACAGGTGGGATCTCCGACCCACGCAAGCATGTCATCTCCATCACTTGATATTTGCTGTCTGCCACATTGTCCAATTTTCCTTACAGCTGAACACACTTTTCCTCTTACTTGATTTCTTTTTCTGTACCCTTGTCCACATCTATCTTCTTCTTCGTTTTCTTTTTCCTTCTTCTTCTTCTTCCTCTTCTTTTTCCTTCTTCTTCTTCTTCTACTTTTTCTTTTTCCTTCTTTTTCTTTTTCCTTCTTCTTCTTCTTCTTCTTCTTCTACTTTTTCTTTTTCCTTCTTTTTCTTTTTCCTTCTTCTTCTTCTTCTTCTTCTTCTTCTTCTTCTTCTTCTTCTTCTTCTTCTTCTTCTTCTTCTTCATCCTCTTCTGCTACCCCTCCTCCTTCTATTTCTTGTTTTTTCGACTTCTTATGTCAGTCTATCATCTGACTAGCGAACTCTATGCAAGTTATCACGAATTACACCAGACACACAAATGACATGATTGTCTTATATGCATACGCTGCCCACGTGGATTTCATTGGAAAATATCTGGAATATGGTATCAAATGAAAGCATACATAAACACAAAATTAAATCAAATAACCATCATTTGTTATCATGGTTTAATAAATCCTTCCGCGATAATTACAAGGAGGCGTAAGGAGACTGAGATCCCCAGCCCCCTCCTTCTCTTTTTTCCCACCATCTATAAACTATTTGGGTGGCTTGAAACTGGGAGATCAAGCCACCTGACCCCACCCCCCCCCCCCAGCCCACCCACCCTTTTTTCTCTCCCGCTCAACCACCCACAATCTGTAAGACTGCTGTGTCGTCCTAGTGTGTTAGTTGTGACGACGCCTATGTAATAACAGAGTTTGAAAAAGTATTTATCTCCTGCTTTCTTCGGACGAATATTGCCTATTTTAATGGGAATTCACTTTGTAAGGCAGTGATTCCAAGTCTGTTAGCGTAAGGTATTTTTCAGTTGGGCTAGTACAATTCTGCGACTTAAAAAACCACAACAGCCAAACAAAACATGCTGGGATTGGTTCTGCAACGCTCTGTAAAGGATACGCAACTAATTTAACTTACTGTTTTACCACATTTTTAGGTCGGCTTAGACATTAGGTCGTGAGGCAGAGGATGTAGGGCCACATGGCTAGTGCTGTCACCACGGACTGTTCAGGTTAAAAGTGTAATTTAGCCCAGGACACAAAAACTCCATCACCTTACTTTTTAAAAAAAGTCAAAAAGGTTATTTCTGGGAAGTAACTGCTGTCGATTTGAATTTAAGAACATCAGTCGAGTAAGAAAATGTCCTCCAGGATCGTAAACAGAATTAAAAAGTAAAGCAAAGAATATTTGCCACGCCTTCAAGCGTGTCAGGCATTTCGACTGTATCGACTATATATATTTTATAGACGAATCGGCACTGGGTGAGTTATGTGGTCAACATCATGCCGACCGTCTTTACTTCCTAGGACCACCTAGTACATATTTAAAGCTGTGTCGCCCTAAAAGCCAAGGTCATTTTTTGATAAAGTCCTCTAAACACAGCTAACTTGCACTAAATTCACTTTAGGTCACACAGCGGGGACACATGTCCTTGACCTGACTGTACAGAAGGGCACGATCACACAGAATCGAAAACATAATGACTGACCGGTGTAGGCAATTTCTGACTCCAGTCACACTGACATTATATGCGAGGTCTTTAATTTGTCAAGAGCACCGTAACTTCGTAGTTTACAGGACAGATCTGCTTACTGCGTAATCTCTCTCTCTCTCTCTCTCTCTCTCTCTCTCTCTCTCTCTCTCTCTCTCTCTCTCTCCCTCTCTCTCTCTCTCTATCTATCTATCTATCTATCTCTCTATCTCTCTATCTATCTATCTCTATCTGTCTCACTCTCTCTTCCCCCTACTCTTCTACCTCCCCCTTCCCCTTGAGACTGTCTTCTTATTCCTTGGCTGCCTGGCATGTCAATCATCTTGTTCACCGATCTCCAGAGAGGGGGCAGCCATGAAAGCCACACACACACAAAATTGGACTGACCGTAAAAGAAGCCAGACATGGCGGCGCCATCCTCTCAATTTTTGTCTTGATTGAACGCTCTGGTCCACGCAATACTCGGCATGTTTCTTTCTTCTTGCTTCTCTCCCTCTTCTCGTGACGGCCTGCCCTCGCGTGTCACGTCTCCCCCCCCCCCCCCCCCCCCCTTTTGTGATCAACAATTCCACATGTCATATCGCTCCGGGGGGAAAAAATAATTGGTGAATATTACGAAAATCTCCCCAAACAGAGTTATTCCCGCCCATTTACACACTATGACACTTTTAATTCATAGTTTGTTTGGCTCGATCAACTTTGCTGAAAGTTAGGGGGCTGTTTAGCTTTACTGTTTGCTCGAAAAGCTTTCTGAGTAGTCTTATTTTTACGTTTTCATTCTGAGAAAGAGAATACCTTTGACATAGGTTGTAGCATTCTCGTGGGGGAAAGGGGAGGCGGAAGGGGGGGGGGGATTTGTGTTAGAGACAGTCCTACAGGTTTTTCGAGAGTTTAAAGCGCTGACGTGCTGAAATATACAACACGCGATATCAACGGTATCGCGGAACACCCCCGTAACCTTCAGAAAAGTTGACAAGCCTGAGCAACTACCAATCAGAAGTTACCTAGTATGCAGATAGGCGGGACTAACTCAGTTTGGGGGGGAGGGGGGATTTTCCTAATATTTAACAGATGGTTACGTCTTAAGAAAAAATTGGGTACAACGCATGAAATCAGAAACATCTGCACCCATCTGCATATTTATGATTGACAGAGTCCGACCAGGACACTGTAATTAGATGTTCAGTCTCCGCCTTTACTCATGAGACGCGGAAGTGTAAGTGGCAGGGTTGTCAGCTCGGTCGATGCTCCTACTCGCGACCACGCGTGCTCTATATTACAAGATCTGGGCTCCTTTGAGGACCCAATAACACGTACAACTGGCTCTAACCCCCAACCCACCCTTCCCAAAACACTTGTGGTTTATAACCGTGTGCAATGACAATGGTTCACATCTCCTGACTTTATCTTTTATCTTTTTTTGATATTAGAACCAAATAACCTACACAAAGGGGATTTAGGGACACTGTGTGAGCCAGCATTCTCCAGCATCTCAACAGAAATATTTTGTTTTGTCAAGTTAGCCCCACAAAGCTAAAAGTTCATTAAAAATATATATATATATATACAACATCGGGGACAATATCAACAATTACAAATATGTTCCAGTACAGCTAGTAGCAGCAGACTCAAGTGATTAGACCAAGAGAAGAGAGCCTGTGCGGCGAGGAAGACAGAGAAATGTTGGTTCGGACAAAGACTCGACAGATGCTATTTACGCCCAGACGCCGTCACATCTCAGGACACGCGACGTGCATGACAGATCACAGGCTGTATCAGCGTGCATTGATTTCCCTGGAGAATCTCTTCCTGCACACTAGAAGATGATAGTCTGCTGTGGCATACAGTTATTGATAAATAATTAAAAAACAGATCAAAGTAACCGGCAGTGATTTCTATCTTTAGAGGCTCCTGACTGCGCCACTGAAATCGTATCTCACCTGAGAAAGAGAAAAAAAAAAAAAAAACCAGCACTATTTGTTGTTTGAGAAAAAAGTAACTAGAAGTTTCTTACAATTGAACTGATATCATCCAAAGACTAACAAAGGTCTTCTCGAGGCGTCTCATTGAAGGAATGACTGGAAGCAGACACAAGTAACTAGCTCTCAGATGTATTAAAGGTAGAAGGTCACGGCTGTGTGACACAATATGACGGGAAAAGTGTGTGACAGGGTAAAGGGTGAGAGAGATGTCATAAGTCATTAGGGTGATAGCAATTAGATTTGTGAGGTTATTGATGGTAAACTGAAGAAAAAGTAGCTGGAGGACAAGCTAATACTATTTGGTGACAAATACACTCATCGTACCCGCGAGATCGGGACGCTACGGGAAGTGAACGGGAAGGATCAAAAATGATCATACCCGTATATTAAATGTGGACAAAGGAAGGGTAGCTATCGTCATTGAAAGATAAAACTATCACCAACAGTTAGCAAACAATGTCTCAGATTTTCACCGTGTCAGGATGAATACAATATGAAGATAGAAGTGCGAACAGCGTGGGGGGCGATACATCTTTCATCTGTCAGTCTGTGTGTTGACCCCTCCCCAAGTCTGGAAAAGAAGCTGCCAAGAATCTTTTGTCATTCCTTTACCTCTACATCTCTTTCCACAATCTGCCTAGCTCTTACATTCTCCGGGTTTCTCTGCAAACAATCTAACCAACAAATATTGACTGCCTCTTTCTTATTATCAGACAGCAGATTTGAATTTAGCCCTTGAATGTCCGCAAGAAGGAATTGTCGCCGAAACGGATAGACAGCACTAAACAAACAAACAAACAAAGAAAAACTGTTCGAATATGCGCCTGAGATTTATGAATGCTAACAACCATCGATGGACAATTTCAAGTCCACTAATTGGCTTGACTGTACCGATACGAGGAGAAAATATATTAGGGTTAACCAGCAGCGGACGAGAAAGTGAAACAGTGCAAAAAAAAAAAAAAAAAAAACCGCGGTCTCAAAACATTAGACATTCAAAGAAAGCAGACAGCTTTGTGGCACGAAGATGTTACAATTTCTATCCAGGGGGTAAAAATGTTTCTATGTGTGGCATCAGCTATAGAAAAGTGAGAAGAAAAAGCAAAAGGAAAGTAAAAGCGGCAAAATCATAATCTTAGGCAAATTATGGAGAACAAGTAGCGAAACTTTACACAAAGTATCCAAGAAAGTTTTCAAGAAGTGTCAAAACAATGAGACGGAGAGAAGAAAATTGTAACCTGTCCACTATTTATTTATTTATTAACAGCAAGAGTAAGAAAGCTCTCCCATATGATTAAAAAAAAACATTATATTTACTGATCGACTCAATGGATGCAAACTATGGACAATTCTGGAAGATTTGGATTCAAGATTAACTGTTGGGTAACATCATGGCTCTTTATCAAGATAGTCAGTGCACAGAACGACCAACATAAGGAATGTGAAACTGGTTTCCCATCTCATCAGGTGTCAGTTAGAGACGTGTCCTCTCACCTTTGCTAATCATTAGTTACAAGGATATAATTGCATAGGAGGCAATACAGACGCTGAAGAAATCAATGAACTTCTTTTTACAGACGATCAGTGTCTAATACACTAACAAGAGCAGAATATACAACACTATATTGAATCCTTACATGAAACCTGTCAAAGTATAATATGAGAATAGACACAGCAAAAACTGAGGTTCCAGAATAGGCAGGAAACATAAATAATTTCATGAACGTTTATGTTAACGGTACTACAGTCAAATAAGTACGAGAATTTAAATATATAGGAAGCATATTTATGGAGGATGGCAGACTCGACAGAGACAATAGTAATAAACTCTACAGGGGAGCATGTACAGCAGGAGTCTACCAATAGTCAGTAGAAGTAATCTCTTGTCGACAAACGTTTCGGCCCACGAGCTCCTAGACGTTTTCAGAGAGTCTGCCCACCTGAGTTCATGAGACTCAGGGTTGGTTTCCCTGCTGCACGAAATTACCGGATGTGTTCGGATAGGGACAAGACGACTTGGTGATTTTGCAGAAGGTACTGTGAGATAAGAAGTCGTCGCGGTAGCATAATTAGAGCAGTCTGCATACCTGGACGACCAAGCGACAAGCTTACGATTGGTATACCGGACACATGTTGAACTTTGTTAGCAGGTGGCAGAGGGACACTGGCAGACAATTCGGACACGATGGACTTTCAAGGGATGAGAAACTCTTTTCCACTAGACACCCGGACCAGCTCACCGAGACAGAAGCTAGAGTACAGAAGGCAAATGCTGCCAACTAAGAGTTAGCCCAACTGCTCAGACACCCAAATGTTTTCCTTCCAGCAAAACAGTAAAATATGCATATCAATTTCATCATTGGGTAATGGCTATACAAACGATGAATAGCACACTAGAATATAAAATAACTACACCAGAAAGGGCTCGTCTCAGCAAAGTCACAAACACACACAAAAAGAAGAGACGGGTTTACGAATGCCAGCATTATAGATGGAGTTGAATTAAAACTATGTCTGGATTTTATTAACAGCCAAGGAATGAAATGGTTCGGCCACCTAGTCAAAATGCAGGTAGACCAAACTGCATATGAGACTTTTGTTTTTACAGAGAAACACCAGGGAGAAAGGTTAGAGGAAGACCAAGAAAGAGATGAATAAATGATGTAGCTGAAACGTGTAAAACATCAACAAATCCATCATCAAAGCTAACCAAGAAGCGCAAGACAAACAGAAAACCCACGACACTGGGCTATAAGCTAGTATCAGTGAGACAACACAACCACGACACCGAGCTACAACCTGGTATCCGAGAGACTACACAATCACGACACTAGACTACAAGCTGGTATCAGAGAGACTACACAACCACGACACTGGGCTACAACCTGGTATCGGTGAGACGACACAACCACTATACTGGGCTACAACCTGGTATCAGAGAGACCACAGCAACCACGACACTGGGCTACAAGCTCGTAACAGAGAGACTACACAACCACGATACTGGGCTACAAGCTGGTATCAGGGAAACTACACAACCACGACACTGGGCTACAACCTGGTATCAGTGAGACGACACAACCACGATACTGGGCTACAACCTGGTATCAGTGAGACGACATAACTACGACACTGGGCTACAAGCTGGTATTCGTGAGGTGACAAAAGAAGAAGAAGAAGAAGAAGAAGAAGAAGAAGAAGAAGAAGAAGAAGAAGAAGAAGAAGAAGAAGAAGAAGAAGAAGAAGAAGAAGAAGAAGAAGAAGAGGAAAGACATAGAACTAGAAAAAACAAAACTGCTTTTTCAAGGGGTTAGCATTGAGAGAGATGTTTCTTCTGATGCCAGCAACAAATCCAGTAACTCTTGGCCTGAAATGCCAACTAGAACTTTGCATGATGAAGGTAAGAAAAACCTAAAGCATATCTGCATGCTTGTTTCGTCATGGAGGAATCAAAAGGTGTTTGATTCATTCTATTTCTTTCTTCAAATGTGCAAAGCAGTCGAGCGTTAGGAAGGCACACAGATTAAAGCCAAAAGTATAGGGAAAAAAACCAGGCCTCTAAAGATTGCAAAGTGTATGCAGTATATGTCCAGTAGGAATCGTCATGCGTTGCTGATATAACCACAAGGAACAGTTATTAGCAAGAAAATGCATTTAGAAATAGGCATACTAACTTTATGAATATATGCAAGGAGATATAAAATGCATTCGCTTGGCATGTCGCCAGCTTGTCGAAGAGAAGTATTTCACAAAGCGTGCGCTACAGGAGGACGATCCAGGGGGCGGTGGAGCCTCGATTAAATGGGGTGGGGTGCTGTTAGGACAGACCTTGGTGGGGGAGGGGGTAGGATGGTAGCAGCCTCAGGTACAACTGGGATGAAAAAATAATTGATGAGTCAGCAGTAGTGAGAGAGATGAGAGATGTGTGTTTGCGAATGTGTGTGTGTGTGAGTGAGAGAGAAAGAGAGAGAGAGAGAGAGAGAGAGAGAGAGAGAGAGGAGGGGAGATAGAGAAAACAAACTGAGAAAGAAAACACTGTGAGGCACTATCTTTACATTTCTCACTGTAGTATAACACAATGAAATCACGATGTTTGCTCAAAATTCAAAATAAACAAAGAAATTATGTTATAAATAATCAGGTTAATCCTTCTCATTAAAATTAATGAATAAGCTATTTTTTAATTTGTGTTTTATTATTCCTATACTTTGACACTGAGTGAAATATTGGGCTTAACGGACACATCTACATGCAGCTGTTACCCACAACATACATTTTGAATCAGTGACTCTATGTCCAGCTATTTTACAATATTTAAATAGACAGACTCTTCAATTACTGTACGTCGTTCGATCAGTAAAACAGGCAGGCAGTCTCGCAGAACAGCATGAAAGAGTCAATGTTTATTAGGGTTTACAAATGGTTTATGCAAGTGACATTACTAAATGTTGTCAAAATCAAGTCTCCATCAGTCTACGTAAACAAGAGCGAAACAGAACCAATGATCGTATCAACTGTATTATTTAGATGGCCATTGAAAACCGCACAGCGGTCTCCTATCCAATTCACAAATCAGGAGATAAAGTGGAGAACTGCGTTAAGAATTGGGGTCTAAAACTATTAAACCTTTATTTACAACAACAAAAAACATAGCTACTAAAAGGCTCAAACTTACAATTTCGACATTCTACATCTTTGTAATGCAATAACTGAAATTACAGGACTGAACATCAATGGTAGAATAATAAACAATCTGAGATATGCTGACGACACGGTGTTGCTAGCAGAGAGTGAGCAGGAGTTACAAGACCTAGTGGAGCAAGTAAACAGAAGGAGTGCAGAATTTGGATTATATATTAATTTGAAAAAGACAAAAACCATGATATTTAGCAAAGAAAATAATCAGCTAACAATGAATATCACAGTGAACGGGGTGAAATTGGAAGAAGTTAAAAATTTCTTATACCTTGAACAAGTAATAACATATGACGGCAGAAGTGAAACAGAAGTCAAGAAAAGAATAGGGATGGCCAAAAAACATTTTCAACAACATGCAAAAGTTACTGACATCAAGAGAAATAATCAATACATTAAAAATGAGAATTGCCAAATGTTATGTATTCTCAACCTTACTGTATGGCACAGAGACATGGACAATGAATGAACAAACAACTGGAAAATCGTATCATATACAGGATATACAGAAGATTAGGTGGTATTTCATGGAAACAAAAGCTATCAAATACAGAGGTACTGAGGAAATTGGGAATGAAAAGAGAGTTGCTAGGTGAAATTAAAAAAGAGACAAGT